>OX377620.1:79734456-80334456 GCA_947397865.1 Polietes domitor
TATTGCCCAAAATGTCCTCTATAAATATACAATAAAAGTTTTTACCTAAGTTTTATAATTGTCGCACAGTATTTTCCTTTTATGTCTGTGTATTTTGAGCTGTCAGGGTGGTGTATTCCCTGAATTTTTTCAGGATATAAAAGGATTATGAATATTTAAAATGTTTTGAATCTTGGAACTATAAGGACAGACCACTTATATCAGCCAGATTTCGTCAAAATCGGAGAAGATCAAAATTCACACTGGGTCGAAATCTTGTGGAATTACCCATATATAAGAATATATATTTTAAGCTTTAGTCAGGAATCCATAATTTGTTCACTGTTTCTTTTTTGACTTAGCAGTAGTACTAGATTAGTCTGTTTAGTTTCATGTTTTGCTGTCAACCTTATCAGGAACAAAATCTCCCAAATTTCATGCACTCAAATAACGACTTTACTGGCTGAATTTTACAAAGAACATTCCTAGTCAGCATATTCTAAAATTGTTTGCATATATCGCAGCAAAATATTGCAGTGGATGCATTTAAAGCTCATAAATGTTCAAATAGTTGAAAAGTTCATAATAATAGAGGTTATTTTATTGGGATGTATTCCGGAAATCATGTATCGTATTGGAATTTCGTTTAGTTCACAGACAACAGAATCTCTTGAGGCTTTCTTTTGCACTCAAAAGAGTGTAACCTGAAATTCTATTTATTTAGTACAGTTAGTTATGTACAGTATAATACTATATTCGCGAGACCGACCGATGCCTCGGCATTTGTAAATATAAATAATACTTATAGCAAACATCAATTTAATTACTGAAATGGTAAAACCCTCTAAGTCTTCGTTGACCTCTGTTGATGTATTTTGGAAAAATTGTTTAAAGAATAGGGAAGGTTAGGTTTCATGGCGAAAGAGCGCTTGTAAATTTATGCTGATGGTTTATATGTCGTAAGAGCTGGTTGACATCGATTAAAATATACAAAACTATTTATCAGAAATTTCAAAATCACAAAAAAATTTGGGCTTGGCACTGAAAATTTTCATTTAATTGTGAACTCAGACTTAATCATTGGTATGTATTTATATATCTATTAAATTAAGAAATTTATGACGCTTTATGGATTTTATGTTACATGGAAGGTAGGCGTGGTTGTGGGCAGATTTAAACAACAACTTTTTATGAGGGATTTTATTTTGCAAAATTACAAGATTCTAGCTCTATTCCTTCTATTTTTATTAAGAATGTGATATATTAAATGATTATTTAAGGAAGATTCTGGTACAACGTTTATAAATAAAATGTGGTGCCTCAGCTTAGTTTTGACCAATTGGGTTCATCATGCAGTCTTATACTCAAAACACTTAATTTAGGTCTATATGAAATTTAATTCTATTCGAATAAGCTAGTTAGAAATACTAGTTTTATCTATCATATATTGCCTAATTTCAATTTTAATAACAATTCATAAATTTTATATGCTGAATATGGTTGATTGAAATTCATCAAAATATTTCTTAAATATTTCTTCAAAAATGAGAATCTCTTTATGCAAATTTTTGCATGAAAATCGAATGCTTTTTATGCAAAAAAAATATATTTTAAATTATATTAGAAAAATATATTTTAAATTATTTCTTAATTTAAAAGGATAAAGAATAAATTTCCAAAAAACAGGGTGAATTTGTAATCTACATTATTTGATTGGCGCTATATGGACAAATGACACAGGCACAAGGTCATAATGTTTAATTAACTTGTGGACATTGTCTGCGTTTGTGTATAATTTTTATGGTCCATGTCTGAGCATTTCCAGAATTTATGTTGACATATCTTGTACACATGGTTCCGTAAAAATCAAAACAGCATAATTTGGTCAACCATAAAATTATGCTTCTTTATGGCTTTTCATTATAAATAACAAAAAGCCCGAAAAGAAAAACAAATCACTCACTTAATTATGACATTAAGTTATAAATGGGTTTTTATGACACTGAAATGTCCCAGCATACACTTCACGTTCAAATTGCAAAAAAAAATAGTTTTCGGAAGAAATTTTTGTGAGCAGAACTAAACTCGGATTGAATATTAGATGGAAAGTGTAGGAATGACCTTGTAATTATTACAATCCATCTGCGTATTATTTCTTGTATTTTGACACATCATATTTAAAACCAAAATATAATTGCGATCAACGACTTAGATGAAGTCATAGGTTCAATATTTTTAAAATCCGTTTTTCCTTGTTGACTGAGGTATTTACTTGCCGTGTTTCTATAATATTTAATGTTATTAATTAGTAGAAGTATATATGTATGTATATATCTTTGAAATGCTATCGAAATGTTATACTGGGTTACTGAACGTGTGTGTTTGTCTGTCTTTAAACAATTGGGTGAAATGAAAAGTAATAAAACAAGTCTACAAAAAATACAGCAACACAACAACAACAAAACAATTAAGCACTACAGTACAAATAAAAATTAATGTATTTCCTTTCGGAAGGCTGTGAGCAAAAACTTACCGATTATTGCCAAGTGGCAAAGCCTGAGGGGGTAGAATTGCAGAATTGTAATTATGGCCGTGTTGCATACCCAATGCACTCATAGTCGAACTGCAAGTCGTACTGACGTCATGCGTGTCTGGTGCTGCTACTGAAGAAGAGGTGCCACTGGATGACGATAAAATTCCACCATTCAAAAGGGGTGGCGGAGAAGACTGTAACGGAAAAAGGAAATTTTTTAAAAATATAATTTACACATTCTTATGCAAATCGCAAAAAATAAAAGCAAAACAAAAAAAATATGGAAACGTGGCACGAAATATACATAAATTCTTAACCAATTAAAATGCTGGACCGAGTCCAACAATTGCAAAGGCATTGCAAGCAACAAATAATCAGCAACGAAACGAAACGAAAAGTCTGAAATCCAAGAATAAAACCCATAAAACTGATTGCGTTTAATTGACATCGGCGATGAGCTGACAAATGATTGGATCCATCCATCCGTCCCATCGACCGTATGTCTGTCGATCAAGACAAGACGTTGCGTGTGTTTACACACAAACTCGTGCGCCCAGTTGCTGGCGTTGCAACCACATCATCAGCCCCAGTGGAGAGGTTCGAAATGTAAACATTCACACCATGACCGAGACGGGGGAACACTCGTTTCGTGCGGCACTACTTAACGTATGAACGTATCCGAATATAAACAAATCATTAAATGGCCATAAATTGATGAGATGAATTTAAGCAATAAGAAAATGAAAAATTACATTATTTTCGTTTTTGCCTCAGTGGTTGCCTGTCCAAATAGAGAAAATCGAAATTTAAGTGGTTTTAATGAACACAAGATCGATATGAATCATTCGTGCATATGAACGAATACATTAGTTGCAAGTGCATTTGAAGAGTAATTATGTATTTTTGTTTATAGAAAATTTAGTTGGAAATTTATAATTAAATTATTTGCTGCATTATTTATTACTCTGAGACATGAAATTCAAGGACAAACAGCTGTAAAAGGGGGAGACTGCTGACAGAATGCGAACATTAATATTTTAATATTATTCAGGAGTGCCATCTGTATGGTAGCTATAACACAGTCAGATTAGGTTAGGTTGTGGTGGCAATCAGACACATTTTACCCCCACAGCACCAAGCATTCGATGAAAGCTGAACTAATATTCTTGAAAGTCCCGGCTATGGCAGTTAATATGCTCTAGCAAAATCGAATAGACGATAGAAAATTCAAAAAACGGGATTGAATTTGTTCAGGTGTGTAAAAAGAATTAAATTCAAATAATTTTTAAATAAAAATTTAAAAATTATTTGAATTTTCAAATCAAATACAATAAAAAGGTCACACATGATTTTCTGGGAACTTTTTACCAAATCAGCCTCAAATCTGGTTTTCTATAACGAGTACACCATTATCCGGTAATAAATTAAACCAAAATTCTACAAATAAATATTAATTATCAACCTCCTCACTATCAACACCGATCACCAGCTCCTGAAAAATTCGTTTGACTCGATGCACAGCCTCAAGATCAATAGATTTCTTCAAGTGCATCAATTGAGGCAAATTTCATTGAAATAGGCCTATTCTTGTTCACTCTAATTATAGGGTGAACCATTAAAAATTAGAGTCGGTTATAAAAAAGTACTGAATATTTTTTCTCTGGATGGTTTGGTTAACATTTATTATTAATAGCTCCCCACAGAAAATAATCCAAAGGGCTCAAATCACAGCTCCGAGAAGGCCAATTGACATCACAATTTCGACTGATTATTCGATTTTCAACAGTGCAATGGTTGCGTTGGCTGTGTGACATGTGGAGCCGTCTTGTTCAAACTAAATGACGTCCATGTCATTCTCTTGAATTTTTGTAAACAAAAATTCGTTGAGCATGGCACGGTAACGCTCACCGTTGACGGTAACTGGTTTATTTTCGAAGAGAAATGGTCCAATGATGCCGCCAATCCAAAATCCAAACCAAACAGTGACTCGTTGTGGATGCATTGGCTTCTCAATAGCCGCATATGGGGTTCTCTGAATACAATATGCGGCAATTTTGCTCATTGGCATTGCCTCCGAGATGAAAATGAAAATGTTTTTGGATTTTTACTGTTTGCGTTAAAGACTCACTACCTTGCAAGTAAGTTTTTAATATTTCCCAATTTTGTATAGCGTCCCATTTTGCAAATGTCAAACATAAACAGAAAAATAAAAATTAATGTTATTCTACCTTTTAAAGTCAAAGTAATCGGTAGTTAAAATTTAAAATTTTAAATGGTCCACCCTGTACTTTGATTGCAACAGGCGATTTAGAAATTGGTTCGAAGTCGATCGGAAATTATTTTAAATAATTCTATCAATTCTAGCTCGATTGGGGAAAATTGAACAGAGGTCTCTCTCTCTCTATACTCTACAGCTGACGACAGAGGTGTGCCGCTAATTTGTGTTTACTCCAGACTAGAGATGTGCGCGTGAGTGACGCATGCTCACGAAGGAAAAAAAATTGAATCACGCACGAAGGTTTTTTACGTTACTCACGTTCTCGCACGAGTAAAATAAATTTTGCTCAGGATCACGCGTGATTCACGTAAATCACGCAAACAATTTCCACAAGTAAAATAATATAAACATTCTAAATCGAAATGAGTAACGCCGCGCAAATCCGAAAATTATATTATTTAAATAACTCTACGTTTGCCATGTTTGTCTTAAATTCATATTTATACACTCCACAAGAGTATTATGTCTTTGTGCATTTGTTTGTAACACCCAAAAGGGAACGATATAGACCCATTGTTAATTATACCGCTACACTTAGAATCACTTTTTGAGTCGATTTAGCAATGTCCGTCCGTCTGTCCATCTATTCTTGTAATCACGATACAGGTCGCAATTGTAGACATAACTAAATGAAACTTTGCACAATGAAGTTTTTCGGGACCAGGACGAATTTGAAGAAAATCGGTTCAGATTTAGATATAGCCCCCATACGAATTTCACTCCCGATTTGACTCTTTTCACTGTATATACCTCATACTACAACAGATTTTCTTTAAAATAGGCAAAACATCTTATATTTCAACTAGAAACACATGTGGTAAAAATGTGTTAGATCGGTTCAGATTTATATATAGCTCCCATATATAGCTCCCGATTTGACTTTTTCCGCTCTAGAAACCACATATTGTATCAGATAGTCTTCAGATTTGGCAAAACATCTTATATTTACACTAGGAACATCTACGGTGAAAATAGGTCAAATCGGTTCAGATTTAGATATACCCCCATACAAATGTCGCTCCCGATTTGACATTTTCCGCTCTAGAAACCACATATTGTACCCGATTTTCTTTAAATTTTGTACAACATCCTATAATCCAACTGGAAACACCTATTCTGAAATTGGGTAAGATCGTCTCAGATTTAGATATAGCCCCCATATAAACGTCGCTCCCGACTAGACTTTTTCCGCTTCAAGTGCCACATATTGTACTCGATTTTCTTTAAATTTGGCACAACATCTTATATCTAACTAGAAACGCCTATGTAGAAATTGGGTAAGATCGGTTCAGATTTAGATAAAGTCCCGATTTGACATTTTCCGCTCTAGAAACCACATATTGTACTCGATTTTCTTTAAATTTGGCATAACATCTTATAATCTTACTAGAAACACCTATGCTGAAATTGGGTAAGATCAGTTCAGATTTAGATATAGCCGCCATACAAATGTCGCTCCCGATTTGACTTTTGCCGCTTTAAAAGCCACATATTGTGCTCGATTTTCTTTAAATTTGGCACAACATCTTATAATCTAACTAGAGACACCTGTGGCTAAAGCGGGCTAGATCGGTTCTGATTTAGATATAGCCCCCATACAAATGTCGCTCCCAATTTGACTTTTGCGATATAGAAACCACATATTGTACCCGATTTTCTTTAAAATTGGCATAACATCTTATAGTATAACTTAACAAACCTATGGTGAAAGTGGGTAAGATCGGTTCAGATTTAAATATAGCCCAAATACAAATGTTGCTCCCAAAAGTTTATCCGATTTTGGCCAAACTATACACTTTATATTTCAGCTATTTCGTTTCAGGTTTCAATATATCCTCATACAAATGTCCTTTCCGATTTAACATTTTTTGTCAAACACATACATTTACAGGATACAAAAAACCTTCCCGTTTTCACTTTTTCACCGAATTGAATTGTATTCGGATAGAAAGTGGATTGTATCATAGAGTCGGCCCCGCCCGACTTTAGCCTTTCCTTACTTGTTTTAAAGTAGCATACAAAGTTACAGTGTGATATATCGTATAGTTTAACGCAAAATAAGTTGAAAATCGGACACTGACTGGGAATGCTTGCTTAAATAATAGAAAAAATAAAAATTATACCCGCATTGAAACACTTTGTTTGAGAAGTAAATGAATGATTTGAATTGAATTTTGAATTGAAAATTTCATACTTTTAAAAGAAATAAAATGGAAATAATAGAATTAATAAATATGTGCGACTCACGAAAAAATCACGTGACTCTCGCCTAAATTAGACTCACGCACATTCACGCATAAATATTTTTTCGTTCCTCACGTTCACGCACGCTCACGTGAGTAAAATAAATTTTGCTCACGATCACGCGTGATTCACGCAATTTACGTGAATCGCGCCCATCTCTACTCTAGACCATAGGTCTTCATCTACCCTTAAGACGACTTCTAAGGACTTTATCCACACTAGAGACGCCCTTTAAGGTCTTCATCTACCATAGAAACGACATCTGAGGCCTTTCTCTACATGAGCGAAGAAATTTGAGACATTTATCTACACAGAGACTCTCTCTGAGGTATTCATCTATCTTAGAAGCGATATCGGAGATCGTCATCAACTCTAGAGACATCATTCTCTACTTAAGAGATGACGTCTGAGGTTTTACTCTACACTACACTGTCATCTCTGGGGGTTTTCCCTACCCTAGAGATGACATCTGTCACCTCCTCTATCCTCATAAATATCGAATAGAGCTTTGTGTTCGTTGAGACCAAAGTGAGCCTTTATTTCTTAAAAAAATCGTATGTATACAAATGTTATGAGTAAGGTGACCATCCATCCTGCTTTTCGCTATCCCACTTTTTAGTGCCCAGTATCGCTTAATTTTGTCATGCCGCATAATCCCGATTTTTAAAAAAAGTCCCGCTTTCACAACTGCATATTAACAAAATGCAAACCAATAAAATTCTAGTCTAATAGTATGAACTTTAAACAACATTATTAAATACAAATTATGTGTAGATTTCTATACATTTTGAGAACGCATCCAACTCTAGTAAAAGGGCGTTATGTTCGGCCACGCCTCCACCATGGAGTGAATTTCACAGTATTATCGACTGTCGACTTTGCGTAGAATTCAACCTACACGCCGATGTTTACTATTTTAAATAAATTGTGATGTTTCATTGGTGAACTATTTTAAATAATTTTTAAATGGTCAATAGTCAATCCTCAAGAATGTGCTTAAATATAGTTTATTTATTTAGTTGTTTTCAGCCCTTGATAAGGAAAAACATGATGTCTCTCGACATCTCGGAATTAATAGACTCTGGAAAGCATGTTTTAAACATTTTTATTTTATGTCTATTATTGGATGATTAGAGTATTTTTTGAGTGATAACAAATCTTAAAATATTATAGCCAATATATTGAAAGAAAAGATAACAATATTATAAAATAATTGTGATGATAAAAATAGGTACCTCAAAATCTATAATCAAATAAGTATGTCTTCTAAGATCCATTAAGAAAATTTCACTTCTTTTATTATGAGTTTATTGTTTTTATGTTCGGTTGTTTTAACCGCAATGACAAAACATCTGCTGTATTTGTGTGTGTTATTGTGAGCTCATACTGGCAAGGGGAATAAGTTTATATATAAATCTGCATTAGATTCAGATAACACTATTACTGTTTCAAATTGAAATCCGTCTTAAAAGACAAACAATACATATAACATATCAAAAATGTGTATCGGCTAACTAGTCCGTTATGGTTGGTGCTGACCTATTTGGACATAAGAGGTGCCGACCCATCCACCTACATTTTTCGACATATTTACACAAAAAATCTCAACTGTATTAAATTGTGAGCCCTTGCGTTTGTTGTAGCATATGGGCTTTAAACTTTTTGCCACTTGATGTGGATGAAGCCATACCCAAAAGTGTTAATGTTGCACTTGCAGCAAATGGATGTGTCACTGTCGTGCTGTGCCCGATGATGCTCTTGAATTTGTTTGTCGGTGTTGTTTGTTCTACTCCATGGACACAAACACAAATGGGATGATGTTATTTTCGGATTATTTCTTTTGACTTTTATTTTAAATACGGTGGGTCAAAGTGAAAATATAACAATTGCAATAATTCTGTGGAATCAAGAGAATTTGAAGAAAATTATTTATTTTTACAAATTTTGTTAAACAAAGATTGTTGATTTGTTTGTAACATTCAAAGTGAAAAAAATGTCCTATGGTTTACTTAGAATCGACTTAATATCAAGGACTGAAAATGTAGCGCAATATTTATATTTTTTAGCGAATTTTTTGATTGCACCAAAAAGTAAATAAGAGTTTCACCAGGCGAAATGAGACAAAAAGGGATAGAAATGGTACCAATGATACGACAAAAGCTAGAAAAAGCATGAAATTCGGTGTGTACTTCCCTCTAATTGCGTAAAGTAGGGGGATTCGTACTTTAAGTAATAGAATTGGAAAAGAGGGATAAAAATAATACCAAACCAAATTGAAATCATGAAATTCGGTGTGCATGTATCTAATTGTTGAAGTAAAACATATAGGAATTTTTCGAAATTCGTGCTGTATGGAATCCAAATTTTCTCAAATTCGTTCAAAATTCAGATTTTCATAAGGAGAATTAAAAATTACGAACAATTTATATATTTTTGGAAGTATGTATAGGCATACATAGGTCATAAAGAAATATAGGTCATAAAGAAATATAGGTCATAAAGAAATATAGGTCATAAAGAAATATAAAAATGTAAATGTTATTGTTATGGTATGCAATCGATTTCAAATATTTGTTCGAATAATGAAAAAATCATCATTTTCGATCATTTTTATTTCGATAGCTAATAATTAGAATAAATTGTCCCAAATAATTGATTAACCGATATTAAAACAAGTAAGGAAGGTTAAAGTCGGGCGTGGCTGACTATATTATACCCTACACCTAGCCATTATACCCTGTGGTGTGGAGTATAAAAAGGTCATTACATTTGAACAGGGTGATATAAGATGCAGCTATAAAAGGAGAATATACTACAAATTCCATACTTCTATCTGTATTTTTCACCACAAACTATGAATTTGAGCTATATACAAATCTGAACCGACCTGACCCATGTTTAGCAAAGGTTTTCTAGTTGAAATATTAGATGCTTTCCCAAATTTTATAAATATGTGGTTTCTAGAGCGGAAAGAATCAAATCGGGAGCTATATATAATCTGAACCGATGTGTTAGTTGTTTCTATTTATTTGAAACATTTGCTGATGTGCCGAATTAGAAGACAATCTGTTCAAATATGCTATTTCTACAGCGGAAATAATCAATTCAGTAGCGAAATTTGTAGTGTAGATATATATCTGAACTCATCTGACCCATTTTCACCAGATATGTTTTTAGTTGAAATATAAGTTGTTTTGAAAAATTTTAAGAAAATCTGTCAAAGTTTGTGGTTTCTAGAGCGGGAAGAGTCAAATTGGAGGAGACATTTATATGGGAGCTATATATAAATCTGAACCGATCTATCCTATTTTTCCAGAGCTGCTTTTAGTTGAAATATAAGCTGTTTTGCCAAATTTGAAGGAAATCTGTCATAGTTTGTGGTTTCTAGAGCGGAAAGAATCAAACCAGAGGAGACATTTGTATGGGAGCTATATATAAATCTGAACCGATCTATCCTATTTTTACCAGATCTGTTTTTAGTTGAAATATATGGCGTCTTGCCAAATTGGAGGAAAACCTGTTGAAATATGTGGTTTATAGAGCGGAAAAAGTAAAATCGGAAGCAACATTTGTATGGAAGATATATAAAGAGTGATTTTTTTGAGGTTAGGATTTTCATGCATTAGTATTTGACAGATCACGTGGGATTTCAGACATGGTGTCAAAGAGAAAGATGCTCAGTATGCTTTGACATTTCATCATGAATCGTCTTACAAACGAACAACGCTTGCAAATTATTGAATTTTATTATCAAAATGCGTGCTCTGTTAAGAAAGTTCATTGCGCGCTTCCATTTTATGGTCAGTTTAATCGACCCACTGAAGCGGCTATTCGGGCTATTGTGACTAAATTTCGCACCAAATTTACATTGTTGGACATTAAACCACCAACACGCTTACGTAGAGTGCGAACTGAAGAAAATATCGCAGCTGTATCGGCCAGTGTTAATGATGACCACCAATTTTCGATTCGTCGCCGTTCGCACCAATTGGGTCTCTGTTACTCAAAAACGTGGAAATGCCAAAATTGGACTAAGCGGATGGACCACCTAAGACGCAGCCGCGGTCAACATTTAAATGAAATTATCTTCAAAAAGTAAATGTCATGGACCAATCTAACGTTTCAAATAAAGAACCGATGAGATTTTGCAAATTTTATGCGTTTTTTTTTAAAAAAAAGTTATCAAGCTCTTAAAAAATCACCCTTTATAACACCGAACGGATTTGAACCATTTTCAACAGAGATGTTTGTAGTTTAAATATAAAGTGTTGTGCCAAATTTGAAGAAAAACTGTCAAAATATATGGTTTCTAGAGGGGAAAACGTCACATCAGGATCGAATTTATATGGTGGCTATATCTAAAACTGAACCGTTTTGCTTCAAATTAAATAGCGTCCATCGTTGGGCCACAGATAGAGTGATAAAAACCGAACCCGAAAACCGGGCTAAACGGTTTTTTCACCTGAGACCGACCGTAGGGTGTTTTAAAATCACGGTTTTTGGAAAACCGGGTAAACCGGGTTTTTTAATTGATGAATGATTTTTCAAAGTGTCATAAATGTCAAAACATAGTCACTGTATGACAGTTCGAAATTTCTATAAAAGTTAAAAACAGCCAATATATTTTTATACACTCCACTAGAGTATTATGTCTTTGTGCATTTGTTTGTAACACCCAAAAGGAAGAGAGATAGACCCATTGTTAATTATACCGATCGTCTTAGAATCACTTTCTGAGTCGATTTAGCAATGTCCGTCTGTCTGTCTGTCCATTTATTCTTGTAATCACGATTCAGGTCGCATTTGTAGCCAGAACCAAATGAAACTTTGCTCAACGAAGTTTTTCAGGACAAGGACGAACGCTATTTAATTTGAAGAAAATCGGTTCAGATTTAGATATAGCCCCCATACGAATTTCACTCCCGATTTGACTCTTTTCACTCTAGATACCACATATTACAACATATTTTCTTCAAAATTGCCAAAACATCTTATATTTCAACTAGAAACACTTGTGGTGAAAATTTGTTAGATCGGTTCAGATTTACATATAGTTCCCATACAAATTTCGCTCCCGATTTGACTATTTCCGCTTTAGAAACCACATATCCACCACATCAGATTGTTTTCAGATTTGGCAAAACATCTTATATTTAAACTAGGAACACCTATGTTAAAAATCGGTTCAGATTTATATATAACTCCCTAACAAATTTCCCTCCTGATTTCACTTTTTCGACTCAATAAACCACATATTTTAACAGATCTACTTCAAAGCTTGCAAAATAACTTATATCTCAACTAGAAACACCCATGGAGAAAATGGGCCAGATCGGTACAGATTTACATATAGCTCCCATTCAAATTTCGCTCCTGATTTGAGTTTTTCTACTCTAGAAACCACATATTTTAACAGATCTTCATCAAATTTGGCAAAATATCTTATGTTTCCATTAGAAACACCCATGGCGAAAATGTTTCAGATTTATATATAGATCCCATACAAATTTCGCTCCCAAATTTTCCACTTTTTCCACCCCATAAACCACGTATTTTCACCGAATTTCTTCAAAATGAGCATAACACGATTTGACAAATTGGGTCAGGTCATATTAGCCTATGATTAGGAAACATACAAAAAGCCTTCCCGTTTTCACTTTTTTACCGAATTGAATTGTGTTCGGATAGAAAGTGGAGTGTATCATATAGTTGGCCCCGCCCGACTTTAGCCTTTCCTTACTTGTTTTAAATGAAATATTTGTAATTGACATACATATTTCGTATGCTTTGCTGAGGTTATATAATAAATTGAAGGAATTGTTACATATGATCATAAAATCATTTTTTACTGTTTTAAGAAAAACCCGAATGAAACCGGTTGGGCCGGGTTTTTCGGAAAAAGAAAACCGGGTTTTTTCAAAATCACTGTTTTCGGAAAACCCGACATGATAGGAAAGCCGGGTTTTTGATCACTCTAGCCACAAATCTTAAATGTGTCAATTTTTTAAGGATCGGACAATAATTGTGACATGTACTTTGATTGCAAAAATAGATGGACGGACATGGCTAAATCAATTTAGAAAGTAATTCTAAGTCGATCGGTATACTTAACTATGGGTCAAAACACAAATGCACAAAGTCATAATACCCTATTGAAGAATATAAAAACCTCGACCAAAAAGCGATTTTTCCCAAAAACCATTTTGTCAATTTTTTGAAGACTGTTCGTGCTGAACCACTGTTTCTACTCGAATTACCTCATTTATATATGCAAAATATTTTTTTATAAAAATCATGAGTTTTTAAATTTGTATATATATATATATATATATATATATAGGTTTAAAACAAATATTTTTAGGTTAGGTTTAAAACAAATATTTTTTTCCCGATTTTTTCTATTTTCCTTTGTTTTTTTTGTGACATCAAAAAATTCTTTTTTCCAAAAACATTTATTTTTGTCTAAATTTTAGTTTTTAGAAGCTATACCTATATTAGATTTCCAAGGCATAGTCAAAATAGTGAAAATAATACGTTAGATGTAAAATTTAAGTTCTAAGATTTGTTATTTTATCCTGAAAACTTTTTCTCGATTTTAGTTTTTTCTTATTATTTTGGAACACCAATATTTTTTTTTTTTTTTTTCAAAAAAGTCATCGCAATAATTTTGATGGCGCTTCCAAACTATACGTCTTAAGACTTTTTATTAACAAATACGCCTTATTAGCTTGAGTCACTGTGCTTGTGAATATAAATGCATATACATTTGTATGTATGTTTATGTGGGAACGTATGCAAGTAGGAGTTTATATATTTTACACAGTTGTGTTTGCCGTTTTTTTTCTGACGGCATTTTTTCGAGATACTTTTTTCCTCCGCCTGACACTTCTGATTATTTGTTCACACTCAATTATAAAAATAATTATTTGGACAGATTTTTTCTTCATTTGATGCACATCTGTGTGTATATGTCTGTGGACGCGTATGAATAGTTGTATTGCAAACAACATCAACACACACATACAAACATATTCTTTTTCAATTATAAACAAAACAATTTTGGTGTATGAGACCATACATGAATATACAGACAGACGGATGGACGGACGAACGGACGGACGCATATTCATTTGCCACACACTCCATACGGCGAGACAGCCATAGACAGTTGGACAACAACATTCAATGGTTCATGGAATAGAGCCAAATTCATAAACATTGAGGCAACAAAAACTATAAATTCATATAAATGTATGAACGTTTTGTATGATTTTGGCCATAAGTAAATCTCTGCTATTTTTTTTCTTTTTTGACGAAAATTTATTTTTGGATCATAATTTTTTTAGACTTTCACATTCAAGGTAAAACTGTTGCGAGCGAATATGACTGTGAATATGAAATTAATGATGGAAAGCATATGTATTGTTGTGGGATTTCTCGTTAAAAATTACAAATTCTGACAGATTCCAGTTTGTTATGACCTGTAGCAGATGTTTCAGTTTTTATTTTTATTAGCAGCAACTTTATTATTCAATTTGTAGTCGATATTATTATAAATATTAACTACATTTTGGGGTGTATGATGATTATTATTATAGGTAATAAAAATGTTGTTTAAATTCTATCATAAAATATGACTAGGTGAAATCTGCGTTAATCAAAAACGTTTTCTAGTGGGCATTAAATTGTATTGTATTTGGTTGTTTTTTGTTATGAAGATGGAACAATTTTCAAATTAAAAAAATATTGGTTTATATATACGAATTATATTTATGGATTGTTTCTATTGGGTCTCAAGGCTTATTTTAAAGTTACTATATCTGTGGCCTTTTGACAAAACAACCTCTTTCAAAAACTGCAATTTTACAGGAGAATGAAAAAACTGTTAAAATATCTATAGTATTAAATAATAGTAATAGTATTAAATTTAAATACAAAATTGAAGTGAAGATATCAATAATTCTATTCTAATGTCAACAGCTGAAAATTAAGAAATAAACGATAGGATGTTTTGTGTTTTCAACAAAAAATTTTATTTACATTACACAAGTTATTTGGTGAAAATGGTTTTGAACAAAAACGTTATTCACATTTTGCGCTTATCTCATGGCAAGGTTTTTTGTTAAAAAGTCGAAATTGGTTATTTTAAAAAATATTATTATATTTAGTGCAACATAAATACATGAATTCAATTAGACATATCTAATAAATCTTTCTTTTATTTTGTGATACGGGCAGAGGGGAATTGTAACTTGTGGCCAATTGGGGAGATGGTTCGTTACGGCGACGCGATTTTATATCTAGCATCTGAAATTACTCTTCTGGGTGTAATGAAAATTTGTACTGCAAAACTCCTGACTTGCTTTTTTCGTATCCGAGCCATCGAACGTTTTTCCATTCAAACTTCTCACCTAAAAATCAGAAGATTAAACAAATAATATTGTGTTGAAAAGAATATAGGTATTTAAAATTATACCTGAAATGCTATGTGACCTCCATGTATATTTGTCCTTTAGTAGTGCACGAAAATCGAAGAAATCCTCTTGTCTTAATGCATGAACAATATAATTTTATTTGTCGCCGATATTAAGTTTGCCCAATCGTGCGAATGTTCAATAGATCTTCCAAAACTTTCTCAAACATTGCGCAAGATATGAGATGCGGTTGTGACCAGGACAGGAATCACTAAAAACAATATGACGAACTGAATTTGGTAAATCCAACAGACATTTAAATATGCAAGACCCAATATCGTTTGAAACGCAACGCCTACTATTTTTTGAATTGTATTTGACCTAGCTTTACTTTGGAAATGACAGTGGTGCCAGATGATAAGAAATGGCAATAGTACCAGATGATTAAACATGGCAATGGTGCCGAATAATAAAAACGACAAACACCTGCAATTGTTAAACTGAAAATGTGGCAGAATAGTTAAAAAAAAATAAAAAATAAACAGCTGTATTTGTTATTTGGCAAAAATGCAGTTGTTCGGAGGATTTTTGACACATTTTATTGGAAAATATGATTCAAAACACGCGTAGGAAAGAGAAAACTACTAGTTGTTTTGTGCGGAAAATATGATACACATGAGTTGTCTTGCAATTTATGTTCCTACAAATAACTAATGGACTCTTATTTTGTTGTCGCTAGCAATGATTTACATGCCAATTGCTGCTCTTGTGTTTCTTAAACGTGGTGTTGGCTGCCAAATTTATACCACGTATGAACTCCAAAACAACTTCTTTTCATCAAAATATTTATTTTCAAGTCCACAAAAACACTTCTTTGGAAACAATATTTTACTTTTTATCAGTTTTTGTTTTCACACAAGTTGTTTAGTCAAAATTAATGCTCTCTATAAACCATTTAAAAATTTATCTTGTCTCAAGCAAGTTACACATATACCAAATTTCAGTTTTGATAAAACAACTTCTTTAAAGAGAAGTTGTTTTGTTAAAACAAAATGTATATATGCAAAAAAAATTTTAATTCTTGCATTTTAGAATAGAAGCCAAGAACTGCAGATTTTTATCCAAATGGCGTAGAAATGCAAGGATTGCACCAAAAGAAGCGTCTATAAATTTATATTTTAAAATCTTGCAAAAATGTCTTATTTCGAGAGAAGTTGCTTTGTCAAAAGTCCACAGATATAAATGTTTCGAAAAAAATTTGCATCCGCTCAAACCATTTTTCATAGCCCTTTTTCGAGAAAAATTATTTATGCACACTTGTTGTGGTAATACACATAAAAATCTTAATAAATCATCGCACCAATTAATTGGTCAAAAGTACAATTATGTACAGACATTTTGTACGTGATATTAATCGGAAATATCTACAAAAAATTACTTAAATGTGTGTGTACCTCAATAAGATATTTGAGTTACAAGCTAATATTTTGGCGATTATTATTATCTCGATTTTCGAACTATTTATACTGTTACATTTACTTTTTAATATTTTTGGCTGGCACGAGAAAAAACAAGAAATTGAAAAATAGAAATAGCTATTTTGTTTTATTTTTGATGCAAATGATTTTTTAAATTTTTGGATAAATAACGCGGAAAATAATTGGTTTTAATTTTTAATAGCTGGCATCTTAACGAAGAAAACAAGACAAAATTATGGATAAATGTGAAAGTGTTGGCCCTTTTGTTATGTCGCATGTCGCGTTCACCTGCGACGAAATAAACACTGTGGTAAAACAGAGAATGATGTAGAAAACTCTGGGAAGTGATAATATTTTGTTTGTATGTGTTGTCGATTAAAGAAAGGATCTTGTATTGAAATTTCCCAGACAAAACCCGTTTTACTCGACAATGCCTAAACCAAAAAAGTTTTCCTAATATTTCTTCAATTCGTTTTTTCTCATTTTTAAGAGACAGTTACTAAACTATTTCTGTGAGAAAGTCAGCATTTTTATTAAATTTAATTGTAATGAAGTAATTAAGTTATCCTCAAAATGAGAGTAAAAATAAAGGGTTGGCCATTTAATTTTTAAATTTGAACTACCGATTACTCCAATGCGTTTTCGGTTCGGGTTGACGATTGTTTGGCAGGAGATGAAGAATTTTACCGAAAAATCGCGATTTCAGATGAAGCTCATTTTCATCTCGTTGACTATGCCAATAAGCAAAATTGCCGCATGTGGGGTTCAGAGGTCGCACACGTGACTATTGAGAAGCCAAATGCATCCACAACGAGACACTGTTTGGCGTGGATGTCACATAGCCAATGCAACCATCGAAGTTTTTTCACATTGTTTTTGACAATCGAATAATCATCCGAAATTTTGATGTCAATTAGCCACCTCGGAGCTGTGTTTAGAGCCTTTGGATTATTTTCTGTCTGGAGCCATTAACGAAAAATTTTCCGCAAACCATCCAGAGACAATTGAAGCTTTGAAACATGAAATCGAAGTTGCCATTGAAAGGATTCGAACTGGAACACTCGAAAATGTACTGAAATCAGATGATGTACTGCCGAGCCAGTCGTGGTAGTCATATCAATGATATTGTGTTCCATTATTAAATGACAAGGTTCAACCTTTCCAATAAAACCAGAAATTAAAAAAAATAATCAGTAATTATAGCCGATTCTAATTTAAAATTCAATTAGAATTCTAATTTTAGTAAAAAAATTATCCATATTTTTTTGTGTTGATTTTATAAATCAGTATTCTAAAAATAATTCTTAAAACAAAAAATCCAAAAGCGTTTCTATATCTTTCGATAACGTTATTTTGCTTTTTCCAGGATGGGGGTATATTCACTTTGTCATTCCGTTTGTAACACTTTGAAATATTCATCGGAGACCCCATAAAGTATATATATTCTGGGTCGTGGTAAAATTCTAAGACGATATAGCCATGTCCGTCTGTCCGTCTGTCCGTCTGTCCGTCTGTCTGTTGAAAGCACGATAGCGACCGAACGAAATGAGCTAGAAGGTTCAAATTTTTCCTAAATGTGTCTTATGGTTGTAGATCGGTTGGGATTGAAAGTGGACGAAATCGGCCCAGAGGGAAAAATTTTTCCCTCACAAGGACTGAAAATACCCCTAATATTTAGACTATTTCAGCATGTTTTTTGAACATATTAGCTTGTATTTACTTGATATTTGCAATGCGCATTCCCTTTATAGCATAAAAGGGCACCATAGAGTGATTTTTATTTGTAGGGGGCGAAATGGGACAAAAAGGGATAAAAATGGTACCTATCAAACGACAACAGCTAGAAACACGAAATTTGGCGTGTACATTCCTCTAATAGAGTAGATAAATAATATAAAAGTATTTTTTCTAAATTCGTACTTTTAAGGGATTAAATGGGGCTAAAGAGATAAAAATAGTACCAACCTAACGGCTGCACCTAGAATAGTGAAATTCGATATATACATTCCTCTGATTGCGTAGACACGTAAAATAAAAGAACTTTCCAAAATTCGTACTTTTTGGGGTTCAAATGGGAAAAGGGGATAAAAATAGTACCTACCAAATGACAGCAGCTAGAATCATGAAATTCGGAGTATACATTCCTCTGACTGCGAAGACACGAAAAATAAAACGTTTTTTCCAAATTCGTACTTTCAAGGGATACAGTGGCTACAGGGGATAAAAATAGTACCAACTAAACGAATATAACTAGAATGATGAAATTCAGTGTGTACATCCCTCTAATTGTGTAGATACGTAAAATAAAGAGATTTTAGATAGTCGTACTCTTGAGGGGGCAAAATTGGAAAAAGGGGATAAAAATGGTACCAAAAAAATGACCGCTGATAGAATCATGGAATTCGGTGTATACATTCCTCTGACTGCGTAGCCACGTAAAATATTTTTTTTTTCCAAATTCGTACTTTATTTTGTTGCTTTTACAACAAAAAATTGTAGAATCATGATGTTGTCTTATATTGCGTAAGTGAGAGATAAGGTATTTTCAAAATTTATACTTTTGAAATTAAAATAGGATGGAAATACAACCAACCAAACGACTGTAGCTGAAAATACTCTCTCTATCCCCCATTATTTAGGGTATTTATGATTGCTCCCTTATATTTACTTTATGAATTGAAGTATTATTTCCATTATATATATACATAGTATACAAATATTGGTAGCAAGGCTTATTAATTAAATTTCTTATTTTTATACAGTTAAAATTTGTTGCGGACATTCCTCTTGTAGCTTGGAAGCACCACAAAGAAAATAAAAGTTTTAGCGGGCGAAATGGGACAAAAAGAGATAAAATATGGTACCAATGATACGACAACAGCTAGAATCATGAAATTCGGTGTGTACATCCCTCTAATTGCATAGACACGTCAAATAGAGGGATTTTTCGAAATTTGTACTTTTAAGGGATATAATTAAAAAGAGGGATAAAAATGGGACCTACCAAACCGCTGAAGTTGAAATCATGAAATTCGGTGTATACATTCTGACTATGAAGACTCGAAAAATGTTTTTTTCGAAATTTGTACATTTGGGCGGAGAATGGGGCGAATGGGGATATCTTTAAAATTTATACTTTTCTTATCACTTTGTCTGTATCTGAAAATGCTTCCTTCTAATGGCGACTGGCAATCGCCTAATATTTAGTCATGTTCACTTTCACAATTTCACAATTTCAGCATTTTATTTATATTTAGTAGTCGATTTTAAACAGTGCGCATAAGTATACATTATAGTTTGAAATAGTAAACAAATATAGTAATGTGCATAAAAATAACACAATTTTCGTAATATGGTACTGTGCTTCTATGTAAAGTCGACATCCTTTAATCTGCTGGTAATACTGTGGAATGCACTCCGTGGTGGAGGGTATATAAGATTCGGCCCGGCCGAACTTAACGCCTTCTTACTTGTTATTCCTGCAACTGCAAGTTTTATTTTTCGTGTAGAAGACATAATTTAGTTGACATAATTACTGTTGGTAGTCTTCGCTGAGTCGTATCTTTCTAAATGAAAAATTTTCAATATAAAAAACACCAAAATTCACAAATCAAAAGCCCCTAACACCATATATTTACTTCTTACCTCATCACCGCTGTAAATAAATAAATGACGAATATTTTAGTAAAAATCCCAAATTTTGGAACATATTTTCCCCGCTTTGGGAGTTTTGTTTATTTTGTTGGAAAAATGCAGAAACTTGTTGGACGTTATATTTGGAGACACAATTTTTGTTTACATAATTGCACCATATATTAATGATATCTCAATTTGTTTACATTTTACACAGTGTTCAATATGATTTTGTATTTTTTTTTATTATTTCTACTACCTTTTTGCCTGTATCAAGTCAGACCATGATGTTACTCACAAGGTAAGAATAAGGGCTATAAATCTTCTGAATATCACATTCACGTAGGAATATTGGGTTGGGAACAGTCTCCAAAAAATTGCGAAAATATGTTTTTTTTAATTTAAACAAATTCAGAATCAAATATTTTGATCCATCTTTGATTGCTAGCATCCTAAAGAAGACAACAATGGATATTTGTAAAAGATCTATGGATAAATGTAAAATTGATAACCTTATACCACTGATACCATATATCTACAGATATATAATTTGAAACAATAAAAGTAGGCCCTTATTGTGTCTCCCACACAAGTGGTTCATATTCCTATGTAAAATTAAAAATAATGTACCATATATTCGGAATCAGTCATATTTTGAGATTTGAATTTTTATAATCACTTTGAGCGTGGAAAATATGGAGGAGTTTGCCACGACCCTTCCAGTAGCTCCCACACAAATCACCTAGTCTACTTAAAATTAAATCTTGTATAATTTCTATAACGGTACCTAAAATTAACCATTTCGTGATATTTGATCCCGCTTTAAATTGGTTTACAAGTGTAGAAAGATGGACCATGTGCCAAGAAGGAGTACCTCCCAAACATAAATATAATCTGGCTCTAAGTAAAGTTAAAGGCCCTATAACTTCCATACGTATGTTCTCTGAAAGCAAAGTTATATATAAGCAGGCTTAACCGACTGAAATAACTGGCAAGATTAAAACCAGAAATATATTTTTATACCCTACACCACAGGGTCTTTGTGCATTTGTTTGTTTGACTTAGAATTACTTTTTGAGTCGATTTAGCGATGTCCGTCCGTCCGTCCGTCTGTCCATCTATTCTTGTAATCAAAGTCCAGGTCGCAGTTGTGGTTAGAACTAAATGAAACTTTGCACAACGAAGTTTTATGGGATAAGGACGAACGCTATTTAATTTGAAGAACATCGGTTCAGATTTATATATGTCTCCCATACGAATTTCGCTCCAAATTTGTCTTTTTCCGTTCTAGAAACCACATATTTTAACAGATTTTCTTCAAATTTAGCAAAACAACTTTTTTTATCTAGAAACAACTCTGGTAAACATGGCCCAGATCGGTTCAGATTTATATATATCTCCCCTACGAATTTCGCTCCCAATTTGACTTTTTCTGCTCTATAAACCACATAATTTAACCGATTTTCTTAAAATTTGGCAAAACAACTTATATTTTAACTAGAAACAACTCTGGTAAAAATGGGCCAGATCGGTTCAGATATATATATATATAGCTCTCACACAAATATCTCCCCCGATTTGATTATTTCCGCTCTATAAACCACATAATTTAACAGATTTTCTTAAACTTTGGCAAACCTGATCATATTTCAACTACAAACCATGGCGAAAGTGGGTCAAATCGGTTCAGATTTATATATAGCTCCCATATAAATGACTCCCCCGATATAATTCTTTCCGCTCTAGAAACCACATATTTAATAGATTTCCATCAAATTTGGGAAAGCGTCTTATATTTCAAAAAACCTATGCTAAAAATGTGCCAGATTGGTTCAGATTTATATATAGATCTCATTCAAAGTTTGTGTTCAATTTTTTTACAAATACAGATAGAAGTATGAAATTTGTAGTATATATATACCCGGTTCAAATGTAACGACCTTTTATAATATTATTTTATATAGTCGGCCACGCCCGACTTTAACGTTCCTTACTTTATATATATATATATATATATATATATATATATATATATATATATATATATATATATATATTATTTTTAAAACGAAGAAAATAATTCATCGTTAATGAAAAGGAATAAATGTAGAATTAAATGAAGAATATTTATGTTGGACAATCATTTCAAAATATGACATGAGGTGACTAATTAGGAAGGGTTACCAGAAGCCTCCGAAATTTTGCAAAACACTCCTACTCTGCTCTAAACCTGTGAAATTTCGCCAAGATATTTATTCTACACATTTTCAAAAAAATTGACACGACGTCGAAAACTTTCAAGATCTAAAAAATGTTTGCTAACACTGACTGTAGGGTATCATTTCCGTCCATTTCACTTCCATCCAAATTAAAGGTCAAATATATGGCATTCGGTTGCCAGTAAACAACAATATTGGGCATTTTTTTCTTTTGAACGAAAGTGTTACTCATTCTTTGATGTTGTTGGATATCGTGCATGGCACGGGGTGATTCTTTAAAGTTTTATGTTTTGTTGTTGTTGGTGTGCGATAGAAAAGGTGTTGAAATTACTATGTAAAAATAAACCACAACAAATTTAAATTATCTTAAGAACAAACTAAATGGCCCGGCGGCATGCCACCTGCGGTAATTTATGTTCACGCACATTGCCAATAAACCGAATTTGAAAGTGCTAAAGTTTTGAATTATTTCAAGTGCTAACGACGATGGCGGGTACATCTAATAAATACCGTGGAGGGGGGCTATGATTTTAAAGTTCATGCATGGAATTCAATGGGCGCGAAGAGTGAAATATGGAATTCCTTATAGGGAAGGTTTGTAACGGAAGCTCGATAGTGGCACAGTGTGTTGGGTTGAATAAAAAACAGCCAATAAAACTAAGATGATGCAATCAAAAATGGTAAATAAACTGACATTCTAAATTATTTAAAACACCAACATTTTTACTTCTGTCACGAAATACAATCTAAAAAGTTAAAAAACGTCAAGTCCCTCCAATCTTAGTTGTTCATTCAGAATGTATTTGAAGATAACATTTAAATACGTTTATTAACTATTAAATAATGATATAAAAGGGAAATGATATTATTTGCACAAAATCAATAAAATTTATACGTATTTGCGAGTATTAAAAATAAATTTATGTGCAAGAAAAGAAAACAATGAACCCATAAAAATCTAAAATAAAACTGTTGAAATAACATAAATATTTACCGAAATAACAGATAAACAATCGAAAGCGATGCATTAAGGATACCAATTCGCATTCTCGTTCATTCAATTTAGTTCACATTATTTAATCAATACAAAAAAATCGCAAAGAAATTAACTAAACAAACAAACGTACGTTTCTCGAATGAATCATTCCTTAACGTAATGGACACAACAAATTTCAACTTTTGTTTTGTTTTGTTTTGTGTTGAGACCAACTAGCGAACAATTTTAGAAAATTTGGAAAAGTACAATATTTATTGTGAAAACGTGGAAAATTTAAGCGTGTATGTCTGAGGAGACCTTCAATTTATTAGGTTGCTTTGAACGCGAAATGAAGAACATGCAGACACATCATAATATATATACATCAAGGCGGGTAAGGCTACGCGCAAACAATTTTTTTACTACAGTAATCTTATATATATTATATACCTAATTATTTCCCTTGGGATTGTGAATTGAAAGAACTAAAAACGCGTATTTTTATAGGAAAATGTGATAAAAAAAATATTTTTTTGGTATCAAAAACACATAGAGGGTGTATAGAAGTTGCACAAGATATACTTTTAATAGAAACCATAGGTTTTTAATAAAAACATATTTTTTATTGATTCATAAGGTACACATCCGATGTCTATTTATGTATAGGGTGAGCTATTTAAAATTTTACATTTGAACTGCCGATTACTTTGACTTTGAAAGGTAGAATAACTTTCATTTTTCCATGCTTTATATAAGGTTACTTTCTATATATGTTTGTGTGCCACAAAATTTGAAATCAATTTTTGAAAGCTTTTTTCTCAACCAATTTTGCTCAAATTTTGCACACTTAATCATTTTCGATGACAATACAAGGAAATGGAAAAATTTGACAAATTGGACAAAGGGGCGTGGCACCTCCCATACGAAGTTAAAACCTATTATTGAATATTGTCAGTTCTATGACACCTAGAATGCTGAAATTTTGTGTAAGTGCATCTAGCATCAATTCGCATAGTTGTGCCAAAAATGGGCGGTATTGGAAAAGTGGGCGTGGCATCTCCCATACGAAGTTAAAACCTATTATTGAATATTGTCAGTTCTATGACACCTAGAGTGCTGAAATTTTGTGTAAGTGCATATACCATCAATGTGCATAGTTGTGCCAAAAAGGGGCGGTATTGGAAAAGTGGGCGTGGCACCTCCCATACGAAGTTAAAACCTATTATCGAATATTGTCAGTTCTATGACACCTAGAGTGCTGTAATTTTGTGTAAGTGCATCTAGCATCAATGTGCATAGTTGTGCCAAAAATGGGCGGTATTTGAAAAGTGGGCGTGGCACCTCCCATACGAAGTTAAAACCTATTATCGAATATAGTCAGTTCTATGACACGTAGAGTGCTGTAATTTTGTGTAAGTGCATCTAGCATCAATGTGCATAGTTGTGCCAAAAATGGGCGGTATTGGAAAAGTGGGCGTGGCACCTCCCATACGAAGTTAAAACCTATTATAAAAACTATGACACCTAGAGTGCTGAAATTTTGTGTAAGTGCATCTAGCATCAATTCGCATAGTTGTGCCAAAAATGGGCGGTATTGGAAAAGTGGGCGTGGCATCTCCCATAAGAAGTTAAAACCTATTATTGAATATTGTCAGTTCTATGACACCTAGAGTGCTGAAATTTTGTGTAAGTGCATCTAGCATCAATTCGCATAGTTGTGCCAAAAAGGGGCGGTATTGGAAAAGTGGGCGTGGCACCTCCCATACGAAGTTAAAACCTATTATTGAATATTGTCAGTTCTATGACACCTAGAGTGCTGAAATTTTGTGTAAATGCATCTAGCATCAATTCGCATAGTTGTGCCAAAAATGGGCGGTATTGGAAAAGTGGGCGTGGCACGTCCCATACGAAGTTAAAACCTATTATTGAATATTGTCAGTTCTATGACACCTAGAGTGCTGAAATTTTGTGTAAATGCATCTAGCATCAATTCGCATAGTTGTGCCAAAAATGGGCGGTATTGGAAAAGTGGGCGTGGCACGTCCCATACGAAGTTAAAACCTATTATTGAATATAGTCAGTTCTATGACACCTAGAGTGCTGTAATTTTGTGTAAGTGCATCTAGCATCAATGTGCATAGTTGTGCCAAAAATGGGCGGTATTGGAAAAGTGGGCGTGGCACCTCCCATACGAAGTTAAAACCTATTATTGAATATTGTCAGTTCTATGACACCTAGAGTGCTGAAATTTTGTGTAAGTGCATCTACCATCAATGTGCGTAGTTCTGCCAAAAATGGGCGGTATTGGAATAGTGGGCGTACCACCTCCCATACGAAGTTAAAACATATTATCGAATAGTGTCAGTTCTATGACACGTATAGTGCTCAAATTTTGTGTAAGTGCATCTAGCATCAATGTGCGTAGTTGCGCCTAAAATGGGCGGTAATGCAAAAGTGGGCGTGGCACCTCCCATATGAAGTTAAAACCAAAATTACACCTACTGTCATTTTGTGTAAGTGCATCTAGCATTAATGTGCGTAGTTGTGACAAAAATGGGCGGTAATGGAAATGTGGGCGTGGCACCTCCCACACGAAGTTAAAACCCATTTTCGAATATATGCCGTTCTATGGCAGATAAAAAACTGAAATTTTGCAGTAATTTTTCCTTCTACAAAAGATAACTAAAAAAGAATTTCTAGGCCCAATAGAATTCTGCTTGCATAAAGCATGGATTTGAAAAAAATTTTTTTTTGATTTACTAGTTATTTTCAGGCTTTTGTTTTCCATTTGCAAAATGGGACGCTATACACTCGCACAAAATTTGGAAATATTAAAAACATACTTCCAAAGCAGTGAGAACACTGTAAGGAATTTACGTGGACATTTTTCGAGAAGAGATCAGCCTTCGGATGGGATTCAGAGAACCCATGCGTGACTATTGAGAAGTCTATGCATCCACAACGAGTCACTGTTTGGTGTGGATTTTGGGGTGTACTGATAAAGTGGGTTGATCGAATGAGGTACTACCGAGCCAGTCGTGGTAGTCATATGAATGATATTGTTGTCCATTATTAAATGACAAAGTATATATATAAAAGAGTTGTGTTACTGACTGACTGACTTATCATTGACCAGCCCCCAGACCAAACGGTTGAAGCCAGGGTCATGGAATTTTCAGGGTAGTTCCCAAATATGACTTAGACGTCGACTAAGAAAGGGTTTTACGAAATTCATAGGGGTAAAATGGCCCAAAAAGGGATAAACATCGAATCTTCGTCCTGACTAAACGGCAGTAGCTATAAACATGAAATTCGGTGAGTTCCTTGCAATGACCATGCAGACGAGCTACAGATAGGGATTTTTCGAAATTTATACTTTTAAGAGCGAGCGGGACAAAAAGGGGTAAAAATGGTACCAACTAAAGTATTACAGCTAGAATAGTGAAATTTGGTATGTAAATTCCTCCGACCATATAGAAACGAAGTAAAAATTTGATTTTTCGAAATGTGTACTTTTAAGGGAAGAGCGGGACAAAATGGTACCAACTAAAGTATTACAGCTAGAAACGTGAAATTTGGTATGTAAATTCCTCTGACCATATAGAAACGAAGTAAAATTGGATTTTTCGAAATTTGTATTTATAGGGGGCGAGCGGGACAAAAAGGGATATAAATGGTACCAACTAATGTATTACAACTAGAATTCAATAAAAATTATACATACGAAGTAGTTCAGCTAAAATAGTGCATATCGACAAACACATTCCTTTGACTGTGTGTGAGTGCTAGCTAATAGGAAGCACCCAAATTACTATTTTAGATTTATCTATATCCACCAAAAGAAAATTAAATAAATACTATCCAAAAACAAAGACGGATAAAATTAACAAATAACTGGCTTTTTCGCGTGCGAAGCATCGGGTACTGCTAGTATATAAAGGGTGATTTTTTAAGAGCTTGATAACTTTTTAAAAAAAAAAAACGCATAAAATTTGCAAAATCTCATCGGTTCTTTATTTGAAACGTTAGATTGGTCCATGACATTTACTTTTTGAAGATAATTTCATTTAAATGTTGACCGCGGCTGCGTCTTAGGTGGTCCATCCGCTTAGTCCAATTTTGGCATTTCCACGTTTTTGAGTAACAGAGACCCAATTGGTGCGAACGGCGACGAATCGAAAATTGGTGGTCATCATTAACACTGGCCGATACAGCTGCGATATTTTCTTCAGTTCGCACTCTACGTAAGCGTGTTGGTGGTTTAATGTCCAACAATGTAAATTTGGTGCGAAATTTAGTCACAATAGCCCGAATAGCCGCTTCAGTGGGTCGATTAAACTGACCATAAAATGGAAGCGCGCAATGAACTTTCTTAACAGAGCACGCATTTTGATAATAAAATTCAATAATTTGCAAGCGTTGTTCGTTTGTAAGACGATTCATGATGAAATGTCAAAGCATACTGAGCATCTTTCTCTTTGACACCATGTCTGAAATCCCACGTGATCTGTCATGAAAATCCTAACCTCAAAAAAATCACTCTTTATATATATATATATATATATATATATATATATATATATATATATATATATATATATATATATATATATATATATATATATATATATATATATATATATATATATATATATATATATTACCCTATTGTCTAAATGTGCCGAATCTCATATCCTGTCATGGTCTTGTTAAAATAAAACTTAGACTTGTAAACAATCCAATGAAAAAAATCGAGAAATTGTTCTTTCAATAAGATTCATACAGTTATGATATATTCTCTTAGGTTGTCATTTTGGGAAATCTTAAAGAAATACTTGTGTTGTGCAGTGTTATTTAACGTTATGTGAACGATGTGAGCCTGTAATATCGGTTCTACAGAGGAAAAGTTAAATCGGGAGCGAAATTTGTATGGGAGCTATATATAAATCTGAACTGACCGACAGATGTTTCTAGTTAAAATATAAGGTGTTGTGCTAAATTTGAAGAAAATATGTTTAAAATATGTTGTTTCTTGAGAGGACAAAATTAAACCGGTAGCGACATTTGTGCACTCAGAAGGTGATTCAGCTTAAATATTTTTTTTTATATTTTTTATAAACAAACAGCGATTCATTTTCTATAATTTGATTAATTAAAAAAACATTGTTTAAAATTTTCTTTAAATTTGTTGTATTAGACTGCAAGACAAAATGCAAGAAAATTGCTGGATCATTAAAGTTTATTGTCTGGTCAACTTCGTGTTGCAAATGGCTTGACAATTTTTTTAATTATTCCAAATTTTAATTTTTCTGCTAGTCATTGTAACGCGATATCGATACCAAATGAAAGAGTGCGCTTTGGGTAATCTAAAAAAGTATGGTTTTAGGAAGTGAAACAGAAATTTGGAAAATATACTTAATTTGAAATTACCTTTCAAACCAGGTATAGTACATTAAAATCGGCCAAGTATTTCAGGAGTTACATGTAATTGAATGAATACACCTCTAAAAATCATTAAAATTAAAAGTAAAAAAGACCAGTTCGGATCAGATTTATATATAGTTCCCATACAAATGTCTCCTATGATTTGACTCCTTCCGCTCTAGAAACCACATATTTTAGCAGATTTACTTCAAATTTGGCAAAACTACTTATATTTCAAGTAGAAACAGCTCTGGTCAAAATGGGCCAGATCGGTTCAGATATATATATATATAGCCCCGATACAAAATTCACCACTGAATTCATTATTTCCGCTCTAGAAATAGCATATTTGTAGAGATTTGCTTCAAAGTTGGCAAACCATCTCATATTTTAACTACAAACATCCATATCGAAAATGGGTCAAATCGGTTCAGATTTATATATAGCTCCCAGATAAATGGCTCCCCCGATTTAATTCTTTCCGCTCTAGAAACCATATATTTAACAGATTTTCATGAAATTTGGGAAAGCGTCTTGTATTTGAGAAAACCTATGCTAAAAATGTGTTAGATCGTTTCAGATTTATATATAACTCCCATTTAATGTTTGTGTTCAAAATTTCTTACAAATACAGAAAAAAGCATGAAATTTGTAGTACCAGGTTCAACTATAACGACCTTCTTGTACCCTACACGACAGGGTATATTGACTAGGTCTAGGGTATCATATAGTCGGCCACGCCCGACTTTAACCTTCCTTACTTGTTTCTATTCTATTTATGGCTTAACGGCGTTAATTTTCATACAGAATATTAAAACGGATGAATTTATGAATTTATTGGCATGCATTACACAGTCCGCCAGTCCATATGACACTTGAGCCGCATGACTATAGGAAAAATGGAGTTTATTGGCATTTTCAGTTTTTTGGTTCCTCATCCTGTTGTCCTTTAGGAGAAATACAAAATTACAAAGGATAAAATTTTTCAAAAAAACATTTTAAATAATTATTCGCAACCTTCAATACAGACATGAAATTAAATAGTAGATTAGCTGTTAAAAATACTTAAAATTTCATGGTTCTATCTCTATTAGTTTAGTAGTAACAACCATTTCAAGTTCGCCCCCCTTAAAAAGTTAAATCTGACAAAAAAAAGAACAAATAAGCTAAGAGGGAAAATTTGAAATTGTTGTTACTGCTAAACTAATACAGATAGAAGAATGGAATTTGAAGTGTTTTTATATGATGTTTTAATGTCATCCTTTAAAACTTTGCGGTCCTTTTAAGGCGCAACAGGATGAGGAGGGGAAAACTGAAAACGTCATTAAACTCCATTTTGCCTATATTTTCATATCATCCTGTCCCATTTTAACGATTTTTTTAAAAATTGTCGTACGGTGTTACATAGAAACAAGTGGATTATATTTAAAACAATATGACAAAAAATATTATATCAATAAAACTTTAAGCGGGTCCGCTTATTGGTTTAGCGGTATATTTGTTGTTCTGAAAATGTTAACTTAATAAAATTAATTGTGTCTGGTAAAACTATTTAGCCTTTTTTGCAATCAGCATCGTTTTTATAAAAATCATGACATTATATCTAACAAATGTTGTTAACCGGGAAATCCGCAGCCTAGCTTACTTGCTATGTTAGTTAGCGACTTTTTAATAAGTCTTTATCCGATAAAATAATACATCTTAAACTGAACTCATATATTTCTCTGTTCCTTCTTTAACCGTAAAAATTTGAATTGAATACAAAACATTATGAATTTTTCGATGGGATATTATAATATTCAGTCATGTTATTTCCAGCCTACAAAACCACCCCAGGTTCTTGCCGTACAGTAAATTTATATTAAGTTAAATTATCACTGACACTTCGTGAGTCGTACAGTGTCAATGTCTAGTTGAGACTTCTTGCCGTCCATATATATATCTTGTAATTTAGACATAACAAAAATGGTCCGATGAAAAACTGAAACTCGTTGTGTATGCATTTGTTTCTCAACCATCACAAGATGAAGATGATTAGATGAGGATTATATTATTCGAAAAACCTTCATATGATTTTTTTTTCTAAATAATCCTTAACCTGAAGCAACTAAAGGGTGATTTTTTAGCTATTAATTTTTTGGCAATACTGGTTTAAACAGCTGACGCACGTTTCGTGTTTTGTTTCACTGCCAAACATCTTCAGTTTGGTCTATAATTTAACCATGAATCGTCTTACAAACGAAAAACGCTTGCAAATTATTGAATTTTATTATCAAAATGTTATTATTATTATAAGGACCGTACTAACGATTCAAATTAGGATTTCATGCATTTTTCTGAATTTTATGTGTTTTTTTTTTGAAAAACTTTCCTATAGCTTTTAAAAAATCACCCTTTACATGCTTTATAAATTTCAATAACTAATCCTATTGACGTGAGCCATTCTTAAGAATTTTTGGATTAAAAAATAACACATTTCGAATTATTTTTTGCTCGACCGTATTTTAAAATGTCAGAAAATACACTAATTTTTTCCATGACCCACTTGAACGTCCACTGGCATATTTATGAAACATTCGGTGAAAAATCTCAACATGTTTGAAGGTGCCGTTCTGTAAAGATGTTTGTCATCAAAGACATGGCGACTGTTCGACACATTTGACAGCGTTCCTATTGCCGCAAAAATCGTGTGAATTTTGGTAGGGATCGACAGACGCAAGTGACTCAGACAACACACAATTTATGAGATGTTTTTGGCTATAGATTAATTTAGATAAGTAATGCCTAATGTTCAAAAGGTTGACAGTTAGCAGTCGGTGTCTTTAGATGACATCTTTACAAACAGAAAAGTTTTCTAATGGGAACGGATAGTTTTTGACAATATTTTTTGCTATTTTGTTTATTTCAGATAACAAAGACAAATCGCTGTGGCAAATCACGACCTCAGGCAAACACATGTAAATTGTGAAAATGTTAGAAATGGGCCATAATTCCTGCAAAATATCAATTTTTAAATGAACTACAAGCAATATTGCCGCATTTGGGATGATACCAATCCACACGATGATCAAACGACAGTGTATACACGATCATTCCGAGGAAACTCATCATCAGAAAAATAGGTAAACAGGAACGCGTTTACAGGACTGAGAAATAATACAAGGTAAGTTAAAAAATAATATCGTGGAAATAATAGAAAGGAAACAGGAAAATATAAAGTCCTGGGGAAATTTAAAAATGTGATAAAGAGGGGCATAATGTGAAATAGTATATAAAATGAACGCGGAAGAACCGATAATGACAAAATTACAAATTACTTCATATTACAATAATACATAAATTGGGACCAAAGTGGCATCATTTTGAAGTAAGAGGTGCGCACATATTTAACTAATTCCACAATTGAGCTTCATTTTATTTTTTCTCAGTGTATGTAAAAATTAATCGGGAAATAGTCATCATAAATCAATCGATTCTAAACTATTTGTCCCGTAGCACATTTAGCAAGAAAAAATATCAATAGAAATATCCCAACATTTTCCTATGTATTTCAACCTTTTTTAAAAAAGCAAATAAATTGGGTTGGCTATGTGTCTGGCCCAAAAAATCGCGCCATATCACACGAAATATTTCATACATGCATGACAGTATTTTTATTAGCGTGGATCGCGAAATTAAACACAACAGAAGCAAAATTTAAAATACTCATATGAAAAATTGTGCGAAGTCGCATAGTTAAACTCCAAAGTTATTATAAATTAGAGATGGGCGCGACTCACGTGAATTGCGTGAATTATGTGTTGGTTTAACAATATTTTTAATGGCGAGGCATCGGTCGGTCTCGCGAATATAGTTTTATACTGTACAAAATTAACTATACTAAATAAAAACAATCATGAGGTCAGAGGAGGAAAGGGGAAATATAATTACAATTTATAAAATTCAAAAGAAAACCCCAAGAGCTTCAGAAGCTGTTGTCTGAGAACTAGACGAAATTCCAATGATTTCCACCATATATCCCAATAAAATAACCTCTATTATGATGAACTTTTCAACATTATTTAGCCGTTATATCGGCTTTTAGAATAAGCTTAATATTCTTTGCAAGATTCAATAAATAAAGTCGAAATTTGGGCGCATCAAATTTGGGAGTTTACACTGTGCGCCTTAAGGCTGAAATTTTATTAAATTACATTACATGACTCACATTATCATGAAATTTTCCAAATATGTACTTTTCTGTACGGCGAATTAAGCTGCATTTCCGGATTTTCAAAAAATAAGAGATTTTAGACGCTAGAGTGGATCGAAAATAAAGTTTTTTATTCCCTCCACCAGGGTATTATGTCTTTGTGCAACCAAACATGTCTTTGTGTTACCCAACAGGAAACGAAATAGATCCATCGTTTATTATACAGATCGGCTTAGAACCACTTTCTGAGTCGATTTAGCAATGTCTGTCCGTCTATCCACCTATTATTGTAATTGAAGTACAGGTCGCAATTATTTATTTCAGTCTATGGACATTATGATCCTTACAGACTAGCTTAAATCTAAGAGTAAAATAAATCTAGTATTTCATTAAAATTTGATAGCGAAAATGAAAAATCTAAATCAAATTTGTTATTTATATTATTACATTCTTTTAGAGCACGTAAAATAGGTTCATTAAGAGCATAATTACATCTATGCATAGGTATGTTAAAGTATTCCCAAGTACGCAAATCTCTAGCAGGGATATTGAAGCCAATACGACTAAGCAATAAAGGACAGTCTATTTTTCTAGAAATTAATTTGAAAATAAATAATACAGACATATTGGAGTGCCGATTGGCTAATGTATCCAAATGTATGAGTAAACACCTGGATTCATAAGAAGGCCTAGGATCAGTGAAGTTAATAGAAAACAGAGCAAAATTAATAAATGTCTTTTGTAGACATTCAATACGGTTTATGTGATTAACATAAAATGGACTCCAAACCATAGAAGCATATTCCAATTCTGATCTAACAAAAGTAACATAAAGCAATTTGCGAGTGTAAGGATTTGTAATGTCCTTACTATTGCGCTTTATGAATGCCAGAACTGATTAAACCCTTGGAATAACATAATCAATATGTAACCCAAAACTCAATTTACTGTCAAAGACAACACCTAAGTCCAATTTACTATCAACTTTTGCCAATAACTCAATGTTAATATAGCATTTAGATTTAATCATTTTACGCGCCTTCCAAAAGGAAGGTGAGAACATTTCCCAACATTCAGCGGCAACATATTCACTTCACACCAAGTCAAAACACGATCATTGTCACATTGAAGAGACATGGAATCCTGAAGACTAGAAATCCCTGCAAACAATTTAATGTCATCGGCATATAGGAGATAATTGCAGAATTGGTAACATGAGCATATATCATTAATAAGGAAGGTGAAAAGAAGTGGACCTAGAATACTACCCTGAGAAACCCCAGAGGTAGGGACATAAAAATCAGAGTTGCAATTATCAATTGAGACAAAAGAGCATCTGTAGGAACTCAACCAATTCAATAAAGAAGAGTGAATTCCAAATCTAGAAAGTTTCTTAACAAGTATAGTTTGAGAAACTCTATCGAAAGCCTTACTAAAATCTAAATAAATAATGTCAACTAGGACACCAAATTCAAAATTAGTAATACAATAATTTTTAAATACTAGAAAATTAGTGACCGTTGACCGATTCTTGATGAAACCATGTTGTGCTTCAGATAGAAAAGGATATACGGAGTAAAACAGTTTATGATATACAATATGCTCAAGTAATTTTGAAATATTAGTTAATTTCGAAATTGGTCTATAATTGCGGACATTACTTCTACTACCCGATTTAAAAATAGGCATAACTGAAGCCACCTTCCAAACATCCAAAAAGACACCCAGCTTCAAAGAAATATTGAATATTGAATATATGTTTCAATGGAGTACAAATTGACGAACCGCACTTTTTAAGAAAACTGGCTGATAAGCCAACGAAGTCTAACCTAGTAGACTCACTAAGTTGAGATAGAGCAAAAAGAATGTAGCCCTCCGAAAAATGCATTACTCCCAAATCAATGACAGGCTCAACAGTTTTCAAGAGACTTAAATCCAATAAATGATTTGAAGAAATAAATTGGACTTAAAAAAATCATCAAATAATTTGCTTGCAAATCATCGAAATTCATTGATGATGGGAAATCACTGCAAGATTTCCGAGATTTAATAAAGTTCCAAAATGACTTCGGGTTGTTATTATTGTCCGATATTAACAATAATTGACACATGTAAGTTTTGTGTACAAGAACGAACTCTATTTAATTTGAAGAAAATCGGTTCAGATTTATATATAGTCCCCATACAAATGACGCTCTCTATTTGACTTTTTCCCACATATTTTACTCGATTTGTTGCAAATTTGGAACAGTACCCTATAATTAAACTAGAAACATCTGTGGCGAAAATGGGTCAGATCGATTCAGATTCAAATTTCGATCTCGATTTGACATTTTCCGCCCTAGAGACCACATATTTTAACCGATTTTCTTCAAATTTGCCACTGCACCTTATACTTCATCTAGAGACATCTATGGCAAAAGTGGGTCATATCTGTTCAGATTTATATATAGCTCCCATACAAATTTCTCTCCCGATTTTACTTTTTTGCCAGATATTTGAACGATTTTCTTCAAATTTGCACATCACCTTATTATTTCATCTATGGTGAGGAGAGTAAGATCGATTCAGATTAAGATATAGCTCAAAACAAATTTCGCTCCCGATTTTACTTTTTCCGCTCTTGAAACTATATTTCAAATTTGGCATCGTATTTTAAATAGGAACATCTATAGTGAAAGTGGGCCACATCGTCTCAGGTTTGAATATAACCATCATACAAATGTCCTTCGCGATTTAATTTTTTTCCTCTCAGACACATTGCTTTACACATTTTGATCTAATTTGAGCGAACACGTTATATTTGTGCTGCAATCATACTTTGTGAAAGTAAGAAAGAAGTTCAAGAAAGTGAAATTTCTTATTTACTTATTTATCATACAATTATTTTGACCAAACTCTCCACAATGCGTTAGCTTTTATCAGTAATTGCCACATAGTAAACTGGAACCTGCCCGTTTTGAGCTTTTTCGTACTAGTTTAATAAAGAATTTCCATGTAGCCTGTCCGCTTATGCGTTTCATTAAGAACTTTGATATCGTTATTTTATCTTGGAACATATAATCCCAATAAACATTTTTCGTTGGGTATAAGAGTGTTCTTGGTTTAGAATATCGTCTGTTGCTGAGGAAGATTCGGTGTTAAAGGAACTGTTTGACTAATATTCAGTTCCAGATTTGAGTCCGACTCTTCGTCTAAAATACTCTCAATATTATCAATTTTTGGCGATTAAAATGTGTATAGGGACAAATAATCCCACGTAAAAAATAATTAATTAGGATTAGGGTTTGGGGTCCGGGAATTCTCGAATCGTTTTTATACGGGAATCCCCGGGAAAAAATTGTTGATTTCCCGGGAATACGGGAAATATTAAAAAAATTGTATTGATTATTTTGAACATTCATTTACTATATTAATTAGTAATTTTAGATATATTTAAAATTCATATATTTACATTACTGACAATAATAATGGGTATTTGTTTATTACTACAAACAGAACATTTTAAATTCGCTAAGTAACCATTTTTTGCGAAACCCAGCTAGGGGAATACAAACTTTTTGTGAATATGTTTGCATGATCTTTATTGTGAAAGAAAAATATCATACCGACAATACTATGACTGACATAATGTCAATACTTAAACCCTCGTGCTGGTTATACTTTAAATTTAAAATTTTCCTAGAAGAATCGACAAAATAAAAGGTGAAAATCTTCTTAAATAACAATTTACTTTACATATGAAACCAGTAAGAAATTGTTAAAAATTGGGATACATTTATGGTATTTTTAAATAACCCTTTGTAAGAACTAATTATTTATTTAATATTAATTATTTATTTAATATTATTTGTTTATATTACTTTTACATTTTAGAATATTTTACTTTGTTTCTGTAAATTTTTTATATGAATCTTCTAAATTAATTACGTCATAACAGTTTCCGAGTTATTTGTTTCCTTAATCATTTTTTAATTTTTAATCTAGTGTAGTGTAGTCACTTGTGACTGCGATTTAAATGTCCAATTTTATGACGCCTTTAATTCTGACTATTAGTCTAGAGTAAAATATTAGTAAAATGAAAAATAATCTGTAAAATATTTTGACAAAAACATTCGTCTAATTTGTAATATGTCAGTATTTTAACCTATTTTTTATTTATTACTACAATAATAAAAATATTTATTTTTAGATTATTATTATATTATATTGTCTTTCTCGATCACTTACAATTAAGAGACTTCATAAGGTGGCAACATTTGTATCTATTGTTTTTTTTTCTTAAATTAATCAACAAGAAAAAACTGGCAGCAACATTATGAGATTAGTAAATTCCATACAAATAAGCTAGTAATCCCAACCGAACAGGCCAATACTTTAATAAACAGGAATTACATTCATATTAAAAGTTATCGAAAAAGTACGAAAACCTTGAAATAGTGTACTCGGACGTGTATGGTGGGCGTTAATAGGTTAAAATAACACACCAGTTACTAAATGTTGACATTTTAAATCATATTGGACATACCTAAAATAAGTATTTTTTCCCGGGAATTCCCTTTTGAAACTTTCCATTCCCGTTTTCCCGGGAAACCCCAAACCCTAATTAGGTTATACACAGTATTTCAGAAAAGGTTATGTTTTGAAAATGTTATTCTTACTTTTCTGTCTGTACCTCTTTAACATTGTAATTCAAACCCGGTTATCCGACATTAAATAACCGGTTAACCGATAATAATGGTTGTGAGACAAAAAACCGATTAACCGGTCTCAGTTTTTATCACTCTAGTTGTAATATCTGTCTTCTAGAATTTGTGGAAAAATGCTAATCGAGATCATCATTTATATTGAAGCTATATACAAACCTGATATGGGCGTGTTGTACCAATTTTGAAGAAAATCGATCAAAACATGTAGTTTTTAGAGCCGAAAAAGTAAAATTTTGAGCGACATTTCTACGTGTGTAATATATAAGTCAGAACCGATGTGAATCACTTCTCAATAGATGTATATACTTGGAATGAAAAGTGTTGCACCAACTTTTAAGACAATTGATTAAAATATTTGGTTTCTAGAGCGGAAAGAGTCAAATCGGAAGCGACATAGGTGTTGAAGCTATATGAACAGATTTTTTTTCAAATTCATTAGCTACCGTCCGTCTCCTACAGAAGCCGTGTGTGCCACATTTTGATGGGTTCGGATAATATTTGCAACCATCACTTTGCTTACGAGAATAAATTGACAGACTGACAATCCATTCATAAAGTGATTCTTATTTGCTCAGTATAACAAACGATGGGTGCACCTGTCTTGCTTTTGGTTTTGCTTTTCACATAGAAATACAAAAAGATACAATACCCTGATAAAGGGTATAAATATCCCTCCATGCATGTTCTGACAATCAGGCGATTGTCAAATCACTTGCGATTTGCTAATCGCCAAAAATATTTTACCCTGTTCTACTGTTCACGCGTTTTGATACTTTTTCGAAAAGTGTGAACATATGCTTTTTTCTGTCAAAAACATGTGTTCTCTGTATAAATAAAGAAAAATAAAAAACATTTAAAATGAAAATGCCACTTGCGTTTATTTTAAGTGTTATTTCTTTCAGAACGTATTGAAAAACGATACCTTAGGGATTCATCGAAACTACTAAGCCATTTTTAATTTAATATTTTTAATGAAATAATGTTAAATAAATTACATGTTTTATGTACAAATTTGAAGAAAACATGCTAAATTTTATATATATGTACATCGTTTTTTTTATGTAAAGAGTGATTTTTTTGAGGTTAGGATTTTCATGCATTAGTATTTGACAGATCACGTGGGATTTCAGACATGGTGTCAAAGAGAAAGATGCTCAGTATGTTTTGACATTTCATCATGAATCGTCTTACAAACGAACAACGCTTGCAAATTATTGAATTTTATTATCAAAATGCGTGCTCTGTTAAGAAAGTTCATTGCGCGCTTCCATTTTATGGTCAGTTTAATCGACCCACTGAAGCGGCTATTCGGGCTATTGTGACTAAATTTCGCACCAAATTTACATTGTTGGACATGAAACCACCAACACGCTTACGTAGAGTGCGAACTGAAGAAAATATCGCAGCTGTATCGGCCAGTGTTAATGATGACCACCAATTTTCGATTCGTCGCCGTTCGCACCAATTGGGTCTCTGTTACTCAAAAACGTGGAAATGCCAAAATTGGACTAAGCGGATGGACCACCTAAGACGCAGCCGCGGTCAACATTTAAATGAAATTATCTTCAAAAAGTAAATGTCATGGACCAATCTAACGTTTCAAATAAAGAACCGATGAGATTTTGCAAATTTTATGCGTTTTTTTTTTAAAAAAAATTATCAAGCTCTTAAAAAATCAGCCTTTATTTAACACTTATTTTAAACAAAATACACGAGTTCACTTTTGGTTCACCACAGTTTGTGTATGTGAACGACAATCGCCAAATTTGCTAGTCTTTGTAAACTGTAGAACACCGATTTTGCGATTTGAAATCACTTCACAAATTTTATGGCAAAAGTGATTGTCAGAACATGCACGATTAATGTAAGGCTTAATTCTACCTTTGAATTGTTCATCATATATAATTTTTAAAATTGTACAGTGCGACAACATTAAGCGATTTGAAGAGATGCTAGATGTTTGTAGTTATTCGAGTATTATTATTCAAGTATTCCACGAAGTGCTCTCTTGCCCACCATTTTCACCAGACCTGTCAAGTCAGAGCACAACTGAGTTGTCCATCAATCCAATAAATTGTTTACCATTTCAGTAAAATCTTTTACTGAGTTTTTTATTTTGTTTGGATTTGTCTTTTCGACTTAAAAGTACAAATTGAAGATGACCTTCAATTAGACGAAATCTTCACACAATTGAGTTCATGTCCATGTCTCTCACCTCAGCCAATGTCGAAAACCAATAATTTTCATTTCACGATCCACCCAAATAAATACGAACAAACATGCATACCTATGGCTACGTATGTATGTGGTGTGTGTGCCACTCGTCTATCCACAGGTCTAAACACAAATACAATTATCATAAATCTCAACAAAAATTCCCACACTTTTTTTGTGTGCTATTCGTCTGCCTTTGATCCGCAGAACTTAAAAACAAATTAATTTTCATGGCTATTTCATTCCCCCAAAAGCAATGAAAGATTTTTTGGATTGTAGTATTTAAATATTTATACATTTCACTTCAAATTTATATCTTTTCTCGTCTACTACATAAATAAATACATAAATAGTATATGTATATAAATACATACATATGTATGTAGTTATCCCCAAGCCGAACGAAATAATTCAGTGGAGCTAGAGGAAATCATGCGGAATTTATGTTTATTTTGCAAGAATTTGTTTGGTTCAGACCAAGGAAACAAATGAATTTAGTTTTATGCAAAATATTTTTATCGATGTATACGTTCTCATCACAGCGCGCAAACAAATCAATGTTGTCGGAGAACATAAATAATTTATTGAACATCATCTTTGGTGTTTTGGTGCGCGCACACGAATTGTTGCACGTTTCCAAAAAAAATAATGCATTTGCTTTTGGTGGCACAGACAGTGGCAGTGGCAGCGGTTGTGTAGTGTGATCTTTGATTTGAGATTTCTTTGGGGAGTAGTTAACGAATATGTGAAATCGGTGGAAGATTGAACAATCAACGAGGGCAGTTGGGAAATTTTAAATAAATTTATGGAATTTTTAAATTAGATTCCTAAATATTACACAGTGCGACAACTAGTGGTCGTATGTAGAAAACCTGTGTACTCCATTTTTAACATTTAAATAATTTATTTTCATACTTTAACGAGTCTCAGAAGGGCCATACGGGTATCAAATAAAAGAGAAGAATATCTAATAAAAATAAATTAAATATAATGCGTCTATGTGTATTAGTTTAGTACTAATAACCATTACAAATGTTCACCTCATTTATTTAGTTTATTCATATTTTACTATTTAAGGGGGAAACTTGAAATGGTTGTTAATGGTAAAATAATACAGATAAAGTCATGCATTTTTTAGTATTTTTAACAGTCATTCTTCTCTTTTATGTGATACCCATATCGCCTACGTATGGCTTTCAAAAGTATAAAAATAAATTATTAAGACAAATATATCCTTTGGAAATTTAAAGTCATGTAAAAAAGGGAAAAGATCACTGAATGAAAAACGGAGTACTCAGCTTTTCTACATATTTTCTCTAGTTTCAGGTCCAATAAGAACTGCCGCACGGTGTTATGGAAACCCCTAATTAATCTAGTTCACTGATATTGTGAATATGGAATGCACTAAACGCATTCGAGTTCAAATTCCCTACAAGGAACGTGATATCTTTTCCTGAAATATGAGCATGAAATATACACAAATACCTCCATAATGATTTGTGACTTGGTTCTTGTTGGTAAAAGCGGGTCTAGCATCTTCATTCCGACTTCTTGACAATTGGAGAGTCTTCCAGGCGAAAGTCTCCGCGATAATATTATAAGTGATATCTTCATGCACTATCTATACCGAGATTATTTCAAGTGGAAAAAGTCCTATCAAACCTGGTCAGAAAATAATAAAAACCGTAACAGACCCCAATTATCTCAATATACTGATCGTTATGTTGGATATAGCAATCGAAGTGCTCTAGTTATATATATCATATTTATTTCCAAAACCTTTGGTGGTACACACCCATTTGAAAAATGCCCCACCTGATATTTGATATTTCAATTGACTGCGGCTTATTTTGGTTTGGATTTTCCAACCGGCATTCCCAGGATCTTTGTTGGGAACCAAAACTAGATCTCTTAGAAGTGGTCACATTCCCCCATTTGAAGTGCTCCTCCCCGTACATCCTCCCATCAACTTTCTCACAACTTTTCTACTTTTCTTTGATTTGCAGTTCTTTCAATCTTCGCCTATGCGACAAGTTCAAAGGACTATTCGGGGAATCTGCAATGATGGTGATGGCGTTGGTATGCATCCACAGCCAACACAAGTTTCGTAATGAAAACATGCTTTATCAAAATGAAAAATCTCAAGAGTTTTTCACCTGATTCGCAGTTGCCGTTATTGCTGTTTGCATTTCCCGGGCACGTTCTTTATGTAAAGCAACAGTAAACAGAAAAAATGGAGAGCAAAGGATTCTCGATTATTGAAGTGTCGTGCAACATGCAGACGTTTGCGTTTATTAATCGTTTCCTTCATTGGTTGCGGAAGTAAACATTGCAACTTTTCACTTTTGCCTCATGCACTCGCACACACTGACTGACTCACGGGCATGAAGGCAGGCAGGCACGCACGCACGCTAAAATAACAGCGCATACACACGGCATGCTAAAATAGTTGCCTTTTTGTGTGAACTTTGAAAAAGAATATTGAAATAGAAAATAAAGTTGTGAACGGCTTGTGGAAATGAGGATGCATTTGTTATTCACAAGGTAGAAGAAGGGTATTGTTCTAAGTCTGCAGAGATTTTTAGGGTGTAATTTTATAAATTATCTGATTTGAAATATGGAATTTGTAAATTCAGAGATTTGTTGTTCTAAGCCAACAATATGGAGCATGGTTCAGTGGAGCGTATGTGCATTGTGAACTTATTACACATACGCAGTGAAGTACGAAGTCCCTTTCGAGTGCACAATTTTTGTACTTTTCATGGGAAAATTAGAAACTGTATGTGTATGACCAATTTGAAATATATATTAAAAAAAAAAAACAAGGATATTTATATAAAATAGCTCTAAAATTTAAATTTAACTAAATACAACAGATGAAATTTGGATATGTATAGAAGTCCTTTAGTTGGCACCATTTCCATCCATTTTCTCCGATCTTCTTTAAATGTAAGAAATTTTTATAAAATAACTTTCTGTCACTTGTCTACTTAGAAAGTCGAATTTATAACCTAATTTCATTATTCCGGGCCAGATGATAGTTTACTTTTCATATTATTCTGTGCCCTGGTTGGACACTGCTCAATGAGTACATAAGTCAGAAACCCATCAATTGTATATATAGAGATGAGCCGTTCAACTCACATTATAGGTCTAATTCGATGTTCACTGGATACAAGATTTTCATCTATGCCTTGACCCATCTTTGTATTGTCCAACGTTATCATTGTCTGCTTTAAAATAAACTGTTAATAAATAAATTTTTATTTTTCATGCCGGAAAATCTGATTTGCTTAAGTGCTACTTTTCAAGTTTAAAGCATTCGTAGTGTGAACTCTGATCTGTACATTTGAACAATACCAATATTATTTTGTATATTTGGTTTGTTTATGAACAAATTGGAAATATTAAAATTGGATAATTATTTTAATTTAATTGCTCACGTAGGTAGTGGTTATAAGCATAATTTTTCCACATCGCTAATTTAAGCTCATTTTTATTTATACGTATATACGAATATATTTAGCGTACAATATCTTCGATAATTCAATGTTATTGGGCTGGTTGTGGTGTGCGCAGCATAATTGAAATGAAGCTCTAGTAGTAAAATATTGAAATGAAATTAAATAAGATGGACTTTCTCTATCTATCATATAATTAATGAGGAAACGAAATGTTTTCATTAATATAATGAATGACCGGCTTCTTTTTTCTAATGAAATTATTAATACAACAAAGCGATTTGGATTAATTAAAAAAGTTTATCTTAGTTCCATCAAAATATTTAGTTTCAACATATGAATTATTAATTTAATTTGCCAAACATTTAATTTCTCAAAGCATTCAAAGATAGAGGCTTAATGGTGTCTATAATATTACCAAACGAACTTGAAATAGGGAGCCGGATAATAATATTACAATCATGAAGTTAGTGGATCTTTCGTGTGAGTCACCGAATTGAGTATCTTAGGAGGGTTTCGAAAAAAGCACAACGAAAAATTGTCAAATTAGCCAAAAGCTCATAACAAAGTTTCTGAGTGATTTTTCGTTATGTACTCTGAGTGCTAAGCTTGAAATATCGCCCAATATTTGAAAAAATAAAATCAACACTTGACCATTTTCCATAAATGTGGGCCAATTTCCCAGAATGTTAAACAAAAAGTTGAGCGCAGTGTAACTGCCACAATGAGACTTAGAAACGTAGTGCTAAAATCATTTGTTTATTAAGAAGTAATTACACTGTCCAACAGAAGTTTTGGAACAGAGTAGCGACCCTATAATACTGAAAGGGCATGTTGAGTAGATCATTTTTGTAAAATAAACTTATAGTCCAGCTGATCTGAGTTTCCTTTTATCACGGGTCAAATTTTTAAGTTTTTGGTCGAAGGGAGCATTATACTAAACGAAAAAAGTGTTGTAAGTTAATGTCTGAGCGAATTCTGTCAGAACTATATTGTGGAATCTAATGATATCTTAACCCTCTAGCTCTTCTCTTTGTGGGTCAATTTGATAGGACATTTAAGGATTAAAATGTTCTACGAAAAAAATAACGAAACATTTCAGTGGGGGTCACTAAAGACACCAAACTTGTAGATAAATCTCTTCACGCAAAATTACATGCCAGCTTACTAGATTACTAGAGTTAAAATGCGTCCACGTTTTTTGCAGATCGATCATATTCGACAAAAATGTGGGTATTTCGGTAGATCACGGTAAACATTTGTTTCTATTATCTTTTTGGCAACACTGGTTTAAACAGCTGACGTACGTTTCGTGTTTTGTTTCGCTGTCAAACATCTTCAGTTTGGTCTATAATTTAACCATGAATCGTCGTACAAACGAAAAACGCTTGCAATTTATTGAATTTTATTATCAAAATGCGTTCCCTGTTAAGAAAGTTCAAGTTCGAAAATTTGTGTTAAGCGACGAAGCTCATTTTTGGCTCAATGGGTACGTAAATAGGCAGAATTGTCGATTTTGGATTGAATATCAGCCAGAAGCATTGCAAGAGCTACCAATGCATCCAGAAAAAGTTACAGTTTGGTGCGGTTTATGGGCTGGTGGCATCACTGGAACGTACTTCTTCAAAGATAATGCGAATCGTAACGTAACTGTGAATGGTGAGCGCTACCGTGAATTTCCAACATTTTTTGCCCAAAATGCAAGAGCTTGACTTGCATGACATGTGATTTCAACAAGACGGTGTCACATGCCACACAGCACGCGCAACAATGGACTTATTGAGAGGCGAGTTCGGTGAACATTTTATTTCACGTTCGGGACCGGTCAATTGGTCTCCTAGATCGCTTTTAGACTATTTTTTGAGGGGCTATGTTAAAGCTCATGTCTATACAGATAAGCCCGCTTGAATTGACGCATTGGAAGACAACATTGAAGCATTTATTCGTGAGATACCGGCCGAAATGTTGGAAAGAGTATGTCAAAATTTGACTAAGCGGATGGACCTTTTGAGGCGCAGTCAAGGTCAACATTTGCATGAAATAATCTTCAAGCATTAATATATATGGAACGTACTATCGATTCAAATAAAGATTTCACGCATTTTTCTGAATTTTATGTGTCTTTTTTTGAAAAACTTTCCAATAGCATTTAAAAAATCAACCTTTAATTTACTCACGATCTATTCATCGGATCCGGTGTTTTTTTGAATGTGTATAATGAAGCACTGTCGCTTACAAAAATCTAAAAATTGCGGTTGCAATTGCATTTCTTTCAACTTTCTCTATTTTGAAACTTGTATGTCACAAATATTCTCTATTTAGTCAGCAATCACATGCCAACAAATATTTTAGTATTATCTATAAGGGGGAAACTTACGCGGATTTTTCACAATTTTTGACTTTACAACCAATATTTTTCACATTTTTCTTAAACTAAGCATGGAATATCGCCCAATGAAGAATATAAAAAAAGTAAATCTGAGAAAAGCTCCATGAGAAATCGTCGTGTAAAAAAAATTGGTTCCGAGATCTGCAAATTTATTTTTGGTGTGCCTTGAGGCATACTGATTCATAAAATCTAAACAATTTTTAAGCGATCGGTTCCGGTTATGATTTCAATTAAAGCAAATTTCACTGTCACATGGACACAATGGATTAGGAACAGTGTCAACAATATTGAGAAAAAGTTTTTTTTTTTCAAAAAACCTTTTTTTTGTAGGCACGAAAAATCTATAAGACAAGCACTTTAAATATAAATTTTGTGCTCGTCTAATATTAACTTATTGGTCAAATTATTGAACGTTTTGTAAAAGAGCTCTGAAAAAAACATCTCCTGAATTAAATTATTTCACAACAAGTAAAGAAAGGCTAAAGTCGTGCGGGACCGACTATATAGTACCCTACATCACTCCCCGCGTATATACCTATACCACGCTTTGATTAATAAACCCAGGTATTTCATGGGAACAATTGTATGTAGTTCATATAAATTATACATTTACTATAAATTCATATTTAGTCAAATTTAATGAGTATGGTAAATAATAAAGTAATTGATCCAATTTTCCAGCAGATATTCCGAGTAAAGTAAATATAACATGATATAAAAAAATTGATCAAGATCCAATGATAAATACAGATCATACAGCGGTAATAGGACGGATCGGACGGACATTTCAAGGATGCCTATAACAACACTTGAGGCCTGTGCCAAAACACGCGCCTATATATTTCTCTTTCACGGTATGTATTCCTAGTTGAAACATATAGTGATCTACAAAATTTGATGAAGATCCGATGTAAGACCTAGTTTCTAAAGCTGTAATAGAGCAGAATGGGTTATACCAAAGTATGGACATATGTGCATCTCCCAAACATGTAAGGAAAGGCTTAAGACAGACGGAGCCGACTATATGATACACCCCACTTTCTATCTCACTTCAATTAAATTGGCTAAAAAAGTGAAATCGGGAAATGTATGTGTTTGACAAAAAATGTTAAATCGGAAATGACATTTGTATGGGGGTATATCGCAACCATAATCGGTTAAATATTCGGGAGCAACATATGTATGAAGTCTATATCTAAATCTGAACCTATCTTACCCACTTTCGCCATAGATGTTTTTAGTTGGATAATAAGATATTGTGTAAATTTTAAAGAAAATCGGGATCAATATGCGGTTTCTAGAGCGGAAAAAGTCAAATCGGGAGCGACATTTGTATTGGGGCTATATCTAAATCTTAACCGATCTTACCCACTTTCTGCATAGGGGTTTTTAGTTGGATTATAATATGTTGTGCCTATTTTAAAGAAATTCGGGTACAATATATGATTTCTAGAGCGGAAAAAGTGAAATCGGGAGCGACATTTGTATGGGGACTATGTCTAAATCTGAACCGATCTTACCCACTTTCACCATAGGTGTTTTTAGTTAGATTATAAGATGTTCTGCCAATTTTAAAGAAAATCGGGTGCAATATGTGGTTTCTAGAGCGGAAAAAGTAAAATCGGGAGCGACATTTGTATGGGGGCTATATCTACCTATATCTACCGATCGTCCTTGGCCAAAAAAGTAACTTCTGCCAAACTGCATGATAATCGGACAGCAATTGCGACCTGTAGAGTGCTTAGATGGACAGCAGACGGACGGACAGACAGACAGTCGGTAAATCGATTCAGCTGGTAATTCTAAGCCGATCCGTATACATAAAGGTGGGTCTAGCTCGATTATTTATTGGTGCTACATATTAATTATATAATACCCTAGTCCACGAAGTGGTGTATTTTGTCAAAGCGAACTAAGCATTGATCTTTTAAAGGTTCATAAATTTATATTTTTGTGCATCCTGTACTCTCATAGGGAGATAAATACTTCGGTATCGAGTTTATATGGTAGATGACTGTAGTAGTTGTCCGATTGGTCCGAAAATGATTTTACATTTTTGTGTGAAAATTCACAATTGAAAAAAGTCGTGTCATGGGTTTTCTTAACGTTGGAGATATAATTTACGACCATTTTCAGGTAGCTTTGTTAGTTTTAGTAGTAAGATGATATAGATATTTGTTGATATTTGGAAATGATGCCTTTAAAATGAAACACAGTCCTAGATGATTACAACATCAGCTATTTCTTTGGTTATTATGTATGAAACTGGAAGTATACGTTGATGTTCGGCTTTTAATTTTAATATCATTAAATATATTTGCCGATTGCTCACTAATTTTGTTGACGGTTTTATTTTATTCAGCTCCAAAATCTTTGAAATCCAACAAAATCCTGGGTCCTAGAAGCCCCTCTAATTATTATTATGCACGGACCAGTGTATTCCCTAAAAAATTGTTGCTTAGAAATAAGTTCAAAAAAAATGTTTACCTTGTAAGATTTGGGGGTAATCTTTTCTCACACATAGCTCCTTGATAGCAATGTAATTATAATCTGTTAATTCCTTCCATTATGTACTCATGCTGGAATGCTAATGTTTTCGAATTAAATATCGCACAAACAGCCCACAATAAGCATCCGACAACATTTAATCTAGCAAAAAGTGGCTACACAATTTTATTGCTCGATTTAAATGTACTAGTTAAAGCCTTTATGCAAATTAATTATTAATCCCATAAATTATGCATAAGGACACGTTCACACACGCACATGCACACGTACACGTACGCAGACAAGCAGAGCAAAATGTAAACAAAAATTAATATCTTTGCCGAATTAGTAACGTTTTAAAGCAACAAATTAAAATATTTACAAGCGACACAAAAACATACGTACGCTTGTAAAGACAGCACCGGAGAGAAAGATAACAACGACAGACACTTCCTTTGAATCCTTAAAGTAATAATAACAACGGCAACAATAACACTGGAAATCAACATGGTATAAATAAATGATGTTAAGGGCGATGATGATGATGACGACGACAATGTCATCCATGATGATGATGATGATGTTCCAAAGTACAATCTAAGGAACTACAGCCGTTTGCCAGTGGTACTAGTATTACAAGAGGCCATGTAGTCACAGTGGGGGCATAAGTCGTCCTCAATTTAGGTGTAGACCTTGTGCTGTGCCATGTTATGTATGTATGTTTGTGTGTCTATGTGAGTGTACGTACGCACACTTACGCATGATTTGAATAAAAATTTCAATATTAGCAACAACAACAACCAGGCATACTTCTTACTCTGTAAACACATACACACACACACTCATATAAAAAGGAAACATGTTGTAATTTCTTTTCCTTCGTGCTATTTTCTGCATACTCGTATCTCCACTGTTACAGTTCTCGTCCTCGTTGTTGCTGTCTCTGTAGTCGTTGCTGTTGCTGTTATTGCTGTCATCATGGCAAGTGCCATATGCCGGGCCATACATACAATGCCATAAGTGTAGTTAAACATTCAAATAAGAGGTAAAATTACGAGAGAATGGCAACATTAAATTACCATTTTACATTCTTTGTGTGCCACAGGCACTCCACTCCGTAAAGCTCTCCCCCCTAACTCTCTCCCTCTGTACGGGTGTGTCTGTCCTATCTGTTGTATATGTGTCTACAACAAAACATATGCCCGAAACATATGTTGTTGCAATGGAACTACCGAAAAAACAACATGCACAGGACATTTATTTTAAAGTGTCCTTTCCCTTTTGGGCTGTGTGCTTTGTATGGACACAAAAATAGAGTTTTAGGGTCTCCATACCGTATGAAGCTCATCGTTCTGCATGGAGCTAGTGTACATGTGTAGGCCAATGTGTGTTTTTGTTTGAGAGTACGAGAGCGAGAGAAGACCTAGTGTTGCGTATGGTCCTAACATTTGGTTTGATAACTTAATACTCGTCTGACAACAATGCACAATGTGTGTTGTGATTGTTCGAAACAACTGCAGTTATTCAGGGGCATTGGACAGTAAACATTTGCTTAAAATTACCTTAATTTTCGTATAGGATATACTGGACCTCAGGGACGTCCACAATATTAATATAATATGGGGTCATATAGGGACTACAGAGCAAGGAGCTTTTATGTGCCTTAAAGAATCAGTATCGTTTGCATCAAGTTTGTGAGATTAGAATCGAAGCTCTTAATTGGAATGTGGTATAGAAGTTTTGTTTTAAATTATTTATTTAATGGGAGAAGAGATATAGATCGAAACGATTTGGTCATATCAGTTCTCATCTCTCATTATTTTACGAATTGAGGTCCAATAAAAATACTTAAACAAAATGATAAAAACAATGAAAATATTACTAGATTTTCCATTTATTTCTCCAAAAAAAATCCGTTTTTCGAGGGAAATGTGTTTCAACTTTTTATTAAAAAGGTCGCCATTATATTTCTGATAAATTGTATGTATTTTGGCAAACCGTTAATATTAATAAACACTTCAACTACTCAGTCAATTACTAAAGGATTTTTAAAACAAAGCGTAGCACAGAGGTTTAAAACAGCCAAAAATGGAAATTAATTCGGGGAAGCCCTCAGGTCAGGTAAAGTTTGTATTTTTTCAATATTTATACCAGAAACAGTAAATGAAAACACAATTTGAGTGCAATTCAGTGAAAACAAATATTTTTCTGGAAAATAAATTAATAATCCATCCATCGATCTAAGTTATGGAAGAACAAGTCGCAAAATGTTATCTAATCCCAATAGAACTTGGTACAATTGATTTTTGCTCACCAATGACGGACGGTATTAAATTTGTGTCAAATCGGTTCAGATTTAGATACAACTTCCATATAAACGTCACTCCCGATTTGACTTTTTAACCGATATTGTTTTAATTTGGTACAAGACGTTATAATAATCAACTGGAAATATTTATGGTGAAAGTGAGTCACATCGGTTCAGATTTAGGTATTGCTCCCATACAAATGTCGCTCCCGATTTGTCCTTTCCGCTCTAGAATCAAAATTGTTTACCCAATTTTATTCGCATTATGAACATCACGTTAGATTGCACCTAGAAACATCTGTAGTTAAATTCGATCACATAGATCCATTGTTTGGCCCGATACCAAATATACCACTAGATTTGGTGTGACATTTGCTCATAAAGAATAGCGTTTCGAATATTCCGGCATTAAACTATCACAAAAATTGTTGTTTGTATGTATTGTTGGTCTGTTATGATGTATGTGTTGTCATTTATTTTGGTTTAAGACCAAAGGTTGTGGACCAAAGTCTTCAAGAGAACCCAAAATTAGCAAAAAGGCAAAGTGAGACCTTTATTGTTGCAGCTAAAAGTTGACTGCGCAGTTTCGATGGGCGCTACCCCATCTCGTCAGAACTTTCGCAACGAATATATGTCTTTGACTTAAATCAGGGTTCATATTAGTTCCTGCGGTCACATATGACAAATGAGAAGCACTGATAAACAAAAAGTTCCACCAAACTAAGTCGACACACTAAAAATCTCACTTTGCCAATTCAATGTTATGCATGTGCTCGCATCGTTCGTTCCCGTCTTCACTGTACCTCGTGTGTATTGTTGTTGTTTGTATGTATTTAAAATTTTAAATTAATCCAGAATTGGCAGTAAATTACTTGGAATAGAGTAGAAATTGCAGGGTATCATATAGCCGGCGTCGCCCGATTTTAGTGTTTCCTTACTTGCTTTTGTATAAGGATGTTTATACATGAACATTTATTGTGTATATTGGAATCTCAATCTGTTCCAGTCAATGCTTTTTCGTAGGATATAGTTCTTTCATTTAGTAGATATAAGAGTTAAGTAAATAAAAAACCTTATTTACCGTTACAATATCCTTAAACATTAAGTTTTCGTCATATTCAAATTTGAAGTTGTACAATTAAAAATCATGAAATAAAACCCAAACAGAATGACTAATTTCACATTTTTTAATGAATTTTAATGATTTAGTTGCGGAATATTGAAGCTGACACATTGTAATTTAATTAGAAATTTGCCATCTGGCGGTACGTTACAGAATTGACAATTAAAAGTCCACATATATTTTGAAAATTTTAGATAAAGGGTGATTTTTTAAGAGCTTGATAACTTTTTAAAAAAAAAAACGCATAAAATTTGCAAAATCTCATCGGTTCTTTATTTGAAACGTTAGATTGGTCCATGACAATTTTGGCATTTCCACGTTTTTGAGTAACAGAGACCCAATTGGTGCGAACGGCGACGAATCGAAAATTGGTGGTCATCATTAACACTGGCCGATACAGCTGCGATATTTTCTTCAGTTCGCACTCTACGTAAGCGTGTTGGTGGTTTAATGTCCAACAATGTAAATTTGGTGCGAAATTTAGTCACAATAGCCCGAATAGCCGCTTCAGTGGGTCGATTAAACTGACCATAAAATGGAAGCGCGCAATGAACTTTCTTAACAGAGCACGCATTTTGATAATAAAATTCAATAATTTGCAAGCGTTTTTCGTTTGTAAGACGATTCATGATGAAATGTCAAAGCATACTGAGCATCTTTCTCTTTGACACCATGTCTGAAATCCCACGTGATCTGTCAAATACTAATGCATGAAAATCCTAACCTCAAAAAAATCACTCTTTATATTTTCAACAATTTTTTAAAAATATATCTGCAATACTTTAGTAAAAAGATTTTTTTGTAAAATAACTCTAAAATACTTGAATCAAAGTGCTAAAAAATAGCATTGGGGAAAAATATATTAGCCTTTAAGATATGTCAATTTGCAATTTTCATTACTGTTCGCGAAAAACACAAAACACTCTTGACTTTAAGTCAGTGCAACTGGAAAAGTAAACAACACATGTCATTGATATTTTCGGCAGTGAAGAAGAATTTTATATTCTTTAATCGCATAATAAAAATTTTTCAAAAAATGAAATTAGATTTTTTAATTAATTTCCATTTTTGGCGATTTCAATCCTCTGTGATTCGTTGTACTCTTTACAAAATGTATTTTTAAATAATTTAATGGCAATTTTAATGATTAACAAATAAAATAATATGCAAAAACGTTGCCAAAGTTGAGAAATGGTTAAAAATTGTTTAAAAAACGTGTTTGCTGGCCAAAAGCACACAAATTTCTTATTTTTTCTTAATTAAACTATGTACTCCAGATTTCTTCTTTTCAAATCCAATGAGAAAAATCGGTTCATAACCAACTAAGTGCAACGCTTATAATTGTGCAAAGCTGCAGAAACCCGTTTTTACGCCTAACTCAAGATTTTGGGGGTGTCCAAGAAATTTCATATACAGATTCTTGTTCCACTCGATAATACCTATTAGAAAAATGATATCACTTCCCAGAGTTTTCTACTTCGTTCACAATGTAACCATCATTAACAACTCATTAAATAATGAAATTCAGTAATATTTTTTTTGGTTTGCAATATTTCAAAATCACAAAAATACTATTTGACTCGGCGGTCTCACAACTATTTGTAGTGTCAGATATTAAAGTTCATTGTTGCAGTCCATGAGATGAGTCATTTGCCCGATTTTTTTATGAATATTTTAAAAAGCTACTACTGTATCAAAGGGGTAAGCACAAATCATCACTTCCTTCTATAAAATCGTTGACTTTTAGATTATTATCAGTCGTTGGGTCAAGTCATCTGTAAGCTAAACACTCCCCAAGACACCTCTAAAAGTCATAATTTTATGAAAATCTTTAAATATATTTTTTACTCTTGCCTTAGAGTAACCTATAGATCGTATTAGTGGAGTGCAAAAGCTCTTAAAATGCAATAGAAGCAGTTCGACAAATTGGGAGTTTTTTAATTTTCAATATCAGAAAAAGGTGAAAATATGTAATACGAAAATTTTTTCAAAAAAAAAACGTAGAAATAAATAGAAGGATAATGGGTTTGTTCTTTTCTAGAAAAAATGCTGCCTTGACACAATAGAACATTTTGAAGATGTTGCACTTGAATTATGTCATATTTTTATTGGTTAAAATTGAAAATGAAAAACGCTCGAAATGTCATAAAACGTAAAAATAAAAAGCAAATATTAATTTCGTAGAAATCTTTAATTGAGTTGGTCGTATAACAATTCCACTTCATTGGAAAACATTTGATGATTGTAATTGTAAGAAACATATATGAAATAGAAGGTGGCGAATTCAACATTTTTGCAATTTCAAAAAGCAACATTTTTAGAAATGAAAATTTAACCTTTGGCACGCTTGAATTTTTTTAGAAATGGAAACGAAAATTCAAATTCTGGACAAAGTGTAGAAAAATGCAACATTTTTCGCTGGAAACAAAAACACCATAAGAAAGGTAGTCAATTTTGGGCTAATTTCAAAACTATACCTATAAATAATCTTTAGAAACTTGCCAAATTTAATTATTTTAAAAATATATTTAGTAGATCAAAAGTAATTACATTTTGAGCGCTGGAATATTATTCTGCAGTTTTAAGTGAATCTCTTCCGCAAGAGCCTTAACCAGGTGGCAGTTCAAAGTACAAATGAGGATATATTGTAGGGATATATTCAATACCTTGGTCTGAGACGAGGATCTCGTCCCGAAGTCCAACTAAACCTCTGATACACTATTGGACGTAAGACACGATTCATATACAAACACTGCGGTTGGTACTACAAGGATCTCAGGTACAAGGATCTGGAAACTCCTTCCTTTTTCTGAAGCCATGTTTTATTTCTTTTAATTGATTTTAGCCATTTAGAATTATTTTTTAATTAAATTTTGTACACATTTTGGCAAAAACCTACAAATTTAATTTTTATGAGCATTGAAGCACGATGTTCCATCAAATCAACACACACATTTTTTTATACATTATAGTTTCATTTTTGTTTTATATTTTATATTATAATTTTGGGAGTAATTATACAAGGAGAATAAATTTCCTGTTTACGTAGAAACATTGCTTTAGAAGCAGTCTCCAAAAAATTAAATAAAAATATATACACAAACATTCAAAACAATCGCAGCAACTCAAAAATTGTACCGCTTGACTTGGAATGACTCATATGTCTTTTACTTTATGCGTTTTTTTTTCCTTGTAGCAAATTAACTATAGGGTCCGCCATCTAACGTTTTTTTTTTCAACTATTCAACCGTTGGACTATTATTTGTGGGGTGTCCTCAGCTGCTATTTGAATGAAATTATTTTCCATTATTAACCGGAAGGATTGTACTTTCAAATAAAAAAGAAATTTGAGAAAATATTCAGTAGTTTTTTTATAGCATTTTCAAAAAAAAGTTATTTTGCGGACCCTATATAAAAGAAAATATTTTTTCGTGGACTTCTAACCTTATTGGTAAAGGCTGGCTAATATTATTTGTTAGGGATTTTGTTCCCAACGGTCAAACTTTTTAGATGGTGGGCTATGTAACATTTTAAATTTTAACTATCGATTACTTTGACTTTGAAAGGTAGAATGACATTCATTTTTTTTTTCAGGTTTATGTTTGACATTTGCAAAATGGTCCAAAGTAGTGGGTCTTTAACGCAAGAAATGTTCGAGAAGAGATCGGCCTTCAGTTCAGCCTTCATGAAGCTCATTTTCAACTCAGTAGCTATGTCAATAAGCCAAATTGTCGCATATGGGGTTCAGAGAACCCACACGTGACTATTGAGAAGTCAATGCATCCACAATGAGTCACTGTTTGGTGTGGATTTTGGGCTGCACTAAAAAATTGGGTCGATCGGATGAGGTACTGCGGAGCCAGTCGTTGTAGTCATATGCGTGATATTGAGCTCCAATATAAAATGACAAAGTTCAACCCTTCCAATAAAACTATAAATTTGAAAAAAATAATCAGTACTTTGTTGTAGCCGATTCTAACATAAAATTGTGACTTTTAACTGGCCATCGTTTATTTGTTTGTATCCTGATTGTTTATCAATCCACCACGTCCACCATCATCTGTGGGCCACAAGTTGTTTATCAACGCAATCCTTTCAAACTTTTAAAATACCATCGAGTATTCTCTACTTGTCGTCGGACGACATGTTTATAAAGTTGGCTTTGACTTATGTGAGAACAAAATAAATACATGTCTGTATATGCATGTGTATCATAGGTGTCCTCCAGAGTCATGCCGTTCCATGTCTATTTGTCATTTGGCGAACAAGAAAAGAAAAACCAACTGCAAAGCTTAATGGAATGCCAGGGAGCGCAGATAGGGGAGCGCGACAATGATGGTTTTGTCTACAGATTGTAAATCAACTTAAACGCATTTGCATTCATTTCATTACATTACAAGTGCTGCTCCACATAGCACGCATTTTCTCTATTTGCCCACACTTTGGTATTTACGGATATCCTTTCCAAGTGGGACACAGTGTTGTCACAGTCATGCCAGTTGTTGTTGCTGCTGCCGTTGCCGATGTTGCAAAACAACATAAGGTCTACGACAATATTAAAATACTCTGGTACGTTCACGTATGTATGTACGAGTGCGACAACTACGGGTACATACCTCACCGGATTATGGTTCATATTCATAATAAAGTAGAAAAAATATCCCCCCCTTCTACGTAAACCAAATAATTTTTGGGGATACAACACCATATTCACAGTTACCGTTGCCGTTGCTGGATTGCAGACGTGCAATATCCTTGAACATCCTTGAGTGTTTGTTCACAAGCGTAAATGTTTTCATTTGAACCTCCTGCGCCAACAGAAGCAGCACTATGACACTTTTATTTTATCTGTGGGTGGATGTATGTACGAATGGATGTGTTGTTTGCTACATGCCAAACATAGCCGTTGCATACCTTTCAAAAATAGTCTGCAACATATTTTACAGTCCAACACACACAAACACACGCACTACACGTTGGCGTTGAGTCTGCTGGCTCCTCACACGAGTACAACAAAATCAACGTGTTTGTAATTCCGAATGAATTTTCAACAGTTACTTACAGCAACTTCTCTTCCACTTCAATAAAGGTGAATTGTAAATATTATCCTATTATAGTTGTAATGTGTCTCTACGCTCGTACATAGTGTGTTCGAATAGGGTTCTCTAACATGAACGATAAAAAAGTGTTTTCACCTCACAGTTGTCAATATAGAAAATCCTCCGTTGCGATGTTACTATAATTCTCATAAGATAAAAAAGATTTGAAAAATTAAGAAAAAATGAGGAATAAATAATTGTTTTTAGATATACTGACACGAATTGGGATAGGAATGGAATTCCCTGTGATCTATATCTGCAGCAATAATAAAGAGCTATAACTTAACTTAACTTCAATTAAGTTTTAAATTTCTTAAGTTTAAAAACTTTATTTTGATTTTCCAGATTATTACACAGATTCATTTTTTTTAATTTTAACCTCGTGTTCTTGAACTTCTTTTCTTATTGATTGTATGAATTCGGATGTGGTGAAATACTGGCTTTTATTTCTTACGAATATTTGTCAAAAGTAACTAAAATATGAATGTGAATTTTCTAAGAAAATTCAGCACAATGTTTATTAAAACAAGGTATAAAAGCAATAAAAAATCGAAGAAAAAGTAATTGATTTAAAATTTTAAATTAACTTTTTTGTAGTGTGCGATTGCACCATAGAAAAATAAAAATATATATATTTCCATAATCTAATTTTTCAGCGATGCTTGCATATTATTATTCCTTGTGTTAATATCCATGAATATATGGGATAAATAGTATTTAATTCTCAATATGAAGCATAGATAATTTTGTATATGGTTATCGATTTAATATTTGAGTAATTTTATTCATCGCTACAGACGAATTTATATACAGTGTTGCCCCGGATCACATAAAACCTTTATTACGCATAGCACTGATAAAGCACGTTTATGTATAGCGTTTCTTAAAAATTTATTTTAGATTTTTTTCGTTTGTATTGTTTTTTGGTCTGTAATCAATATTTGATTTGAACTGGGATATTGTCCTGGCTCAAGAACATTTTGCATCTATATTTAATAGAATGCAAATTTATTTAAACATACATCCACTTCTCCCCTCTAGGATCTACTGATGGGCAGTTTTGGGCCTTTCTTTCATAAAAAATATAAAAAATAGGCAAATGTATGGGGGCCGCCTTAAGGGTCGCAGATGGAGGGTAGGTGTGTTCCGAAAAAAATATTGGGGCTGTAAAAATATGGGGGTGGGTCTTACATTTGACCCCACTAGCGGTCTCCTGGGGTCAGTAAAAGCGGCGGGGACAAATTTTATAAAAAAATATTTCTTTGTATGGGAGCTTCGAAATAAATGTTGGGGAGGGAGAATTAATTAATATTTTTACCACTTACTTTTGACCTCGATGAGCGCCCACTTACACTCACCCCACCACCCCCATTTTTTGGCTCATGAATTTTATTTCCGAACCTCACAAAATAGGAGGTTCTAGCATATCAAAATCCAAAAGTTGTGCACAACCCCATCCCTACTGAACAATAACAAATTAAGCCTTAATGGGCAATCTTGAATTTTATTGATTTTTGGCGTTTGTGTTAAGTTTTGGGTTTTGCTATGTTCTGACATATATAGTAAAATTTTATGGCCAACATTTTTGTAGAACATTTCAACTCCGCCCTTCCGACTTTTCGGGGTGTTTTTTACAATTTGTTATAATAAAGCCAAAAATGCCGTTATGAGGGTTAGTTAGAGGGTTAATAGCTTCTACAAAAATTTTCGCCATATAATTATCTACAAAGTTGCTGAACATACCCTATGCCTCAGATGTAAAGACAACATAGTTTTATACACCGATATGCTGCAAGAAGAGGCCAGAGTTGGGAAATCGTAATCGTCTATAAAATGAAATTCCGGTGTGATCTAAATAAATGCCGAAATACGTATATTTTTTAGTCTCCTTTTTCCGAATTTATTGTCAGAACCCCGTAATTTTTTTCGTGTTGTACTGTGTAATTTGAATTATGAGTTATTCAAAAATCATGATTTTTACATCGTTCGAACAAATTTATTCGATTAATCGAATAAAATTTAATTGTGTCGCATGTCTTATTGGTCAGTAGTAAATGGCCGCTGCATGTGTCGTATAAGCGATTCTAACGGATATTGTGTTACTCATACGTATAATTTAATATCTACCCAGCAAAAAAAACTAGCAAGTATTTCAAAATGAATGGCATTATCATTACTTCTAAATCATGCATCCAAGCTAAATCATTCTAAACTGTTTCTCAAATGCTAATATATTTGTGATCTAAAGAAATATTTCAAAGGCACTTCCAAAAATTTAGTTTAATACTTATTCGCAGAATTTTCCGTTTCAATAGAATTAAGTTATATATATATATTCATTTCATACCTTCATTATAGAAAATGTAAAAAATTCAAATATCGAAAAATATAATTCTATTGCGCTGTAAAATGACTCATTGTGGTTTGTCTGGTCGATTTTAATAATCTATCTTATGGGTAGGATAAAAATATGTATTTGTTCAATTTTGATCTCAAATAAAAATGTAATAATGGAACCATTTTCGGTATATGAAAAACGAACGATTGTTTTAAATTGAGAACATTTTAAGAATATAAATGAGACATTGGTGAAATTTTTAATAAAACATTAAACCGAAGTAATGTAGAATCTGTTTTTAGAAGGATTCCTAAAAGAATATGTTTCTTGCATTTTCATTAATTTAGAGAAGTGATTCTTAAGAACACCCTCAATCCATATCCAATCACTGTTTCCACAAATTTATCCAGGACATTTGGATTCAACAAGAGAGTTCCTACAGCGCGCTTAACAATCGATTTATTCAAAAATCAATTTGGTGACAACTTTATTTCCAGAGTGGCCTTGTTCACTGGCCCCCTCGTTCGTGCGATTCAAAGCCTCTAGATTACTTTTGATGGTATGAGCCACCAAAGACCTGGGGCCTCGGTGTCATTTTTGCAAATGATTATAATTTTCTCAGGCTCATATCTTGCAAACCGTTTGGTATTGTGATTTACTCTCTGAGGCAAAGTACCAGCTCTTGTCAAAAAGAACAAAAATTGTGAACAAAATCAAAAACTTCATCTTTAAAGTCAAAATCGCAAAAAAACCTTTTTTTAACTTGTTCAGGTCCATAGATAGAAAACCGTTCAAAAGTCAAGGAAACAATCAACTACAAAAATTTACCTAATTTCTCAATAAACAAGTTTCTAGAACAAATGAACTTCCTAGGAATGATTCTTAAAACCGTTTAGCAAGGAAAAAGATATCTTGCAGGATTGTTTCTGTTAATGGTTATTCCGACTACAGTGCGTATGAGTGATATCCAAAAATTAATAACGGTGAACTATGAAAAAATGTCATGTAAGCATCGAACATGCAGTGCTTCTAAGCATTCATTCGAAGGAAGGAAGGAAGGAATCTGTAAATGAACCCATTCCCCCAATGACAGCCCATGATTCGCCCGAAAATAAGTACTTCCACATCATCTATGCACCAGTTGAATCCATGTTTAACCACTTCGCCGTCATGTTATTTTTTGCTGGGTTCATACCACAAAAGACTCTGGAGAACTGATTAAAATGTGTTTCAACTGATTGATTTTCTTTTCGCATTTATTGATGTTTTTCATACTTATAACTATTTAATACTCACTGATTTGTATAAATGGATTTTTCGAAATGTGTACTTTTAAAGGGTGAGTGGTAAAAAAGGGATAAAAGAGGTACCAACTTAAACATTGCATCTATATTCGTGAAATTTGGCATGTATATTACTCTCGGAACATAAATGGATTTTTCGAAATTTGTACGTCAGTTTTTTTTCATTTTCTGGTCAAGTTTGTGTTTAAACGGATTCAATGGTTTTGAAGAATTTAATAATTCAAAATTTTCTTGTATTTTTTCTGCTAGTCCTAGTAACACAATATCTGTACAAAGTGAAAGACGACGCATTGGATAATCTAAATTTCTTTTAGCAACTTTTTGAAAAATAGCGGAACTCACTATCCCATGTATTCGGTCTTGTATTTTGTATTTTTTGTACTTTTATGAAATGTTGTATGTTTACAAAAACAAAATATATTACAAATACAAATGAGATACAAGAGTTAAAATCAGTAAAGTATCTATGATTACATTTACAATCAAACCAAGGTATCTCTACTCTTCTCTGCAAAGTATCTCTTGGAATTGAATTATTATTCAAAATCAAGTAAAAATTTGATCGAAACACTAAATTATTGATTTACCAAGCATAAATTCAAAGCTATATTAACTATTTGACAATCATATGTGCGAACAAAAAGAGTACAGAATTGAGATCTTTGCAACGAAAACAAAGCGTCAAAAGCTGTTGGAAATTTGCCAATCCAATCTTTTCTTTATATTTTGATGTTTTTCCTACCGTTTTACCGATATATGGTATTCACAAACTCCAAACTCTTTTATGTGTCTTCAATCACCTGCACAATACAGGTCCATCACACAGTAAGTTGTATGCGAAATCAAGTTTCAATTAATACTCGGAACAATAAGCAACTGAGAGTATCATTTCACCGTACAGAGACAACTAAACAATGCATCGAACACTCTGGTTCTAGAGAATTTAACAACTTGTTTTAAAATTATATTAAAAACCTTTTTACATTCACATATTGAAGACTTTTTTGTCATAGATAATACGCTTCTGATATACTATATGTATCAAATATTATTTGTATAATATTATACAATTATAATACATATTTTGTAATGTTTTGTTATACCCACTTGCCTCTGTTATGCCTTGCGGCGCTGAGGCACCCACATTTTTATGAATTCTTGTATATAATGTTTTATATAAAAAAATACATTAAATACAATGATGTGTCAAAAATACAGTGCTGAAACACTGTTCTACTTTGTTTTGTATATCACGAATTAATGTACAAAATTGTATTTATGATCCAATATTTTTAACAAATAAGCCAGATCGTAAACTCCGCTACTTTATTTCCATTGGTAAATAAATTCGGCGGATAAACTGTTTACTAAAATAGATTAGTTGGGGAAATTAACCGGAGGATTATCGAAGCATCCTCCTCAAGCATAAGATATATTAAAATTTTACTGAATAAATTGCTGAACATTTTATATGAAACCCAATGGAATTCCGCTCAAAATTCATAGAAATCGGGCCATGTACAAAATTGGAATTCACGGATTATTATCACTAGAAATCAGGGGTTGCAGTCTAGTCTATATATATTTTTATACACACCACGAGAGTATTATGTCTTTGTACATTTGTTTGTAACACCCAAATGGAAGGATTGTTAATTATACCGATCGACTTAGAATCACCTTTTGAATCGATTTAGCAATGTCCGTCTGTCCGTCCATCTATTCTTGTAATCACGATACAGGTCGCAATTGTACACAGAACCAAATGCAACTTTGGACAACGAAGTTTTTCGGGATAAGGACGAACGCTATTTAATTTGAAAAAAATCCATTTATATATAGCCCCCATACGAATTTCACTCCCTATTTGACTCTTTTCACACTAGATAACACATATTAGAACAGATTTTATTCAAAATTGGCAAAACATCTTATATTGCAACTAGAAACACCTGTGGTAAAAATGTGTTAGATCGGTCCATACAAATTTCGCTCCCGATTTGATTTTTTCCGCTCTAGAAACCACAAAATGTATTATATTATCTTCAGATTTGGCAATACATCTTATGTTTCGACTAGAAACACCTGTGATAAAAATGTGTTAGATCGGTTCAGATTTATATATAGATCCCATACAAATTTCACTCCCGATTTCACTTTCTCCACTCTATAAACCACATATTTTAACAGATCTTTTTCAAATCTTTCAAAATATCTTATATTTAAACTAGGAACACCTATGGTGAAAGTAAGTCAGTTCGGTTCAGATTTACAAAAAAACTCCCATAAAAATTTCGCTCCCGGATAGACTTTTTCCGCCCCAGAAACCTCGAATTTTAACCGAATTTTTTCAAAGTTAGCATAACACGTTATATTTGAACTGGAAGAACTTATTGTGGAAGTTAGTCACTTTATTCCATGTTTGGATATAGCACCGACACAAATATTCTTATCGATCCAGGTCATATTAGCCTATGATTAGGAAACATAAAAAAATTCTTCCCGTTTTCACTTTTTTTACCGAGTTGGATTATATTCGGATAGAAAGTGGAGTGTATCATATAGTCGGCCCCGCCCGACTTTAGCCTTTCCTTACTTGTTTAATATATTTCTCTAGAAATGAAATAGTATTAACCATTATATATCAATAAGCATTATTCACTAAGATTTCAACAATCAGCCTACATAGTTTCAGAGTGGTAAGAAAAAATAGCAATTTAGCCAATTACTAAGATTTCCTTGTATATAATGAGCTGGATCGCAGCCTAAACAATTAAAAAAAATTCCAGTCACCACCCAGAAATAAATTTGTTTAATGAGGACAAAATATTTCGTCCCTTGGTCAAGCCATTGTCAATTTTATCCACGCGAAAAAATGACTAAACACATCATTTTAGCCATATCTCTCGCAAAAATGAAAATTTTGCAAAAATATCCAATTTTATTTTTTGTTTACCGTGCTCTACCGAAATACCCACATTTTTTCGAAAAACATGGATCTTCCAAAATACATGGGCCAATTTTAACCCTAGTAATTTTTTTCTGTATAAGTTGGAATGTAATTTTGCTATTTAAGCGTGAAGAGCTTTATTTACAGCTTTAGTGTCCCCCAATGAAATTTTCCAACAAAATTTTTATAGAACATTTTTTGGAAGGACTTTTTTATTTTCCCGAAGAAATGGTTAAATTGACCCATAGATCGAGGAGGTAGGGTGTTAATATATTCTACAAAAATGATCCTCATAAAATTCCACAATATATGTGGTCCTGACGATAAGAATTCTCTCAGACATTAACTTACAACACTTTTTCGCTTAGTCTAATGCTCCCTTTGAGCAAAACATTAAAACTTTTTAGCACAGTTAAAAGAAACTCGGATCACCTAGACTATAAGTTTAATCTACCAAAATGGCCTACACAACACGCCTTTCAGAATTATAGAGTCACTACTCTGTTCCAAAAAATTCTGTTGAACAGTGTTATTATTCAACAACTTCCAGTTATAAAATGAAACAAGTAATTTAATTTAATCAATACGATAATTTCCTGTTTTCCTGGAAAATTTGAAAACTTTTCCCGGGGATTCCTGGAATAATATTAATCTTAAGCAAAGTATTACTTCACCATACATTACTTATCGAAAGCCCCTTTACGATTTTAAAACGCTTTATAAGGCAGATGGATTTACGTGTATGTTTTCCATTACCCCGCCAGTATGCCTTGCCTTCGCCGAATTTATGTGGTTTTTCATGTTATCATTGTTGCTGTTAGTTTCTTGCTTTAATATAATTCTCTTAATCCTTAAATGCTGTGTAAATGTTTTCCAGTTAAAAAATAGCAACAATAAAAACATACATATGTACATATATACATATCTATGTTCGGATGAATGTCTGTGTGAATATTTACACAAAACACAGTATCCAGTTATGCTTGCATCTACACCAACAGCAACACTGAAAATTTAGCTTTTATGTCTGAATTCGGTTTTGCCAAATGTTATATTTTCGTTGGCGTTTTTGGAAGATCACCGGAGTGGTGGTGTAGACAAAGGATATGTGTTGGTATTATATGTTGGCGCGAAAGTTATAAAGTGTATTTCTATGTATAGTTTGTTACTTGAATATATGTATGTATATTAGGGTGAAACATTTATAAATGTTTCAAACAGTAAAACGGCTATAGGTTCGGGGAAAAGCAATAAAAACTCGAACTAAAAAAATATTATTTTATTATAAAAAAACTATTTTTCAATTTTGTAAATGAGTTTAGCATTGTTAAATCTGAATAGCATATTTCCATAAACCTTCCGCTAATATCAGATATGCATTCCAAATCGTCCCGAAAAAGAATTCTTATTTCCGTTTCATCCTTGGCTATTCTAAACACGCCTAGAAATGCTCAGCCTAATATACGTACATTCATTGTCGGTTTATATGTAGTACATGTATGTGAAAATGTATTTAATTCGTTTAGTTGTTGTTTAATTTAATTTTTGAAACCGAGAACAACAACGGCAACAGAAAGAGCACAAAATATTTCAGGTTTAACCCTTAAAGCGAAAATAGATTGCGACATGTTGCCCGAGTATGTCTGCAGTCATATATACTGCCACTAACCTAAACAAGGAAACGAAAGAAAAAAGTTTAAAAAATATTAATAACGTGGAGGTATAATTTATGTCCTTGCAAAGGAAACCTCTGCTCCTTTTTACCTCCAAAGCGATCTACAACCATTAGAATGATATGATATGACAACCCTAGCACGCATCTTTCTTGTTCATTTCAATACATGGCTGGATCATCATAAAATCTCACCGATGAATATTTCATCCGATGGTTATGGGTTTAAAATAAAAATATATTTGTACTTTTGTGATACAAAAAAAAAACTATATGAAATTTAAAAAATGGAATCTAATACAATATTTTAATTTTTATAATCTCGAATTAAGATTTTTTTATATATATATAGGGTGTTTTTTATTGAGGTATAGAACTTCGAATTGAAATAAAACACAAGAAAATCGTTTTAATGTCCATCAATTTGGCTTTATTGGAAGGATAATTTTATGCCATTAATGTTTAAATATGATTTCGGGCATGTGGCCGCCGCGGCTGGCTCGAATATAGCCAATTCTACAGGTCCAATTTTCAACCACTCCAATTGCTGTGCACGGTGGCGAATCGATTCATTCGGGTCCTCTTCAACACTTTGCTCTACAGCGGCAATTGTTTCTTCGGTGCGCACTGTTCGACGACTCTGCGGATGCGTATTATCACATAGAGTAAACGTAGTGCGAAAACGATCCATGGTTAACCGAATTAATTGCTCTGATGGACGATTATGTCGACCATATGGACGGAGCTTGCGGTGAACTTCGCGAACTGAACCATTACTTTCGAAATAAATTTGCACGATTTGCAAGCGTTGTTCTTTTGTCAACCTGTTCATGATGAAATGGCAAACTAAACTAAATATTAATCACTTGACAGCTGACAAAATGGCCACCAGTTAAAAAAGTGATGCCAACTTAAAGTTCTATACCCCAATAAAAAACACCCTATATATATACATAATTAATAAAAACTAAATGAATTACCTAAGCGACGATTGCTAGAGATTGACGCTCATTGATAATAGACCATCGGAAATATTTTCATTCCGTCAAAAGTATATCAAATACAGGGTGGGCCTTTTAAAATTTTATTTTATCACAAACTGTAAGAAATTCACGTGGAAAATTTACGAGGAGAGATCGGCCTTCATGAAGCTAATTTTCATCTTTGTGGCTATGTCAAAAAGCAAAATTGCCGCATATGAGGTTCAGAGAACACACACGTGACTATTGATAAGCCAATGCATCCTCAACGAGTCACTGTTTGGTGTGGGTTTTGGGCTGTACTGAAACATTGGGTTGATCGGATGAGGTACTGACGCGCCAGTTGTGGTAGTCCTATGAATGATGGTTCACTACTTCCATTATTAAATGACAAAGTTCAACCTTTCCAATAAAGCAAGAAAAAATAATCAGTACTTTTCTTATAGCCGATTGTAATTTAAAGTTTTAAATGGTCCATCATATATTTGCTATAATTATCTCAAATAGTTTTCACAGAAAACTCATGACAAATGTTAAACACATATCAAATTTTGTAATATTAAAGAGAAGCTCAACCATATTGAAATAAAATGCATGAACTCGTTCCCTTCTCTAAACGATCTGCAGTGTAGTAATATACACATGTATGAGCGGAGAAAATGCCATTTCGAACTTGACTGTGCTTGTGCGATTGTTGTAATTGTATTGGTTTAAACTCTTTAATGGTGTTTACTGACTTTGCTCTTGCTGTTGTTGTTGTCAATGTTGCCGATAATGTTTGGAAGTGTACGTGCACATATGTATGTGTGTGTGAGATGTGTTCTTTCGAAAAAGGTTTATTATTTATTTATTTGTCAACGTCGAGTTCAATGTGTATTCAATTAATAATTGTTTTTATGGTTTATTGTTTTCGTTTTGCAGACATACATATGTCTGCAATCGTTGTGTGCTGTGGGACTTTTCAATAATGTTGTAAACATTCTAAATTTGTAACATGTACTACAGTGTACTAGGTACATATCTTCATTGAATTAAGAATAAAATAAATAAAAGAAACTCAGACCAGCTGGACTAAAAGTTTATTCTACAAAAATTATCTACTAAACATGCCCTTGCAGAATTCGCTATTCTGTTCCATTCAAAAAGTCTTAAATTGTTGGACAGTGTTATTGACAAATTTGTTTTTTTTTTTCCCCAATGTTATGTGGAAGATCGGGAAACTTCAGTAGTTTGGAACGAGTATTATTAAAAGTATTAAAATAATTCCAAACATAGAACCCGACAAAGTTCAGAAAATATTCGTCTATGGGAACTTCTGTCGTATAGAGTTCGAAGGCTTTGTTGAAAAAATGCATCACTTCCTTCCGATGATTTCGATTATATCACAGGCCAGAAATAATGATAAAGGTAGTGAGCATCCATGTAATAAATGTCGCCATATGTAAATAAATTTGTATTCTGTAAAATATAGATGCAAAAGGTACCAGTACTACATCCAAGTTCAAATCTATTTAGAATGTTTCATTTTTGCAAGACTATGGAAAAAATAGTTATAACTAAATATTAAAAAAATATATTTACATATATTCGCGAAAAATAAAGTAAACATTATTTTTTTCATAGACTTGAAGTCCGCTCAATGGTTTTAAAACAAGATATCGAATTCTACAATCCATCTACATAAGCCAGAAATAGTAAAACATATGGATGGGCCACGAAAATAAATTGCTGCGGTCACCCATTGGTCACTCATCGGTCGTAGTAAAGAACGTCACTCATTGGTCGTATTATAGAACGTTTAGGTTGATTTTTTGTGGTATTTCAAAGTGACAGCTAAAATTCATATTTCTTGGTAACATTTTTTAGGTGTTATGAATAATAAATAGAATGAATCAATACCTTTCGAATGATGCCTAAATAACGAATATCGGGAGACAAATGACGTCACTGACTCAATTTTTTGTGAAATAATTTAGTAAGAATTTGTTTTTTCAGATCCAAAACGTTCAACCTTTTTTTACAAAAATGATGTTAATTATTTAGGCATCGTTCTAAAAATTTGTCAGTTGTTACTATGAAAAAACACAAACAAATTACAAAGTACCATAATTCGACCTATTTGTTACTCTAAGCAAGTATCAAAATTTATATTTAGAATGTTTTTAAGGGTAAATTATTGACAAAAATGCAAAACAAAAACACATGATTTTTGGAGGTGTTTTCAGGAGCGTTTAGCTCACAGACAGGTTTATCTCGGAATGAAATATTTTGCAAATCATGGTTAAACAATCCAATCTTTATTTTCGTGGGATGATTCGAAATTCGGAATTTTTGAAAAAAGTCAGAATCGCAGAAAAATATATTCGTCGAATTTTTTTCGCATTGACTTTAATGACTCTTTTAAACAAATTGCCCATCCTTTCCATTTATTTCTTAATAAATCCATTTAATTAATCATTGTTGTAAAAACAATTTTTATTAATAGTGCGTTTGCATACTCGCTCTTAATGAAGAACTTATTTAAGAGAAATTTGAAGAAACGGAAAGCGGTCCGTTTGCTCATCATTGTAACTATAAAAGCTTTACTCTTCAGTTAAATACTATTTGTATTTACTGATACAAGTCAGAAACAATTTTTTTTTCTTTTTATTTTTCGAACATTTCTGGAGATATGCCTATTCAGGGCTTGTGGAACAATAGCAGTATTTTTTTGCCAAAATATTCTGAAAACAATTTTGAATACCCTTCGCTGGGAGTATATTTTGCGGATCAAGGACGATATTGAGTTCAGAAAATATGTATGTCCATTCCGAAATGTTTCCTTACCAACCTACAAGTCACATATTTCAATTGTTTTACAATTATACTAATCTTGAACATAAAGTGAACAGAAATTTAAATTAAGGACATATTTATTCATTCGGGCTTTGTTAATAGTCGACTATGCACTAATTTAATTTACACTTTCAAATGACTGTTCACGGCGTATTTATATAGTTAAAGTTTCAAGTTAAAATTATTTCTTGAAAAGGTAAGCAATCGCATCAAGATATCTGGCATAAGTGGTTTCGCGCTTAACAAGGACATTCCGTTTGCAACACATTAACATATTTATTCTTCGGAGACTTTCTAAGCAAATACAGTTTATACTAACTTTAAAAACATGAATATATTTAATGGTTTGGAACATTGCAGCAAATGGGCAAAGTCGATCAAGGTAGATATCGCAAAATAAAAACCCAGAAGTATGGGCGTTAAACACATTTATTTTTTGGAAAGGTGAACCCTATAATGAATTAAACTGAAATAACATGTAGGAAAGTTTAACTTCATGTAGCCCTGAAGATATTTTTCTTCATACCAAGTTGTATGAACTTGATTGATTGACTTGAGTCCACTACAATTTCTAGTCAAACAAATACAGAAGATTTTAGCATGTTTTTTCAAACTCTCTAAATATTTACTCAAATTGAGGATAGTTTTAAGACATTTCTCCTCAAACAACTTCCATGTCCAAGACAATATAAATATTTCTTCAATTCAAAAGGACATTACTAGCCGCTCCCAAAATATTTCAAAGTGAACTTAGAAATGTTCAATAAAATCGAGGAAAATAGTCACCAATACTGCTAATCAATGATTTTGTTGAGTTTGATGATTTTGTAAGTAGAGCTCAAGAAAAAAATTAAAAAAATCTTAACAATTTATATTTTTCTTGTTGTTGCGTTTTAAAGAACTTGGCTTTTTCCGTGATATAAATATTATATTTTATAATACTATGTTATTATGTTTTTTTCTGCATTTGAAAATAAAGCAGGATAGACCCATGGTTTATTGTAGTGATCGACTTAGAATCGCCTTTTGAATCGATTTAGCCATGACCGTCTCTGTGTCTATCAGTTAATTTGCAGCAAATCGGTTCAGATTGCAAAACATACAATTGTCACTACCGATTTAATTTTTCCTGTTTAGAGACCACACAATTTAACAGATTTTCTTCAAATATGGCACAACACCTTATATTTGAACTATAAACATCTATGGTGGAAGTGGGTCAGATCGGTTCTAATTTATATATAGGTGCCATATAAACGTCGCCACCGATTTGACTTTTCTGGAAACCACATATTTTACCCTTTTTTTCTTCAAATTTGGGACAACGTTTCAACTAGAAGCACATTCGGTGAAAGTATTTCCATGATATAGAACTCATTCAAAATACCTTCTCGATTTAACTTTTTCACCACATTGGATTGTAATGGGGTAGAAAATGCAGCCTTGGCGGCCCGACAACAAAGTCGATAAAGGTATATTCATAATTTAATACGTTATTATCCTTCAAGGGAAAAATACATTTTATGTGTCTTACTGTTCCACTATTCGTATCGACAGCAATCTATTTTGTATAAAACTTGTGATCAAACATACCAATAATTTGTTTAAGAGGACTTAGTATTAGTTCTTCATTTTTTGATCATCTAAATTAGTAAAGTTCATACCCTAAAATTGGTGTTCATGTACTATTTTTCAGTTGGCACAGTGGAATCACTTACCTAGGAAAATATTGGTATTTGCCGAACAATGAGCCAAAAATAAATAGTTGAAAATTTTTTTCTGACTTGTAAGATTGTGAAAAATATTTTTAAATCAACCCTTTCCGTGTCGAATAAATTTTATGGTAAACTACCTGGAAGTTTGTATACAAGGTAACATCGGACCTCTGAAGATGGGGAAAAATATATATTTATGAGGCAATCTTATCTTTCGGAAGATATAGATTTTTAAAATCAATGTCAAATATATTGGATACAAAAGCTACAAAACGTAAGCATTTGGATCACAATAAATATTTTTTCACAACACGTAAAAATATTCATAATATTTAAAAAGTTCTTTTGGGTATCTCATTTAGTAAATCGAGTAGTAAGTAAATCTACAGCTAAAACTCTATACAAGATATTTGCTATGGGGTTTTCGCAACACTAAAACTCGATAAAGTACCTTTGTTTCAAAAATTTCGAGAATAGTAGAACTGTTTTTCTTTAAGACTGGATAACTAAGCTGCGATAACAAAATCCTAAAAAAAAGTTACAATTTCACTCAAAAAAAATCCTTTTTGATATCGCCCTCAGCAATATCAGTGTGTGTATGAAAACAAAATATTGGATTTAGCCTGGATAATAATCCGGTGTACGTCAAATATATGATTATCGAGGCTAAGTCCAAAAAAGTCAACACAAAATATTTTTTGGGAAAATTTGTTTTGATACAACTATTTATTTTGTAGTTGGCGACAATGTACAAAAGCAATTTTTTATTTTGAGTAAAAAATTAACTTTTCATTAATGTTTTTGTTACAGCACCTTGTTATCCCGGCTTAGATAAAAATAGCCCTATTAGTAATAGGAAGCTTAGTAAAGAGAATAAAAAAAACACAATATGAAAAATATGAATTAATCGTTCGTTAGTCGCCGTTAAGAAACAAATTTGAATGTATTTGACAAATGCACGGGTTTAAGAGTCCAAAGCTAATCTCAGTTACAAACGGACGGCAAAGTTGCATTCATGTTTTATCCCCTTTTCATTTTCAAGACCTTTTTTTTCTCAAAAATGCAATGCCTATGATGCAAGTGAATTTTTCTTCGCAAAATATTTGTTACAATCATAATAATATACTCCGATAATACTTAAAAATGGGTAATAAAAATAATAATTAAAAGTAGTTTAGTGCAAAATTTTAATTTGCTTTCATGGACCATTCTAATGTCTCGTGTCCTATAATACATAGAGAATTTAGGCTACATCCTGCCATGTCATGGGAGATTTTATGTTAGGGCCTAAAAAAATAAAAAAAAATCTTTTCATGTCCACGACCACGAATATTGATCATAAGTCCCTTCATATTTTTATGAGTGGCGTAAAAAATGGAATCGCTTTTCGCAGACTATTGCACTTTTATAGTTGTTTTTGTCTCGTGGCGAATGGCCGAATTTCGTTACTTACGACTAATATTTCAATGGATCTCAACTTTTACACTGTATAAAGTGCTAATAAAATATTATAAAACAAGTAAAAACGGCGTTAAGTTCGGCCGGGCCGAACTTTGTGTACCCTCCACCATGGTTTGCATTCCACAGAGGCTGTCGATTTTCGTAGAAGTGCAGTAACAGTACAAGAAAATGTATTTTTTTAATGTATATATAAAACCAATAAAAATATTGGAAAAAAAAAATTATAAATAAATATAAAAATTGTATGATTATTTAAAACCACGCAAGGCTATAATATATATTTCGAAATTATACTTCAATTCAATTTTAAATGACAGTAAAACAGTAATTTTCAAAAAAGCTTAAATACCATAAATATTGGTAGGTAGTGGGTGCTACAATTGGTTGTATTTCCAACCTATTTTAATTCCAAAAGTAGAAATTTTGAAAATCCATTAACTCGCGCATATAACCTAACCTAACTTCATGATTTAACCAATATTTGCAATAAAAGAGTACGAATTTGAAAAAAATATTTTTATTTTGCGTGTCTATGCATTCAGAGAAATGCATACACCGAATTTCATCATTCTAGCTGCAGCCGTTTAGTTGGTACCATTTTTATCCCTATGTTTCCATTGTATCCCTTGAAAGTACGAATTTGGAAAACTCTTTTTATTTTTCGTGTCTACTCAGACAGAGGAATGTATACTCCGAATTTCAGGACTCTAGGCGCGGTCATTTGGTTGGTATAATTTGTATCCCTTTTTTCCATTTTAACCCCAAAAAGTACGAATTTCAATAATATGGCTAGATCGCCTTAGAATTTTATGATCAATCAATAATATTTATACTTTATAGGGTCTGAGGTCGATATTTCAAGGTGTTACAAACGGAAACCTCCATTCTGGAGGTGGATGATATAAAAATATGAAAAATTACTTTGTCTTTTTTCGAATCGTAGACCTACGACTGTCCTGTGCGTATCCATGGAATTGTGGGGATTGTTAACATTTCTGAAATGAAATTGACCTAAAGACCCATCCAGGGCTACCACAGATGCGTTTCATTCATCCATTTTTTCTATTTGGACACAATTGGTTTGTGGGTTAAACTACAGAAGTGAAATTCAGAAAGGGCACTATCAGAACTATCCATTTGCCCACCATCGCATAGATACCCTCTATAGGAATTTATGACCTCTATGAACTCCTACAAATGCTCTCTTAACTGCGCAGCTCAAAAGATTGGTTAGTACCTTTGTTAGTTATATTCAAATTTATTTGCATACACGGAGATGATCATGTGGCAAAATGGGTCAAGATTTTTTGCAATTATCCATTTACCCCAACCATCTTAACGATTTTTAAGGAACGTGTTTGAATGTAATACATATTTAATTTTATCAAATCATAAAACTCACCTCATCACTTCTCAGCTGATGATCTAGTGTATCAACTTGTTCGAAGAATTTCCAGCTTAAATTGTCGGCACCATTCGTTGAGACCGATATCAATAAATTGTTGGTGTCCAAGCACTTGTAGTCACCCTCGGTCACTGCAGTCAAAGGCTGTGAATCGTTAGAGTTTGAATTCGATTTGGAATTAAGCAAAGATTTCAATTTGTTTTGTGACAAAGATGAAGATAAATGAAAATTGAAATTACTCGAAGAATCGCCGGAGATATCATTCAACATGGCATGAATGAAATGGAAACGATAGAAATGTTTATATTTTTAGCGTCCTCCTAAACGATTTAAACGCTTTCGTAGAACATCTGTTTTTGGATTAGCGCAATTGAATAAAATTCAAATATTGACCCATTAAATAATATCAAGAAAGAGATTGGAGATGGGTGTAGAGTTAGAGGTGGTGGCTGGCAGTCAAATGATCAGCAATTGTTCGTATTTGTATAGATTCGACTTTCAATGAAATGAAAATGCAATTCTGCGAATATTGTCTGCAATTTGTGTATTAAATGATTTTCCAATCAATTGCACTTTTGGAGCGTGTGCATATGTATGACTGAAATGATATGTGTGTCAAGCGACACTTACATATGTATTTTGTATATATGGCAGCTGCTGATATAGCCTTGCACCAGCTGCGTATTGTGTTCGGTCCCTGCTAATGCAGCTGCATCGCCAGCCAATCCCAGAATTACGATATTCCGCAGATGTTCACAAATTTAAATATTACGGTCATTTGCCAATCCTCCATTTATTCAGTCATTCATTCATGGCAGCAGATGCCACGAAAAACATTTAACACTGACACAATTATGTTGCTGTTGCACCAACCGAGCAGCGCCAGTGACCGACCGACAAACTCGAATAAATTGTGCGTAAACAAAAAGTGCAACACAGACACACACACACAGAATGGCTGGTGCTGTGATGTTGATGCGGGAAACTTTATGGACAAATGGTCATTGATATGCAAAACATCGATAACGAGAGTGATTCCACACACCACACAGATTCAATCATACACGGATGCAAATCATACACTCACGCACACACGTTATCGGCTATACACGCACGCACGAACTCACGCACTTTCTTAATGTGTGTACACTTTTCGCACATTAAATCGAAACAATCGTAAAATTTATTCACTTGATTATTATCTGGATTTTTCTTTTCAAAATCATCTCTCCATACATATGTATGTATGTCCGCCTAAATCTTTTTCAGTTACTGACTGGCTGACTGATCGTTCAGTCCGTGTACCACTTGAGAATCGTTTTGTCCGTTCGAGCCGTTACGAGCACACAACAAAACGAAAACCAACCGTAGGCGCGCACGTTTTGTCAAATACTGAAATCATGTTCGTTTGATTTGCCAAATTTTCATCAGTTTTCCTTCCGCACGACTTCGCAGGTCTTCGCGTCATTTTCCACTCAAAGTCTCTTCGTGTGTCGTGGTGGCTCTCTGTGCAGATTCGTTCGCCTGTCTTCTGGTATGTGCGTCTGCACAAGAAAGCTTTCGTGACTTCGTGTTGTGACGTTGCTGCTTGGTGTGCGGGTGAATGAACATGTGGCGGCGGGCGTCAATTCGCGTGTGTCGCTCTCGCTCTCTCCGGTTGTTTACATTTTGTGGTGTTTGTTTACTTTTGCTCTGCGGTGGCGGCACTGATGATGTTGTGCAACACGTGGCTTGCATTACCCCAATCAACAGTTTGTTTTCTGTTTTTCTCGATTCGGGGGTGCTTCATGATGGAGCACGTGTTTATGACAATTAAGGTGACCAGCTATGAATAGTGTGCATAAACAAATATCTCTGCAATATGTATGCTAAACATCCCCAAAAATAAAGTATAGACTTTTTAATGTTGCACAATGGTTCCATATCGATTTTTTATATAATTAATTTTATAGCTTTTGAACGGAAAAAGATTTCTTGCTTAGAGCACATGTGGATTCCTAGTTGGAACAGGGCTACTAGGGACCCTCCAATAGTTGTCACCACGGTCATGTCAATTTTTCAAATGATTGACAAAATCGCAATTATGCTCCAATTCCATAGTTATAATTCTCCTAAAACCTACTAAAAATGTGCTTATATGTGTGTAGAGTGATCAAACTCGAAACCGAGCTAACCGGGTTTTTTCAAATGAGACCGACCGTCGTTTTTTTAATCACGGTTTTAGGAAAACCGGGTAAACCGGGGTTTTTAAGTCGGTTTCGACCGGTTTTCCATTATTGAAAATATTCCTGTTTTTTGTGTGACTTAATAATTCTGCACTTCACGAAATCGAAATGCCTTACATAAACATTAATGACCTTGACCGATGCACAGTGGCGCCATTTGAGTTTTTTCGTTGCAAAAATCATATGTTTTGAACCGAATAAGATAATTGAACAGTTTAAACAGCATATGATAGATAACTGTTCAGCCTATGAAATGAGCGTTTGGAAAGGGTGCTACGCTCTGTAGGGGCCTAATTATGGGTTATCAAAGTTAAAATTAGTAGAAAAATCAATTTTATGGTAACTAAAAAAATTATTTTTACATTTTTAGATTGTTTTTATTTTTTTCTTTAGGGTTTTATGTTTTAAATTATTACCCAACAAATTAAAAAAAAATATTTTTTTTAAATTTATTTATTTATTATTATTTTTTTTTATTTATTTTTTTTTTATTTTTTTTGTCCGGATGATCCATCGCAGCCCCATTTGCTGATCAATGTCAACTTCTCAGGAAGAATTTTCACCTCATTTTCAGGAAGACTCTCCAACAACCGTTTTGCTGTATGGCCCATGAGATCCTGCGGATTGGCTTTCGCAGAGACTTCCGTAAACTCCGTATGCAGTGGTCGTGAATTTATTTTGGCTTACGTAATATGCTTGTATCCGGGTAAAACGTCAGCGCCGTGTCGCGTTATAGATGTCCGTAGTTTCTCATACTTCTCTTTGGAAAGTTCTAAGTCCATAAACAAGGCCAAGGCTTCTTCGGATCCATACTTTTTAATGTGTGCCTTTGTGGGCGTGGGAATGCTTTCCTTAATCCTTTTTAGTCGCAGTGGGCTTGCATCAGCAACAGATTTGGTTATCTGCGACCTAACTCTTTCACTATCCTTTGTAAATTTAATAGACAGCGCGCCCGATAATTGCTTCGTGGTCAAGTCATTGGTGGCATCGGCAAGTTTCCTCTTCCTTGTGAAAATTGATCACTCCTCAATACTTTTTTTGGCCTTCCTTTTGCTCCTCTGGTTGATGTGGTGGGCTTATCTACTGCCAATATATCCAGGATGGTGTCTTCATTAAGCCAGTTCTCGTATTTGGAGTTGAAGTTCTGAATGGTTCGATTAGATTTCACCCATTTTGCCTTAATATTTGCATATATCAGATAAAATTTATTTTTTATAATTTCGCTTCTCTCAATATTTCCGTATAAGCTATCAAGTTCTTCTAAAGCAGCTTCCGTGAAAAAATTTGATGTGATTGACTTTCTAAACAGTTCAAATAATTTAAAATTATTCAACGCCATGTTTTCAGTACTTAAATTGTTTAATGTTTTCAGTAATTGTTGCGCCAACTTTCAGTCGTAGAGTAATCCAGGCATTATCCTTATTTTGCAATATATAGGCTTATGCTACCATGCCTAAAAATAAAAAATAAAAATAGGGACCATAAGTCAATATTGTTCTTGACCATTTGCAATATATAGGCTTATGCTACCATGCCGAAAAATTTACCTGTTCCCTGCATGCATATGGATTTATGCTGAATAATGCAATTTTGATATTATGCACGTGTCCAAATAAGATTTGTGCCTACCTGTAGGGGCCATAAGTCAATATTGATCTTGACCATTTGTACGCCAAAGTATTGTTTAAGTGAGGTACGTACCTGCTAATTCCAATGAGTAGTTTTTTTCAAACCATTAGATCAAACTACTGTCAGTCAAAACATATAAGGGATGGACGCCATACAATTTCTGCAACCTTGTCTTTTTAACCTTTTTTTACCTCTAGAAGCCATACGGGCACGTACGGGCAGCTAAAATTTTTGAATTATGTAAAGAAATAATCAATGAACAGGTTTTGCAAATATGGCAAATATAGAAAAATATAGATTTTTTTATTTTCCGTCAAAGTTGAAAAATATAGTGATTTACCAGGAGAAACACAAAGCAAACAGTTATTTTTTTTATCATTATACATTTAATAAATACATCAATCAATACAAACAAAAAATAAGGCGATTCGTTACCTATTTTTCGTGATATTACACCTGAAATCGCAACAAATTCACTAAAAATTGTGTGTTTTTTTGAAAACCGAAAGTCGGTCAACTTTGAACGGCTAAGATATAGCTAAAAATGTGATATTATTAAGAGTGGCAGATTTGAAATCGCTGAAAAGTTTCCTATAACATGGGTTTATTCAAAACTTCGTCGACGCTCATGAAAATTTTGATTTTTGCAACCCCGGCCTATACACGAAACTTATAGACGCCCTAGTGATTTTTATGACCCAATTCGGCGAAAGAATAGCGCATACTAGCATTACGTGTGCCATAAAATCACGAAGGCGTGTATACATTTCGCGAATTAATGGCTGGTTTTTCGAAGTAAATTTGTATTGTTTGTTACGGATGTTACCGTAAATCTATTCATAAGGATTTGCGACAGTATACTGATCATAAAAGTCGAAACGTGGCACCTGTTCGAAAGTTCTATAAAAGTTAAAAATACCCAATATATTTTTCTTAAATGAATTATTTGTAATTGACATATTTCGCATGCTTTGCTGAGGTTAAATAATAAATTGAAGGAATTGTTACTTATGATTGTCGACATAAAAATCAAAATGTCCTATTTCTCATCGAATCAAACCGGTCGAAAAAAGAAAACCGATTTTTTGAAAATCGCGGCATCATAGAAAAACTGCGTTTTTGATCATTCTATATGAGTGTGTACCTCCATTAGTTTAAGATTTATTTTTTGGCGAGTTTGATATCATATTATTACGTTGTCATTATATGCAATAAGCATATAAGCAATTAATTTTTTCAACAATCTAGTGGAAAGTTTGATGCAAATGTCATTTGATGCAAATACATCATTACGAAGTTATAGTCTTCTGAAGAGAAAACTTCAAAATGATGTCATTTCTATAGTATTTTAAGAAGGCGACAACATTATTTCGCTTTGTTTTCTCCTACATGCGCAAATGTCATCCATTTTTTTTCAATACAAAAAAAAATAAAAACAATAATTAGAAAAAGTTTAGTATTTTTTATATTTTATAGTTAGAAAAGGTTTAGTATTTTGTTACACCATACTCACAACAAGTATTATCATATCTTTGCGGAAAACAAATAAGTGGCGACCATCCCAATCCCAAATCTTGGAACGTATTTTCCCCACATTGGGAATTTGGATATTTTGTTGGAAAACAATGCAACAGCATGTAATCCATTACTTTCGGTTTTATTTATTTACAAATGGCATGTTAACGTTTGTAAATAAATGTGTGTTCTATAAATTTAAAAGGTCTGGAGACAGGACCATATTCCACTTCAAATCTAAATCAATATTTCATTTTTAATATACCCTCCACCTACAGGATGGGGGTATATTAACTTTGCCATTCGATTTGTAACACCTTGAAATATCGACCTGAGATCCTATAAAGTATGTGTATTCTTGATCGTCATTCTAAGACGCCATGCCCGTCCGTCCGTCTGTTGAAAGCTCTCTAGCATCTAAACGAAAGGAGCTAGGATGTCAAAATTTTCCATAAATGAGTCTTATAGTCGTAGATCGGTTGGGATTGTAACTGGGCGAAATCTGTCCAGAGGGAATTTTTTAAGCATGTTTTTTTCAATATATCTGCTTGTACCTACTTTATATTGGGTATGCTCATTTCTCCTATAACAAAAACGTGCACCATAAACTGATTCTTAATCGTAGGGGGTGAAATGGGAAAAAATGGATACAAATGTTAAAAAATTGATTTTCGAGTAACTCAGAGAATAAAAGGGTTTTTTGAAAAATCATTTTTTGCGACATAGTTCTTATAGTTTAGTGATTTTATAAATAAAATGTGTAGCCAACAAAACTAACATTTATCATTAGCAGTTAAAATTAAAATAACTTGATTAGTTCAAATTTAAACAATCTGATCTTTTAAAAATGCTGATAATCTACACACATTTTACTACAATGAAATATTTCTCTAATACTTCCATCGTATAACACTTTGCGATGAAAATTAATTGGTTTCTCCAACGTAAACACAAAAGTAGCAGCGTTCATAATTTACGATATGCGAACAAAAACCTATATCATTCACCCATACAGTTTCCATGTAGTAGAGAATGTTGAAGTAAATAAGTATTCAAATGAGTGTGCATTAAGGTGTCCCAAAATATAAGAAATTGCATAGATGATATGTAAATAGTAAACAAATGTTACCTTATTTTCAGAATTCTACATGTAGCAGTTTTCATTTTAAAGAAAATAAAAAAGTACTTCATATCACACATGCAACGTAAGCGAATAAATAATAATACCGTGTAGGCTTTATTGGAAATTTAGAATATTTGCGTTTCATATTGCAAACCAATGTATTTTCCGTAAAATATTTTTTAATTGCATCTATTTTTGTTTTTCAAATATAAATTTATTTTAGTGGATGTTTTCAACGTCACACACAACACTATTTTGCGGCACACCTTAATATGGTTGGAAGCTAACATAGAGTCATATATAAATTTCTTAGATCAGCTGCACTAAGGTATTACAATAATAATGATTACAACCACTTACGTTGAGGCAGATAATTATACACGGATGTTGAGGCACACACACACACTCATTTTCCACAAAGCCACAAAAGTGCATCTGATGATTAAGCGCTTGTCCATTGTTACGTATGAAACCGCTAAAACGCCCATAAACTTTTCTATTTCTATTGTTTTGTAGAAGAACAAATACCAAACAACTAAAGATCATGCCATGAAAATGACTCCCCAAAAATATAGTTGCTTTAGCAAATTTTCGGAGGTTATTTTTGAAAAGGCTTTTCATTTTCATTCATACATAAGCCGACTTTTTTGTTTAATTTTCGCTCCTTTGTTACGTGTAATACTTATGAAATTTCTGTTTTTCTTGCTGAAATTTACCACGTTTAGCACAATAAAGTGAATTTTTCATTACAGTTTCTCCATGCTGTATAAATAATTCATTGTCATTTTAGCTTGAGAATGTATGTATGGACTAGGTGTACGATTGTATGTGTGAGAAGAAGGCCTTTCTTTCCATATTGGCGTATGCTTTGCGGATGGGCACAGTGGGTGACTTAGAAAAGAAAGTCGATATAATACGACAATTCATGAATTAAGTGATAATTATGATAATATGAAATATTCAATAAATCTATATCTATCGTAGAGACATAGAGAGAACATTGGGAATAAATTCAAAGTAAAATTCACGCAAGTATCTAATTTGTTGTTAAAAAAAGCAAAAAAATCAAATTTACAGGGCTTTCACTTTGCTAGCCTTGTTAATCGCCAAAATTGTAGCATTTTAGTTCAGATAAGCAAAAATTGCCGAAATGCATCAACGTCGCATGGTTAATAATGTGGGCTGGAGCATATTTCTTACAATATGGGGTCTTTTTCAGTAGTAAAAAGTTTTAGTGTTCGATTTGACAATATGAAACAGAATTCTTTCAACCTAAATAGGATGACATTGACATAGAGGATATTACTTCATAATATAACATGAGTGAAAGCCAACATTTTAGGCCATATTGTTTTCTATATCAATTTCTTCTGTGTTGTTAGGTATCGTAAGGTCGGCTATTCAGCTTCAACATTTTAATTAGCAAGGCTTAGGAACTTCCACAGAAGGAAAGAAACAGAAACTGTGTATTTATTGATGTATAAAATAAAATATATAAATTATGAGTGCATAAAGAAAAATTTGATTTTCTAGACTCTGATTATTTTATTTGTCGTATTTTTGGAATTTTGCGCAGAGTTAATCCTTGCAGGATTATCAATAGGGGAATCGAGATATACTTTGATTACTCTAGTAATCAACCAGTAAGGAAAGGCTAAAGTCGGGCGGGGCCGACTCTATGATACACACCACTTTCAATCCGAATACAATTCAATTCGGAGAAAAAGTGAAAACGGGAAGGTTTTTTGTATCCTGTAAATGTATGTGTTTGACAAAAAATTTTATATCGGAAAGGACATTTGTATGTGGATATATTGAAACCTGGAACGAAATAGGTGAAATATAAAATGTATAGTTTGGCCAAAATCGGTTAAACTTATGGGAGCAACATTTGAATTTGGGCTATATTTAAATCTGAACCGATCTTACCCACTTCCACCATAGTTTTGTTTAGTTAGATTATAAGATGTTGTGCGAAATTTAAAGAAAATCGAGCACAATATGTGGCTTTTAAAGCGGCAAAAGTCAAATCGGCAACGATATTTGTATGGGACTATATCTAAATCTGATCCGATCTTACCCAATTTCTGCATAGTGTTTCTAGTGTTTACTTTTTCCGCTCTAGAGACCACATAATGTATCAGATTGTCTTCAGATTTGATAAAACATCTTATATTTCCACTAGAAACACCCTTGGTGAAAATGAGTCAGATCGGTTCAGATTTATATATAGTTCCCATACAAATGTCGCTCGCAATTTGACTTTTTCCTCTCTAGAAACCATATATTTTATCAGATTGTTTTCAAATTTGGCAAAACAGCTTATATTTAAACTATGAACACCAGTGGTGAAAATAGGTCAGATCGGTTCGGTATAGCTCCCATTCAAATTTCGCTCCTGATTTGACTTTTTCCGCTCTAGAAACCACATATTTCATCAGATGTTCTTCAAGTTTGGCAAAATATCTTATGTTTCAACTAGAAACACCCATGGTGAAAATGAATCACATCGGCTTAGATTTATATATAGCTCCCATAAAAATTACGCTCCCGACTAGACTTTTTCAGCCCCAGAAACCACGTGCTTCCAGAGAATTTCTTTAAATTGAGCATTGTGTAAGTGGGTCACATCATTCCATGTTTGGATATAGCCCCGATATAAATATTGTTCTCGATTTGACAAATTGGGTCAGGTCATATAAGTCTATGATTAGGAAGCATACAAAAATCCTTCCCGTTTTCAATTTTTTACCTAATTGAATTGTATTCGGATAGAAAGTCAAGTGTATCATATAGTCGATCCCGCCCGACTTTAGCCTCCTTACTTGTTTATATTTGAAGTTGATTTAAGTCTGATCAAGTCAAGTTATATGTACAATTAAATATAATTATGTTGAGAAAATGAATTTTTAACCTTTTTTATTATTTTGTTTAACGAAGAAAACAATATTTATGCTTTAGTCACGCTCTTCAACAACCATCTCCCACAGTTAATCCTTGGTAAAATTAATTCCTTTACAACTTCTATAATGGTGCATGAAATCATATTTGATCATTTGTTACAATTATTTACAAATTTGGAAGCCAATTCCATTTGCCACAGACCATCTATTTAGTACGACGCTAAGTAACATTTAAGTCCTTATAACTTATAACGTTGGAAATAAGTCGGTATAGGCGACTGACATTTTCTTACTTTTTAAAGTTTGACAATATCCAAGTGTCGTGGCCCAAGAAATATTTGCAATTATATTTTATAGAACGCAAATTTATTTACTAATGGCATGGCGACCTCGGACTTTACAAATATACATATTCGTTAAAATGCTAACTATTAAAAATAAAATAATTTTCCCGTTTATATATTTATATTTTAGATTTTTTTTTTCGTGCCAGCAAAAAAAGATTTTTTAAGGAAATACATTTTTTTTATAATAATTAATTGTAATATTTTTTGGCGACGGTTCGCATCATAATTACATTTAATTGTACATATTATTGGGGATGACCAGGCTTACATTTACTTGGATGAAAATTGGAAATTAAAAAAAAATACCATAAATTTGATAATTTTATGAATCAGTAGCACTGTTTTTCTTTATGATTGGCTAACAAAAACTTAAATAAAATATTAAAATTTCTCTCAAAATTAATTTTTAAAATTGTTGATAACAGTACTATTAATGTGTGTATGAAAACAAATTTTGGCCTTAGCCTGTACCGAGTTCAAAAAGTCAAGACAAATATTATTTTTCGAAAATTTGTTTTGAAACAAATATTTGTATTGTAGTTGGCAATAATGTGAATTTTGAGAAAAAAAATAGACTTTATTAATGTCTTTATTATCACAGCTTATTATTCAGACTTAAAGAAAAAAGAAAAAAAGCTCTAGTAGTCTCAATGCACACAAAAAATATTTTTTTAAATCTCTGGCACAAAAATTTAAAAAAGACAATAAAATCTTTATACATTTTCGGTATCAACTGTGCAACTTAGTAGATGGTTTTTAAGAGTCCATAACAATGAAATAATAAAATAGGAGACAAAGGATTTTTCAAATTAGAATTTTTGCGGCTAATCGTGATCGTCAATCGTCAGACGATTTGTCAATTACAATTTGATATAGGTTTCACTTTATTGTAAAAGTGATATCTGATACCGATTAACCCTAGGATTCGCAATGGGGTCTGTCCAGGTCAAATTTGACTTTTAAGTGTTATAACTTTTTTTGGGGCCTAAAATGAAAAATCGACTTCCGTGAATTCTAAGGGTTCGCCAAATAACTTTTTTTTTAAATGCTATAAAAAACTACTGAATATTTTCTCAAATTTCTTTTTTTATTTGAAAGTACAATCCCTCCGGTTAATAATGGAAAATAATTTCATTCAAATGGCTGCCTCGGGCACCCCACAAATAATAGTCCAACGGTTGAATAGTTGAAAAAAAAACGTTAGATGGCGGACCCCATACCAATGTCTCCTATGATTTACTTTTTGCGCTCTAGAAACCACATATTTCAAAAATAACTTTTTTTGAAAATGCTATAAAAAAACTACTGATTATTTTCTCAAATTTCTTTTTTTATTTGAAAGTACAATCCTTCCGTTTAATAATGGAAAATAATTTCATTCAAATGACTGCTGAGGACACCCTACAAATAATAGTCCAACGGTTGAATAGTTGAAAAAAAAAACGTTAGATGGCGGACCCTATAATAATAAAATTAATGTAAACTTTTTGTTGAAAGTTAAAAACTGCTAAATACGTGAATGGTCCGGCTGGACCACTAATGTCGTGGAATCGTTTCTCTGTGCTACATCGTTTCATCCGGTTTGATAATAGTAACATCCGATCTGCGCGACAAGCATTGAGCATATATGCCATAGATGGCATATGGTGCCTGCTTTAAGCAAACTTGGAGTCGTCATACATCTCAGGGGCGTTTCACTCAATATTCATCGAAACCAGCTAAATATGTCATGAAAGTTTGGTGGATATGTGTATATACAAATTATCCCCAAAGAGATCTATTATACACAGGAAAATCTACTGACGGTAATCGTCAAGTTTATCAAGGAGAAAGTGTATTCATGGCGTACCATATATTGCGTCAATTTTTACAACCTTAACTATCGCAGAGAATTTGATCCAATGAAAGCATTGCTCAAACAAGTGGTTTGTGCGGTCTCAATATAAAAAACCGTGATGTATGTGAAATGAAAACTTTGCCAACATTTGTTTCTAATTCAAATATAATGCGCTGTGCCTAATTTGAAGAAAATCGGTGAAAATACACGGTTTCTATGGTGAGAAAAGACAAATCGGGGGCTAAATTTGTGTGAGACCTATATATAAATCTGAACAGATCTGCCCCATTTTCACCATGGGTGTTTCCAGTTGAAATAACTTATGTTTCAACAGGAAACACCCATGGTGAAAATGAAAATTTTGCAAGATTTGTAGAAAATCTGGTAAAATATGTGATTTCTAGAGCGGAAAAAGTCAAAATCGGTGGCGAAATTTGAATTTTCTCCATAGGTGTTTCTAGTTTACATATAAGATGTTTTGCCAAATTTGAAGACAATATGTGGTTTCTAGAGGGGAGATATTCAAATTAGGAGCTTATATAAATCTGAACCGATCTAGCACATTTTCACCACAGGTGTTTCTTATTGAAATATAAAATGTTTTGCCAATTTTGAAGGAAATCTGTTAAAATATATGGTATCTAGAGAGAAAAGATTCAAATCGGGAGTGAAATCCGTATTGGTGCTATATCTATATCTGAACCGATTTTCTTTAAATAGCGTTCGTCCTTATGCCGAAAAACTTCTTTGTGCAAAGTTTCATTTGGTTGTGACAACAAATGCGATCTGTACTTTGATTATAGGAATAGATGGACAGACAGACCAAATTCCTTTTTGTGGCCTGGCTGGACCACACTGCGTACTTAGTGGTACAAAAGTCATTGAAAATCCTAGGGTTAAAGCATTTCAGTTGCCAATATTGAGTTGTTCTATGTCTCTGCTTTTCATCGTCCAATCCCCTATAAATTTCGTTTCAACTATTTGTAGATAGAAAACCAAAGCGAATACATTTTTAACAAATCTCCTTTTGTACTTGGGGTATTTTAATAATAACATCCTATGTACATTACGTTTTATCAAGCAAATACACTTGAAGAAACTGCATTTTCTATTTAGTTAAATCTTGGGATATCTTAATGACTTCTTTCTTCAATTTAAACAGTGACATCAGTGAAGTCACTTATTAGTCTCCCACTGTGCGTAAGTTTGCAAAAAGGGAATCTCAGAACCACCACTTCCTCATATTGTGTCATGCGTTTATATGGAAATGCATGAGAGCTGGTATTTATAAATTAAAAGCGTTTGAGCGTCTTTAACAAAAGTTCATTCATAACCTTTTTCGGTTCGTAAGTTACCACCATAAGCCATAAAATACTTTGGTATAGTTAACATTTTCCGTACAATAAACCCAGCATAATTTTTGGTTCTGAATAGAACGATATAATGGTAAATTCGAAAATTTGGTATAACCGATTACTCGAAAAATTAGTTGATTCGTATAGGCAAATTAAATTCGTTTTTGAAATTTCAAAAAACCGAACAATCAATCGGAACACTATGCGATGATATAGAAAATTTCATCAAGATCCGAAGAATATGTGAATTTTGTAAGAGGGATATAAAAAATCATGGATAAATAAGGTCGACTATCACATTAGGTATTCCAAACTAAAAAAGGGCTGATGAAAATGTCAGGTATGGGGGCTATAACAAAACATGGTCCCATATATATCTCTATCGCGGTAAGTATTACCAGTTGATCAGAACAATTTGATCAGTTTCCGATGTAATATGTATATTCTAGGCTATAATGTAAATCAAAGAGACATGTATATCTAAATTTAATCTGATTTTCTCTAAATTCAAACCCGTCTCTTGCGTAAAGAAGGTACATTTACCAAATTCATTCCACATGGTCATCGGGTAATAAATGCGACCCAGACTGGGCCCAGAGTTTTGATGGACAGGGTGGCTGGACAGAGAGACATTCTTAAATCGTTTCCACATGGGATTCTAAGTCGATCAGTATACTTAAAGGGTTTAGCTCGAAATGTTATAAACATTTCACGTGAAAGTTTTTATACCCTCCACCTCCAAGATGGGGGTATGCTAACTTTGTCATTCCGTTTATAACACCTTGAAATATCGACCTGAGACCCTATAAAGTATATATATTCTTGATCGTCATAAAATTCTAAGACGATCTAGCCATGTCCGTCCGTCTTTTGAAAACACGATAGAATCTAAATGCAAGGAGCTAGAACGTTCAATTTTTCCATAAATGCGTCTTATAGTCGTAGATCGGTTGGGATTGAAACGGGGCAAAATCGGCCCAATGAGAAAATTTCTCCCCCACAAGGACTAAAAATACCCATAATAATCCCTAATATTTTAGCGTATTTAAGCATGTTTTTTGAATATATCTGTTTATATTTGTTTGATATTTGGTATGCGCATTCCCCTTATAGCAAAAAAGTGAACCTAAAGTGATTCTTATTTGTAGGGGGTGAAATATAGCAATATAATAAATTGAATGGGGATAAAAATAGTATAGTATAGTAATTCGGTGCGCACATTACTCTAATTGAGTAGATACATAATATAAAATTATTTTTTTCTAAATTCGTACTTTTAAGGAGTAAAATGGGAATAGAGGGACACAAATGGTACCAACCAAACGGCTGTACCTAGAATAATGAAATCCGGTGTATACATTCCTCTGATTGCATAGACAAGTAAAATACACGGATTTTTCAAAATTCGTACTTTATGGGGTTAAAATGAAAAAAGGGGATAAACATAGTACCAACCAAATGACCTCAGTTAGAGTCATGAAATTCGAAGTATACATTCCTTTGACTACGTAGACATGAAAAATAAAATTTTTTTTCTAAATTCGTAATTATATGGGATACAATGGTACAGAGGGATAAAAGTAGTACCAACTAAACGACTACAGCTAGAATGATGAAATTTGAATAGCGTAGAAACGTCAAGGGGTAAAAATGTACCAACCAAATGGTCGCAGCTGGAATTATGGAATTCGTTGTATACATTCCTCTGACTGCATAGACACGCAAAATAAAAAGTTTTTTCCAAATTCGTACCTTTTCTATTACGGCAAAAATTGGTTGAATCATGAAGTTAGGTTATTTTGCACTATGTATGTCTGATAATGGATTTTCAAAATTTGTACTTTTAGAATTAAAATAGAATGGAAATACAACCAACTGTAGCACCCACTATCAAACAATATTTATGGTATTTAAGCTTTTTGAAAATATAAATATATTACCAACCAGTCATTTATTAGTTTGGAACGTATTTTCTTCGGGTAAAACTTCTCAACGCCATCATGACATAATGCATAAGTCATTTGTTGATAATGTAGTTTTATGATCTTATAATCCGTCTACATTTTACAAGGTTCGACCTCGAAATTCCTAGTCGCAGAGGGGCTCTCCAATTCAAGTCATTACCTTTGCAGGGTTGCCTAAAAGTTGTGTGTTAATTGTCCTTGTCTCATACATAGAAAATAATAATGATAATACATAATACATACTGTCGCAGCTGCACTAACACCACCACCACCACAACGACAGCGCTTCCTTTTTGGCCTTATCTTTGGCAAAAGGCGAAAAGTTCCGCAGAAGAAGAGATGCTTGTGTTGTAGGATAAAAATAGAAAATAAAAGACCAACTCACACAACAATAACTGCTACACATACAAACTCTCACACACACACATACATTCATGGCATTGTGTTTTTTCAAAATATAATGAAAATGAACTGCAAAAACAACAACAGTCACTGTGCACTCCTTCTGTTGTGGCATGTATGCGAATTGTATGGGTGGGGGTGTGTGTTTGTTTAGCTGTTCAAGGTACTTGCAAAGGGTTGTAACTCAGCTCAGCTTTCATCTGCACGCCTGGCAGCCAGCTTCAGCGCCACCAGCACGTACATATGCAAGTGAAGACACACGACATGTGTGAGGTGGTGCTGTTGTAACTTTTAACCTCATTCATAAAACATAACAATTGTTCCCCGAACTCGTATTCTTTGCCTGGCATTGTTGTTGCTGTCTTCTCCGGATTTTCTTGTGGATTTAGTTTTTCGGTTTCAGTTCAAGAGTTTAGATGTTTATAATCGCTTTTATGCATTTTTAATTTGTAATTTAAAGTGAGGAAAATATCATTCATTTGTAGTAGGAGCAGACAAAATAAATGTTGTTTTTGCCTTGGTCTCGTATATAATACAAATTTCAAAATTGCACGTGGCTTCATGTTTGGATATTTCAGAATATAATCGTGGCCAAATACATGTATATTCGTACTTTTATTAATAGGAAATTAGTCCAGGGTAAGCAAATTTGTATCGGGTTAAAAAGGCCAATATACCTCGAGAGGCAAGGATACTCACGTGGCAACGATAGTAACTTATTTTTTAGAATATCAACTTCAATATGCTTTCACTTCATATATATTCTTTTTAATATTTCGAATCTACAGAAAATTTCCTTCCAATTATTCATCCAAGCACTATTCCTGTCTTAAAATAAATAATTGGTCAAATCATTGGACGTGTACTGTATTTGTTTGTGTTCTATTTTCATAGCGACAACTGTAAGCTTTTTCGTATTCTGTGGCGGCAGGCTTGCCAGATGAATTTTTTCCTTGTCCCCAAAATAATCTCCAATTATACCCAATTATAAAAAGGTTGTTTAATTTCAAAGAATTCGACCAAAACAAAAACAATTTATAAATGATTTGTTTTTTCGTGAACAATCTGGGAATATTTTTATCGCCCTATGACGTGAGCAACATCCTTATTAAAAAATGCTGTACATTTCGTTCTAGACAACGAAACACTGGTCTACTGATGCAATTAATGCATACATATATTTTTTTTAAATTTGATGCTACAGGACAAACAGAATAGAGACTTAAGGCAAAGTTAATCATTTCACGATCATCACCCAAAAAAATCAGAATGTCTTAGGATTACCACTAATGTTATTTAAAAGCTTATTGTTTATATAGAAATTAGTTCAAAAACTCCCTCACTCTCAGGGAACATATAAACGGAAGTCATAAGGAATTAAATTTAACGTAGGGCAGAATAATTTGTGTGGAAGGTACTAGGAGGTTCGTGTCAGTTGTAAAAATCAAGATAAAATATGAAGTCATAGTTGATTCCATGCACCAGCATAGAATTTATGAAGGATTTAATATTACCTTGTATAGAGACAATTGTGTGGGAGGTACAGAATGGACGTGGCTAAAGCGTAAATATTTTTTAGGTTTAAAGTGATTATAAAAAACATTTTCAAATATCAAATTGCAAATGATTTTGACTACTCGTATGAATGTTATGTCGTCTTTATTGTAACCAAAGTTTAAGACACTTTGTGCGGGAGATACCAGAAGGGGTGTGGCAATATCGCCCATATTCCATGCGAATATAACTTCTATAAAAGCATTGACAAATATCAAATTTCACAGTATTCCGATCATCTGTATAGAAGTTTTTAGGGTGATTTGTGTGGGAGGTACTGGAAGGGGCGTGACAGAACCCTCCATATTTAGTACACTTAAAGTGATTATTAAAACATTATTGAGTATCGAAATATAACTTATTCTCAGTTTCCGTGTGGAAGTTACATTAGTTTTAATTTAAAATAGGAATATGGATCATTTGTGTGGGAGGAACCTCAAGGGGCATGGCAATTTCGCCCATCTTCGAACTTAAACTAAGTTTGGGAAAAATATTACCATATAAGTGAGTTTGCATTGATTCCTTAGCTCGTTTCGAGATTTATCGTGTACACCAGCCATCCAGACAGACGGACATGGGTCAAACAACTTAAAGAGTCGTGAAACGGATTTGGTCCAAACATACTTAGGGTCTTAAGTCATTCCTTCAATGCCTTACACTTTTTTCTGTCCCAAATTATATATACCCTCCTACTCTGTTGAGTGAGTGTATAATTACAAGCATTATAGTCAAAACGCACAATATGAGAACTAGCCAAACTAGGAAATGAGTATAACTCAATATTGATACTAATCGACACATGCTACATATCCGACGTGCAAAATGGATCATCACAAGTGTAAACGGAGAATTTAATATTCTTTGACACAAAACCCAAATCAAGTAATCTACCAAGCGAATTATAAAAAGTATTAATCTGTACTAGAGATAAAGTAAGCAATGTATCAACAAAATTAAACTCAAGAAACGAATTAACATTCAAATAGGAACATATATTGTAAAAATATATAATGGTCAAACATTATAACTTTTCATAAATAAAATAATTTCTCAATGCATTATTTCAAATTATAATTTAGATATTGTGTTTGAAAAGACTGATGTAGGTTTTTTAACTTTCCCCAGTCATTTAAATGGTATAATCACTAAAAATATATATAGCACTATTTATTTGACCTGGTAGATATTGTCCTGGTTCAAGTTTTATGTTCGGTCAAAAATTGAATATGCTTCTTTCATTTGAAGTTCAAATGCATCAGATCGTATAAATCATGTTGAGTGGGTTCAGAAAACATTTATGAAGTTTGCTTTAAACTAATTAAACTTTTCTTTTCCAATTAACATCATTAAATTTTGGAAGAAATATAGCTTCGCTGTTGTTTTAACGTGGCGTTATCAATGTCTCTGTAGATTGTCCAGCTTTTTACATCTCATTCAGTTCAGAGCACCGACCCTTTCTTTGAGATATTACTACCCTTTTCACATAAATACACATTTTTCTATGATGGAATGGAATGGAACATTTTATTAAATGGATTAAACATTGTAATACTATTTGTGAGTTTATAGATTCAAGTATTTGTGGTCTTATGTTCAAAAATTCGTTAAATAATGTAATTTATACTCGGTGGGCCATTTAAAATTTGAAAATAAAATCGCCTATGAAAATGTACTGATTATTTTTTCCAATTTCTAGTTTTATTGGAAAGGTTGAACTTTGTCATTTAATAATGGAACACAATATCATTCATGACCACGCCTCATCCTATCAGCCCAATTTTTCAGTGCATGATTGTCCTCTTACTCTCATAGAACTTACATATTACTTCGGATTTTATACGTAGTTTCCACCTCAATTTATATTTCAGCTAGGAATACTTAAGTAAAAGTGGAGAACAGCGCAATGATATATAGCTCGCTCATACATATGTTCCTTCCGATTTGTTCACGTAGCACTCCACATTACACTTATTACAGGCAATCTTGATGAATATTATCAGTTTATTTTTGCCTAGGCACAGCTATCAGACTATCAAATATAGGAGTTGAAAAGGATTTTCATCAAATTTGACATTATATTATTTGATGTTAAGTTTAATTAGAAATAATATACAGGATAGTTTATTTGAACTACATAAAATCTCTCCACAACTTTTTCAGTTGTTATTATTATGATATACGGTCCTGCACCCTAAACAACACATCGTCCAATGGTGGAAGGTATTACGTGTGTTTTTAAAACACATCCAAAGATTGACGTCACAAATGTTATCGTTATTTTCCTACTTACATCGGATTTTTTCCTTCTATTCGTTAACACTGCACAAATCCATGTCTATTCAATACAAAGTCGAACTATTAACTCATCAGTTTGATGAACTCGTATATAATTCAATATCAGTCTGTTTTAATTCAATAAGCTTAGGTTTAATCTCATTTGAAGTTGTATAAATTAGTGAAAAACAATAACTGCAGCGTACATCAGTAGTTTTTTTAACTGAGTCTGTCATATTTCCACATTTTGACCACACTGGTCACCCTCCGATGGAGTGCCACCTTATCGTCCGATGGCCAGGAGTTCAGCAACGTTTTTACACCGGTTTTATGCGAAACAGAACGTGCTTTGTCATATGGAATAGGATTAAGTGTTTAACAAATATTTATGATTTTTCCCCGTCATTTTTGAATTTGAAACAATTTAAATGACGCCGGGGAAATACATATTTGTCAATAAGGCTTAATCCCTTTGTTTAAAGCAATTAAAATCTGTGATGTGTTTGTGACTATGTGTGCCTGTGTTTGTTTCATATAAACCAGAAAAAAGAGAGAATAACAAAAAATGCAATTTTATTAACTGTCTTTTCAGCTAAAACCACAATCATTTCATGTCATGCAAAAAAATACATATAGAATGAACGACGAACAATAAAGGATACGTGACATAAACATTTATGCAGCTATTCATACGGTCGTCCAGTCATTTGTCCATCACCCAGTGTGCAGGGGAGGAGGACGTGGAAGCCGCAGATACAATTTGCAATCAAATCATAGCGGAGAGCAGTTGTTTTCTATAAAATCACGTAAAGTATGAAAAATATTTCTACATTGTAAACTTTACTCAAGTTGTTGTTGGTTAATACTATTATGTGGACGATTGTTTCGTACTAAATTCAGTTTGTGCTATGGCACAGTGTTTTATGGACACTCTGGGCATTGATCGTACATTTCTCCTACAAATTGGATGCGACCATAAACTGATTTTTGCTGGTACCAAAGCTGAAATCATTAAATTCGTTGTGTATATTTTCCAAACAAAGAGATATTTTCGAAATTCGTACTTTTTAAATGACAAATGATACAATATTTTTACCTGAAAAGCCCGCACAATAAATCTTTACGTGTGAACAGCGCTATAAACATTGTCTACAATATTAGAGTGCTATTAAAATATAAAACAAAATATTTTCTATATTTTTGAAATGTTCGTGCCACCAGATATACCTTATTTAAAACTATCTCCATGCAAAACGGAACAGAAATTTCTCCGATTTAAATGAAAGTTTGCAAATCTGTACTTTTTTCAAATACAACCCGATTTAAAAAAATTTGAAATTGTATACACTAAGGTAGATTGAAAAAAAAATTTATCAGAAGGTTGTTATAAAAAATTTATAACTTTTTTGTATAAGAATATAAAAATATATTTTTAGTCGAATTTCCAGCGAATTGCCTCTAGTTTAATAGCATATTATCAAATCTTCAAACACAAGTAAAAAACGGCGATCTTTATATACCCTCCACCATGGATTGCATTGATTGGAAGTTCAATTACATTACAGGAAATGATAATTAGTTTAATATATCCAATCAAAAACAAATAAAAATATTAAAAAAAAAATAATTGTATAAATAAATATAAAATTGTATTTATTTTAAATCACGCTAATAAGATAACGCGAACAATATGTTTATAATATATATCCAAATAATACATCAAGTCAATTCAAAAAGCAATCTTCAAAAAAGTTTAAATACCCAAAATATTGGGGGATTGTGGTTGTATTTTCAGCTACAACCGTTTGGTTGGTTGTGTTTCCATCCTTTTTTAATTCCAAAAGTACAAATATAGTTAATCCCCGTACATAGTGCAAGATGACATAAATTCATGATTCTACCCATATCTGGCGTAAAAAAAGTAAAGTACGAATGTGGAAAAATCTTTTATTTTGCGTGTCAGAGGAATATATACACCGAATTCCACGATTTTAGCTGCGGCCATTAGGTTGGTGCCATTTGTATAACTTTTTACCCCATTAATTTTTGAAAATATGTTTATGTTACGTGTCTGCGCAATTAGAGGGATGTACACACCGAAATTCATCTTTCTAGCTGTAGCCGTTTTGTTTGTACTATTTTTATCCCTCTGTTCCCATGTATCCCTTGAAACTACGAATTTGGAAAACTCTTTTTATTTTGCGTATATATGCAGTCAGTGGAATGTATACACCGAATTTCATTATTCTAGTTGCAGCCGTTTAGTTGGTACTATTTTTATCCCTATATGTCCATAGTACCCCTTAAAAGTAAGAATTAGAAAAAATCCTTTTATATTAATTATCTACTCAATTAGAGGAAAGTACACACCGAATTTCTATCTAGCTGCTTTTGTTTGGTAGGTTCTATTTTTATACTTCTATGTCCATTATACCCCTTAAAAGTACGAATTTGGAAACATTTAAATATCTGCACAATTAGAGGAATATACACACCGAATTTCGTGTATCATTGTCGTTTGATAGGTACCATTTGTATCCCTTTTTGCACTATTTTACCCCTCAACAAATAAGAATCACTTTATGATAAACTTTTGTGCTATCGGGGAAATGCGCATTCCAAGTATCAAGTAAATACTCGAAGTATTAGGGGTATTTCCTGTCATTGTTAGGGAAAACTTTTTTGTCTCTTCCGATTGCGCACATTTTCAATCCCAACCGATGGATGGGTGACGATAAAGAATATATCGAGGGCTTATATTCATAAGTGGCTATGAACAAAAACACAACTTTTCAGGAGAGCGAAAAAACTTATTTACTCCTTAATTTTAAGAGTTATTATAAATCATTATTTTACAGTTAAATCTAATTGCTACGATTAAAAAGTTTCTGAACGTTGAAAATTGAGCAATATGAATTTTGAAATAAGCACATAGCCATTAATTAATGCTCAAATATAAAGGGTGATTTTTAGCTATTATCTTTTTGGCAACACTGGTTTAAACAGCTGACGCACGTTTCGTGTTTTGTTTCACTGTCAAACATCTTCAGTTTGGTCTATAATTTAACCATGAATCGTCTTACAAACGAACAACGCTTGCAAATTATTGAATTTTATTATCAAAATGCGTCCTCTGTTAAGAAAGTTCATCGCGCGCTTCTTCCATTTTATGGTCAGTTTAATCGACCATCATTTTTGGCTCAATGTCTACGTAAATAGGCAGAATTGTCGATTTTGGTGTGAATATCAGCCAGAAGCATTGCAAGAGCTACCAATGCATCCAGAAAAAGTCACAGATTGGTGCGGTTTATGGGCTGGTGGCATCATTGGACCGTACTTCTTCAAAGATGATGGGAATCGTAACGTAACTGTGAATAGTGAGCGCTACCGGCAAATATGGTTAAAATGATGTTCACACATGACATTCTTGTTTTATGATTTTATCGCCATCTAACCAACGGATCCGACCGAATTTGTATTTGTTTATTAAGAACCGATGTCGCTTGTAACATATATGTAGCCAGTCGCAAAAATCGCTGCAATTGTTGAAAATTTGAAAATTCGTGGTTTCATTTGCTTATATTTAAACTTTCTCTGTTTAAGATTCTGAAACTTTTCTGACACAAGTATTCCGAATGAAGTCAGCAATCACATACCATACACATATTTTGGTATTCCCAATATGCTAATAAGTTACGCGGGTTTTTCTAAACACGCTTTTCACAATTTTTGATTTTACAGCAACTATTTATCCTATTTTAGCCTGATATCTTGGGAACCAAAATGCTATTAACCGCGTAATGATGGATTTTGATAGTACGATCTGTCCTAAGTCTAGAAAAAATTTTTAAACAAAATCGTTGTAGCGAATTTCAACCTGCGGTTATTTGCTGCTCCATTTTTGATCTATTTTTTATATTATTGTTATGTTCATAGCCACTAATGCAGCCACAAACTAACATGTGAGTTCATAACCACATCAGAAAAAATTTGAAATAAATGGCTTCAGAAAAAAATTTCTTCTCCAAATTTATTTGACAGATGACATCCAAATATGAGAATAATTTGGAATCAAAAACTCAGTTTCGAGAAAATGGTTTATAGCCACTTATGAATATAAGCCTTCTATATATAAAAGGGTCTCAGGTCGATATTTCAAGGTGTTAGAAACGAAATGACGATCTTAATATACCCCATCCTCTGGTGGATGGTGTAAAAAAAGTATTATTGTCATAAGGTAGTTATAACAAGAAAGAAAACTGTAGTCGACTAAACCGACTTATATACACCCTCACTTTCAGAGAACAGGTGTATGAAAGGACTTAAATTTTGCTTAGCGCCGGAGTGGAATGTACTAGAAATTTGTGCCAATTGGACCCAGCTTCCACATTTGTTAATAATTGCAGAAATATGATCAAATATAAAGTCATAATGGATTTCAGGCACCGGTATAACTCCTTCACCGGTGCATTTAATTATACCTAGGATAGAGACAATTATGTGGGAAGTACAAGAAGGGCGTGGTTAAAGCGTAAATATTTTTTATGTTTCAAGTGATTATAAGAAATGTCAAATATCAAATTGCAACTGATTTTGACTACCCGTGTGAGTGTTATATCGGTTGTGTGGGAGGTACCAGAAGGGGTGTGCAAATATAGCCCATATTCCATGCTAATGTAACCTCTATAAAAACATTGCCAAATATAAAATTGCACAGTTTTCCGTTCATCATCATCCATATAAGTTTACGTAGTCTATAGTGATTTGTGTGGGAGGTACTGGAATGGGCGTGGCAAAATCCACCGTATTTAGTACACTTGAAGTGATTATAAAAGCATTATCAAATACAAAAACATAGATGATTCCGAATATCCGTGTGGAAGTTATATGGGTTTTAATTCTACCATTGGAATATGGGATATTTGTGTGGGAGGTGCCAGAAGGGGCGTGACAATTTCGCCTATCTTCGAAATTAAAATAAGTTTGGGGAAAATATTACCATGTGCAAAGGCTGAATCGATTCCTTAACTCCTTTCGAGAGTTATCGTTTACACCAGTCAGCCAACCAGACAGACGGACGGACGGACATGGCTCAAATAGCTTAAAATATCGTGAAACGGATTTGGTCCAAACATATTTAGGGTCATAAGTCACTCCTTCAATGCGTTATACTTTTTTTCTGCCTCAAATGATATATACCCTCCTACTCAGTAGAGTGAGGGTATAAAAATGAATGTAGAAAGGTAGACTACTACCTTTCAAAGTCAAAGTAATCGGTAGTTTATTCAACTTGAAGCATAAATCTCTGTCGCGTTGACTTCTAAGCAATCTAGAAGATTTATATTTCAATTGTAAGTCAAATTTGGCACAGTGTCACATTATAGTTTCGCTGGAAATTTTAGTTATCCAGATTTGATAATAAAAACCTGGTAATGGAATTGAGAATGCAGGGTGCCATATAATCGGCTCTTCTAGACGTTTGCCTTTCCTTATTTGTTCAACCTCCACCTAGTTTTCATAACGAGCAATTTAGTTGCCCACATTTTTTAGAAAACTATCATGAAGATTTAAATCTTTATTTCTATTTAATTTTTCATCACCTCCTGAACACTGTGCCCGAGTGCCCTGACTGTCTGTCAGTCAATGTCTGCAAGGCAAAGTGGCATGAGACATGTGGGACTCTCTGTGACACAATTGTATGGCAAATGAAGCGATAGAAAAACTTTTTGTTTAGCATCATTGTCATTGTTTAACAAAACTCTTCCAGGAATTGACTCTGTTATTGTTTTCAGCTGTCTTTTTTCCTCTTCAGCCTTCTGCAGTGCTGGGTTTTTTACCAGTTGACTTTTTTAAGCTTCATATTGCATGCATGACGATGGTATTTATGTGTCATAATAAAATTTCCATTGGGTACGAAGGAGGAAGAAAACAAAAAAAAAACAAGTGGAAAAGAGAACTAGTTAGAACATATACAATTTATGCTGATTGTTTGGCGAAGCAAAGAGTGTGATTAGAAATCTTAATAGCAATTAACTTTGTTGACTTTCTCTTGCATATTCGAGAGTAAATCAAATTGAAATCATGGGAATGCGAGGAAGAAGGAAAGCAATTTATTCTTTTTAAATAATACAAACCCAATGAATTCAATTTGCTCCTAAACGAATTCAATTTATTGCAAAAATTTTAATTTATAACACTTCCTCGATAATGTGTTAATATAAAATCGTTCCTTCATTGTGGAAAAAACCAAAGTAAGAAAATAATTTGTAAATCCTTTCATATGAATATGCATGGCCAACAACCACTAGAACCAACTTCACAATGTGATGAAATCATTTTTTTTGGCCACGAACTTCTTAACATAGTTTTCATCTTTTCCATCTCTTCTTCTCGGAGAATTCATTGATTATTTAAGGACTTCTTAAGTGGTTTCCTTAAGTACACAAAGTACGTAAACTTTTGTTTGAGGCCTTCGCCATTTTCCGTTTCAGATTAACTTAACACACACACACACAAAGAGAATTGCTAAGGGGAATGGTGGGAGGCAAGATGCGGAAGAAATAGAAAACACTCCTTCAGTGTATATCCTCTTAACTGGCAAGCCAGCGAATTGAACTCAAAGACAAAACGACAACGAACAAAAATCTTCTTATAAGGAAGAGAGAATGACTTTAATATGCTTAAGACGAGCAGTGTTGCAAGGGGTTCGGTCACTATATATCCCAGAGGAGAAAATCTTAGAGTCGATCGAAGGCCGATTACCCAGAACATACTTGGGCATATCATTGAGGACAAAATCTTCTTCTTATGTTTATAGTAGCAGTGCCTGCTACTTCGCACGCGGAAATGCCAGTTATTTGTTATCAGTTTTATACATCGTTGTTTTTGGATAGTAGTCAAAGGAATGTGCTTGCGAATTGCACTATTTTGGCTGAATTCCCTTCGTATATATCAGCTTTACAATTTTCTCTCCAATTTCTAACAAAATATTACCACCGCAGAGCTTTTTATATCCTCGATCTCGTGTTTCTAGATGCAGCCGGCCATTTTATATATTTTTTCATCTCTCTCCTAAAAAGTACACATCTTGAAAAATGGGTAACATGTGTTCTCGCTTCTCCCCTAAAAGCATTATAAGTAAACATTTTGAATTTGAACTTTTTTCCCTACAATAAATTGCAGAAATTGCTATAATGTCCTTATACGTCACGAAAATAAATTGCTGCGGTCACCCCCAGAAATGAAGATTCGAATGTTTAATAATGATCTACAAAATATTTCGTCACTGGGTAAAACAACCTGTGAGTTAAACGCTCCTGAAAAAACCTCTAAAAATCATGTTTTCCCCGTGTAATTGTTTTTATGTCGCTTTTTGTCAATTTTTTTTTTGAATTAATGGGCTCTTGCAAGCACTTCAACTAAAAAATTGTATTCTTGTCATAAAATACAATTATTGGACGCTTGTATTATTATGTCTTATTATTGAACGTTTATGTTGATTTTTCTGTGTTTTCAAGGTGACAGTTAAAAACTCATATTTCTTGGCAACATTTTGTAAGAGTTGTAATGGAAAATAAAAAGAAGGAATCAATACCTTTCGAATGATGCTTAAATGATGAATATTGGAAGAAAAATGACTCCATTTTTGTGAAATAATTTAATTCAGGCGATGGTTTTCAGAGCCAAAATGTTCAAACTCTTCTTGAAACAATGAGCGCGCCGCGGCGTCAATTTCATTCCGATGTTCATCATTTAGCACCAAATACGAAAAAGTTTTCAGTTGTCACTTTGGAAATCAACAAAAAATACTATAAAGGTCCAATAACTCGACCCTAAGACAAGAAGTGCTTTCAAGGGTCTACTATTTCAGAAAAAAATACAAAAATGCAAGACAAAAAAAATACACTGGAAAAACATCCATGTAAAAGGACCGGTCCACTTCATATATTTGGGTTAGAACCTGGACCAGTCCTCTCCAACCAGGAACTAGTCCTAGGACTCGTTCTGAGACAGTTAATTTTCCGGTATGGTAATTAAACGGCTGTGCACCCGCGCACCCCTTCAAGGAACAAAAAAAATCCAATTTTACTGCACTTCTACACGGTCAGAGGAATTTGTACATCAAATTTCACGATTTTAGCTTCAATACTGTATTTGGTACCATTTTTATCCCTTTTCGTCACCTCACTCCTTAAAAGTACAAATTTCAATTCGTCTACGTATTTGGAGGAATGTACACGGCCAATTTCACGATTCTAGCTAGAATACTTTAGTTAGTATCCTTTTAATCCCTTATTGTCCCCTATAAATATAAAATTCGCAAAATGCATTTAGATTGCGCTTCTACGGTGTCAGAGGAATTTACACACCAAATTTCACGACTATAGCTGCAATATTTAAATGTGTGCCATTTTATCCCTTTTTGTCTACAATATTTTAGTTGGTACCATTTTTATCCCTTTTGTCTCCCTTACTTCTTAAAAGTACAAATTCCAAAAAATCAATTTATGTTGCAAGTCTACGTTATCAGAGAAATGTAAATACCTATTTTCACGAATATAGCTGCATTACTTAAATTGGTACCTTTTCTATCCATTTTTATCCGTGCGCCTCTTTAAAGTACAAATTTCAAACAATCTAATTTTACTGCGCTTCTACATGGTCAGAGGAATGTACATACCAAATTTCACGATTCTAGCTGCAATACTTTTTTTACTGAACCAACACTCAGGGGATGTCCCCTATAAATGCAGTGCATTTCGTTGGTGGAAGGAAGATCAGGTATTGGAAGGAGGAAAGAGGGAGTAGTGTCTGTTGACATCTGTTTTGAATCTCTGAATGTCGTAATTGGAGGGAAAGATATTTGCCGGAAGTCGATTCCACATACGGATAGTACGGGCGAAGAACGAATTTATTCTGTAATGTGTAGTGCTGCCGGTTGTCCAATCGACAACAAATGGGTGAGCGTTCCTGGAGAGTCGCGTATCTCTACCGAACGTTCTCACGGGCGGTATAAGATCACGAATATCCGAAGAACAAACACCATGAAAGTATCGATAGAACAATGACACACAACCAACATTACGACTGTGTTCAAGGGAAACAACAACACAATCGCCCTCCTCTGGACACGGTCAAGTAGCTCCAGTGATGATCGAGATTTGCGAGAACCCTTTTAACTCCAAGTGTTCGAAAATATATCTGAGGCATGGAACTTAATACATTTTCGATCACGGGGAGTGGTTGATTGCTTTCCGGCAAGGATGAATTCCTTGCAAACTTTTCAGCCAATAGGTTAGCTTCCCTTGGGAGAAGAAAAACCTTGGCTCGAAGACGTTGTTCGTACAGAAACTTTTCACGTCTAAGTACCCTGGCACACATGGTTCTTGTCTGCTTGCGTAGCAGATCAGTGGTGGCATTTTTATTTAAACGCCATTTCCTGAACGCTTCCTCTTTGGATATGACAGCAGCCTTGCATGTCTGGTTAAACCAACTTTTATTAGATGGTTTATCCGAAATAACTTTAATTGGAATAAATGACTTCATTCCAAGCAAGATAATATTTTCAATCATTTCAGCCGCAGCATCTATATCGCTATTTAGAAAACAAAGTTTCCAATTGAAATGCTGGAAAAAGTTGTTGAGCTGGGCCCAACGTGCCTTTTCATATATATATATATTGTCCGCTTCGGGGCTGGGGTCGAAGCGACACGAAGAGCGGAATACGAAAAGGATGCTGAAACAATACAGTGATCCGAATTACCAAGAGGTGCTAGAACGTTAACTTCATACTTTTCAGGGTGTGATGTTAAGAAAAGATCAAGAATATTAGAGTGTTGCTCTTGGACACACGGAATGTGTGTCAGTTCATTCTCTAGTTGCGTCAAATCATTATGCGCGGCAAAAAGCTCGGCGTATTGACCCTCCGGTGACTTGAGTTGATATTATTTTTATCCCTTTTTGCCTCGCTCACTCCTTAAAAGTACAAATTCCAAAAAATCAATTTATGTTGCAAGTCTACGTTGTCAGAGAAATGTAAATACCGATTTTCACGAATATAGCTGCATTAATTAAATTGGTACCATTTTTATCCCTTTTTGTTGCTTTCTTCCCTTAAAAGTACAAATTTAGAGAAATATCTTTTGTAGCTCGTCTGCGTGGTAAGTGCAAGTCACACACCGAATTTCATGTTTCTATCCACTGCCGTTTATTCAGGACGATGGTTCGATGTTTATCGTTTATTGTTCCATTTCACCCCCTACAAGTACGAATTTCGTAAAACCCTTTCTTAGTCCGCGTCTCCGTCATATTTGGGACCTGGTTTCAGCCGTTCGGTCTGGGCGCTGATCAATGATAAGCAGAGATACAAGCCGACCGATTTTGAGCCGACAAGCCACCGCCGCCGATTTCATCGGCTAACATCGTCTTCAAACACGCCGCCCATTTCATCGGCTCATATCGCCTTCAACCACGCCCCATAGTGGTTCAGAATCAAAATCGATCGGTCAAAATTCAACAACTTTGTTCTAGTAGATATTTTTGAGTTCTGTAAAAAATCAAAATTAGACAAGGACCCAAGGATTATTTTGAGATATTAATATTAACAAGTAAGAAGGCGTTAAGTTCGGCCGGGCCGAATCTTATATACCCTCCACCACGGAGTGTATTCCACAGTATTACTAGCAGATAAAGGGATGTAGTTTACTATTTCAAATTATAATGTATACTTATGCGCACTGTTTAAAATCAACTACTATATATAAATAAAATGCTGAAATTGTGAAAGTGAACATGCCGAAAATATTAGGCGATTGTCAGTTGCCATTAGAAAGAAGCATTTTCAGATACAGACAAAGTGATAAGAAAAGTATAAATTTTAAAGATATCCCCATTCTCCGCCCAATTGTACAAATTTCGAAAAAAAACCTTTTTCGAGTCTTCATAGTCAGAATGTATACACCGAATTTCATGATTTCAACTTCAGCGGTTTGGTAGGTCCCATTTTTATCTCTCTTTTTAATTATATCCCTTAAAAGTACGAATTTCGAAAAATCCCACTATTTTACGTGTCTATACAATTAGAGGGATGTACACACCGAATTTCATGATTCTAGCTGTTGTCGTATCATTGGTACCATATGAATGAAAATAAGAAATTTAATTAATAAGCCAAGGCTACCAATATTTGTATACTATATATATATAATGGAAATAATATTTCAATTCATAAAGTAAATATAAGGGAGCAATCATAAATACCGTAAATATTGGGGGTTTACAGCTACAGTCGTTTGGTTGGTTGTATTTCCATCCTATTTTAATTTCAAAAGTATAAATTTTGAAAATACCTTATCTCTCACGTACGCAGTATAAGACAACTTCATGATTCTACCATTTTTGTCGTAAAAGCAACAAAATAAAGTACGAATTTGGAAAAAATATTTCACGTGGCTATACAGTCAGAGGAATGTATACACCGAATTCCATGATTCTATCAGCGGCCATTTTGTTGGTACCATTTTTATCCCCTTTTCCCAATTTTGCCCCCTCAAGAGTACGACTATCTAAAATCTCTTTATTTTACGTATCTACACAATTGGAGGGATGTACACACTGAATTTCATCATTCTAGCTGTGTTCGTTTAGTTGGTACTATTTTTATCCCCTGTAGCCATTGTATCCCTTGAAAGTACGAATTTGGAAAAAGCGTTTTATTTTTCGTGTCTACGCAGTCAGAGGAATGTATACTCCGAATTTCATGATTCTAGCTCCTGTCATTTGGTAGGTACTATTTTTATTCCCTTTTTCCATTTGAACCCCAAAAAGTACGAATTTTGGAAAGTTCTTTTATTTTACGTGTCTACGCAATCAGAGGAATGTATATATCGAATTTCATTATTCTAGGTGCAGCCGTTAGGTTGGTACTATTTTTATCCCTCTATCCCCATTTAACCCCTTAAAAGTACGAATTTAGAAAAAATACTTTTATATTATGAATCTACTCTACTAGAGGAAAGTACACGCCAAATTTCGTGTTTCTATCTGTTATCGTTTGATAGGTACCATTTTTATCCCTTTTTGTCCCATTTCGCCCCCTACAAATAAAAATCACTCTATGGTGGCCTTTTATGATATAAAGGGAATGCGCATTGCAAATATCAAGTAAATACAAGCTAATATGTTCAAAAAACATGCCGAAGTACTCTAAATATTAGGGGTATTTTCAGTCCTTGTGAGGGAAAAATTTTTCCCTCTGGGCCGATTTCGTCCACTTTCAATCCCAACCGATCTACAACCATAAGACACATTTAGGAAAAATTTGAACCTCCCAGCTCATTTCGTTCGGCCGCTATAGTGCTTTCAACAGACAGACGGACATGGCTATATCGTCTTAGCATTTTACCACGACCCAGAATATATATACTTTATGGGGTCTCCGATGAATATTTCAAGGTGTTACAAACGGAATGACAAAGTGAATATACCCCCATCCTGAAGGTGGAGGGTATAAATTTAACTGTCGACTTAGGCAACCTACTACTGTGAAATATATGGATCTTTCTTTGAATTTGGTATCCCACTATATGATGACGTTGTAAGTTGAATAATGTAGTTTGATTTGAAAGTCGCATTTCCTATAATGCCTCACATGAGAAACTGTAATTGCAAAAATATTTTTTAAATTCATCCATATTATAAATTTTGGGAATGGAAAAGAAATTGTATGGGTTAATAATATGAAATTACGGGAACATTTGGTAATATTAATATTAACGAATATTGAATTGCTTGCCAAAAAATAAAATAACATGTATTAACAACCAATAGAAATTGTTCCTTTATTTTCCCCAATTTGTCAAATAAATAGGGGTTTTCGAATAACAGTAACGCAACGCTTTCATTCACCGGGAATTCTTGGGAAGTGATAAAATATTTCCGATTTTCCGGGAATTCCATAAGTATGGGAAAAAGAAACCCTTATCACAATTTATTTCAAACGGTAAACAAAAATAGTAACAAATATAGTAATATGAATGAAAATATTACAATTTTTCCAATATGGTATTGTACTTCTTCTAAAAATCTACATCATCTATTTAATTTTCACACACCATACACCGCATAGCCCCTTGGTCTAGGAAAAGTTGCAAGAAAAAATGCAATGCCATTTCCACGCCTAAATGAATCTTTTGCAAATGTCTTTTAGGAAAAGCTAAAAGCACCAGTTAAACTTCGACCAATAATACCCCGAAAAGCAAACAGAAAAACTGTCACTGAAAGTGATTAAGATTTCAACAGCTGTGTGCAAGTGATTTGTAACTCGAAGCGTGAACGGAAGCCACTCAACAAGCAAAATGGGAGGTGTTTTTTCCATAGTTTTTTATTTACCACCAGGTGGTGCACATTCCGCCTCACTCCATGAATCACTCTGCCATCATGTGTTTAATACGATAATGCATTTGATGCACTAATAAATTCATGTGTAAATCTCCAGGTTCATAACTCTTGACATCACACATTTCACATGGGGCTGATCGACACACAAAAAATGAATTCGACTGTTTATTTGCATAATCTTTATGTTTTCATAAAAACAAATCCTTTTGTTGCTAGCTTTTTGCGATTGAACTGGAAAAAACCGAAGCGCCCATTTTTTTGTGTTTGGGAAAAAAACTTAAAAAATTTGTTAATACTTTTAGCACTTTGACTGTGTGTGTGTGGCATAAAAAGCCAACAATTTGCATGAGAATTCGGTTGAATATGTTTGAAAACATGTGCATTGCAACAACTCACACAATGGAACATACTGTAGCAATGTATCGTTTGTTTTTTTTAGGTGACTGCCAGAGATTTATTTGCATATGAGTAAACTTCATAAAAATTTGGCGGAATAAATATTCAATCTGATAATGCAATAACCAATTCGTTGGTGGGAGTAATCTGCACATGGTGATAAGAGAACATATACATAGGTAGCCAGTAGCGAATGGAGGGTTCCCATATAATATATTCACTCCCGTTCTTGTCAATATTCAGACATTAGTTCTCTGAAGGCAAATCGGTCAGTGCTGGAATTATGTTATGATTTTCCACAACCATAATATCGATGGTTTCATTATATAGTTGCTAGATCTAAAATGATAGTTTTGCTGGAGATGTATAGCAAAGTTTGTCTGATATAACTATATTAGTTATATATAACACCAGATTTTGACAAAATTTAAGTAGGAGCAAGCGAATCGAATGGTACCATTTGTATCCCTCTATTCCCATTTCACTCCTTAAAAGTACGAATTTGAAAAGATACCTTTATATTATGTATCTACTACTTGTAAGTTAATGTCTGAGAGAATGCTTATTGTCAGAAATATATTGTGGAATTTTATGGGGAATATTTTGGTGGAAGATCTTAACCCTGATTACAACTATAGATACATTCCTTGGGGGTCATTGTTTTCATTTTTCGCATTTATTTCAACACTTTCTATCCCACACATTTTATCGAAAAAGTTCGACCTTCTAAAAACCATGTAGCAAATTTTAACCCTAGTAATTTTGTTGTAAAGAGTGATTTTTTTGAGGTTAGGATTTTCATGCATTAGTATTTGACAGATCACGTGGGATTTCAGACATGGTGTCAAAGAGAAAGATGCTCAGTATGCTTTGACATTTCATCATGAATAGACTTACTAACGAGCAACGCTTGCAAATCATTGAATTTTATTATCAAAATGCGTGCTCTGTTAAGAAAGTTCAGAAAGAAAGAAATTGTGTTCAGCGACGAAGCTCATTTTTGGCTCAATGGGTACGTAAATAGGCAGAATTGTCGATTTTGGAGTGAATATCAGCCAGAAGCATTGCAAGAGCTACCAATGCATCCAGAAAAAGTCACAGTTTGGTGCGGTTTATGGGCTGGTGGCATCATTGGACCGTACTTCTTCAAAGATGATGCGAATCGTAACGTAACTGTGAATGGTGAGCGCTACCGTGAGATGATATCCAACTTTTTTTTGCCCAAAATGGAAGAACTGAACTTGGTTGACATGTGGTTTCAACAAGATGGCGCTACATGCCACACAGCTCGCGATTCTATGGCCATTTTGAGGGAAAACTTCGGAGAACAATTCATCTCAAGAAATGGACCGGTAAGTTGGCCACCAAGATCATGCGATTTGACGCCTTTAGACTATTTTTTGTGGGGCTACGTCAAGTCTAAAGTCTACAGAAATAAGCCAGCAACTATTCCAGCTTTGGAAGACAACATTTCCGAAGAAATTCGGGCTATTCCGGCCGAAATGCTCGAAAAAGTTGCCCAAAATTGGACTTTCCGAATGGACCACCTAAGACGCAGCCGCGGTCAACATTTAAATGAAATTATCTTCAAAAAGTAAATGTCATGGACCAATCTAACGTTTCAAATAAAGAACCGATGAGATTTTGCAAATTTTATGCGTTTTTTTTTTTAAAAAAAAGTTATCAAGCTCTTAAAAAATCACCCTTTATAAGTTGGCATGCCATTTTGCTAATTAAGCGTTGAAAGCTTTATTTACAACTTTGGGGTCTTCGGTGACCCCGACTGAAATTTTCCGACAAATTATTTCGTAAAACATTTGAATCCTTAAACCCCCCTTTTGGAAAGGTCTTTTTTGATATTCTCAAAAAAAGGTGAGGGGAGCTAGAATGTTAAGATCAACAATATTCTACTACTTACTACATGCCCTTTCAGAATTACATAATTATTCTGTTCCACTCAGAAAGTCCTCAATTGCTGAACAGTGTAATTTTTAATTTTGGTCTTTATTTTTAAAAATGATTGCGTCTATATTTTGTACCTAAACACACAAAAATCATTTTACATATTTTATGTTCTTCGAAAATTATGTGCTGGCGACATAATTAAGCAACAACCTTAAGCTGACTGCAAAAAATATCGATGAATAAATGTCTTATCTACTGTTTGTTTACTTCCAAATTATTTCGGTCATTGTCTTTGCCTACATTTTTATGATTTGAGTGCTATTTTTAAGTATTACATTTAAAACAAGTAAGGAAAGGCTAAAGTCGGGCGGGACCGACTATATGATACACTCCACTTTCTATCGGAATACAATTCAATTCAGTAAAAAAGTGAAAATGGGAAATTTTTTTGTATGTTTCCTAATCACAAGCTAATATGACATGGTCCAATTTGTCAAATCGAAAATAATATTTGTATCGGAGCTATATCCAAACATTGAATGAAGTGACTAACTTTCACAATAAGTTCTTCTAGTTAAAGTATAACGTGTTGTGCTCAATTTTAAGAAATTCTCTGAAAATACGCGGTTTCTGGGGGAACGAAATTTGTATGAGAGCTATATGTAAATCTGAACCGATGTGACCCATTTTCACAATAGGTGTTCCTAGTTTAAATATATGATGTTTTGCGAATTTTGAAGAAAATCTGTGGAAATATGTGGATTCTAGAGCGGAAAAATTCAAATTAGGAACGAAATTTGTATGGGAGCTATATATAAATATGAACCGATCTAACACATTTCTATCACAGGTGTTTCCAGTTGAAATATAATGTTTTTACCAATTTTGAAGAAAATCTGTTGAAATATGTGGATTATAGAGCGGAAAAATTCAAATTGGGAGCGAAATTTGTATGGGAGCTATATATAAATCTGAACCGATCTAGCACATTTTTACCACAGGTATTTCCAGTTGAAATATAATGTGTTTTGCCAATTTTGAAGAAAATCTGCTGAAATATGTGGTATCTAGAGTGAAAAGGGTCAAATCGGGAGTGAAATTCGTATGGGGGCTATATCTAAATTTGAACCGATTTTCCGATTAAATAGCGTTCGTCCTTGTCACGAAAAACTTCGTTGTGCAAAGTTTCGTGTGGTTCTAGCTACAATTGCGACATGTATCGTGATTACAACAATAGATGGACAGACGGACAGACAGAAGGACAGACGGACATTGCTAAATCGACTCAGAAAGTGATTCTAAGCCGATCGGTATAATTAACAATGGGTCTATCTCCCTTCCTTTTGGGTGTTACAAACAAATGCACAAAGACATAATACTCTCGTGGAGTGTATAAAAATATATTGATATACATATGTAATATTTTTTAGAAATCGAATCTAAAATTAACAAGTGAAAATGTTCTGCCGGGCCGAATCTTATATACCCTCCACCATAGAGTGCTTTGCACAGTATTGTCGGCAGATTAGAGGCTGTCGACCTTTCGTAGAAGTGCAGTAACATATTAGGCAAATTAAGTTCTAGCTGTAGCCGATTGGTTGATTCCATTTTTATCCCAAAAGCACGAATGTCGAAAATACATTACCTTTCGCTTTCACAGTGGAATGCACATACCTGATTTTAGGCTAAAGCATATATATATTTTTTAAAATTTTCCAAAAACCACTTTATGTTGCGAATCTACACAGTCAGAGGTAGAGATGGGCGCGTGACTGATTATTGTCTCACGTTCACGCACGGTCACGAAAGAAATATATTGAATCACGCACAAAGATTTTTTTCGTTCCTCACGTGAGTAAAATAAGCAGAGAAACTCCGCGCAAATCCGAAATTATATTATTTAAATCGCGCAACGTTTGCGATGTTTGTCTTAAATTAATTTTTTATATATCTAGTTTTTTTTATAGTCAAGTTTCAAAATAAGTTAAAATCGGACACTGGCATAAAATCGAAGTAGAAAACAAAGCATATACCACGATATCACTTATGTGATTTTTTAATTGAACTAACACTAAGAAGGTTTCCCATATAAATGCAGTGCCTAGTGTTGGCACATGGAATGCCTACTTAAATAATAGAAAAAATAGAAATAATACGAAGCACTTTGTTTTAGGAATAAATATACATATATATATATATATTACTTTGAGTGAAAATGTTCACATTTTTGAACAAAATATAATGAAAATAAAATAATTAATAAATATGTGCGACTCACGAAAAAATAACGTGATTCAAGCAGAAATTAGACTCACGATCGAACATTTTTTCGTTCCTCACGTTCACGCACGCTCACGAGAGTAAAATAAATTTTGCTCACGATCACGCGTGAATCACGTGATTCGCGTGAGTCGCTCCCATCTCTAGTCAGAGGAATGTACACCCTTAATTTTATGATTCTAGCTGCAGCCATTTGGTCGATACCAGTATTATACCTTTTTGCCCATTTTTACCCTAACAGTACGAATATCGAAAGATCACTCAATTTTTCGAGTCTGCGTAGCCAGAGCGAAGTATACACTGATTTTCAAATTTCTAGCTGCGTCCATTTGATTCGTACCATTTTTATCCCCATCCTAACCCTTTTCTCCCTAAAAGTACAAATCTCGAAAACTTTCTTTATTTAGCACGTCTATACCATCAGGGGAATGTACAACTCGAATTTAAATCCCCAATATTTTTTCAGCCTCAATATTTCCTCAACCCTTAAGGTAGTTTAAACGCATTTTCATTTTTTATATTTTTTAATTGAAGGAAAGACCAAAACTGCCCCCTAGTCACCCCTAGCGGGGAAGACAAGTCAGACTGCCCGCATTAATTTTCTCTCCCCAACATTTTCCCAAACATACCTGAAAAATTGCTAGATTTTCCCTTTTTCTACAAAAAATACCCGAATTTCCAAAGTGACCAAAACTGGAGATTTTTTATTAAATGTTTTTTACCATTTTTATGTCTAAAGCTCCAGTTTTCTTCTTTTTAAATCCGATGAGATAGTGAAAATTGGTTAATAACATACAAAGTTGCGGGCTTATAAGTGTGCAAAGGTACGAAAAACTGTGTTTTTCTGTTGATAATTTTTGATTTTATAATATTAATTATATAATTTGTCTACTTTCTCTTATTTCACTATAACGAGAGGTTGGTTCTAAGGAAATAGTTTTCATTTGTCCTTGTAATAAGATCTAAAAATATTACATATCCCCTTTATTTGTACAGAAGTGATGTGGGAAGCGCCAGTGTTTGATATATATATCATCTTAAGGCATTTGTTTCAATTATTTGGGACTTCTTCAGACGATATTTGGCGGATCGATACCATATTGCGAATGATAATATGGGTTTAATTACACATTTATAAATAAGATTTTTATTTCGGTGGTTTAAAGTTGAGCGTGTGTTCAGAAATGGTCATAAGGCTCTGAATTACAAGAATAGATGGACAGACAGACGGACATTGATAAATCGATTCAAAAAGTGATTCGAAGTCGATCGGTATAATTAACAATGGGTCTATCTCGCTTCCTTTTGGGTGTTACAAACAAATACATAAATACATTATACCCTGTGGTGTAGGGTATAAAAATATGTACTCAAAACTAGAATTTTAACAAATTTCTCCACGTGATTCTATCTTTGGCGTATACACGAACTGACAATCTATACGCACTATATTTAATGCCGTGAAACAACCATTTTGCCATCTGGCTATACTAAGTCCTAAACGTACGGAAATATAATATATTTTCTCACATTTTTAGTATTTAATTTGAATCTAAACGAAAAGTCCTCTTTTCAATAATCAACCTTTAACCTACCTGCTGATAATTATAATTCTTGACACGTCCTTAGCAGGCCATGCCACACCACAGGATATCAACCTGTGCCCACGCATCGCAATGTAAACAAACAAAAAATTGATATTCCATTTGATTTGACCACGAAAAACATCATAAATTAATTGACATTATAGGACATGTCAACAAATGCAAAACACCTTATTAGGATACTATCTCGCACACACAATTGCACATTAGCACACACATACACTCAAACACACTAAACACATAGATATATAAACCACAAAACAGCAAACATTTGGTATTCTCTGTAACTAAAACAAATATCTGCGACAGACAGAGTCGGCGACCGACCCACGGACAGCACGAGCGTAGAAAGGACAACCACGTCCACAAGCAAACAGAGGCACACACACCATCGCCCATCCACCCACCCACACACACACAAATAGATTTGTTAAAACAATTGACACTAATCGTTTGACATTTGCCCGCAAATGTGTGTGTGTGTTGGCGATGCGTGTGGGTTTAGTGGTGGTGTGGGCCGCCTTCGGATTGTGGAAAGATAGCTGGAAGGCAAGTGACAGTCGTGGCTATTTAGTGGTTGATAAAATCCACATTCAACAGCAACAGCAATAGCAACAACAACAACAATGACACCCTTGAAATTATTACTCAATCACGTACGAATATGTTAATAAATATCAAACGGTGACAGCAATAAATGTCATGTGTCGACACCTCAAACCAAATGTCCAACGTTGGAATTGTACGACTTGTGGCTGGCAGACGAAGTGGTCATTTAGTAGAACTTAATTTGGCAGAAATAAACAAAATTATAATCTAATTATGAAGGGCAGTACAGTGTATTTGTTATTTTCCAACTATTAGAAACTAAAAGTCGAAAAAATGTACTAAATTCTGACAATATCTATTTATCCCATGCGAAATTATAATTGGTTAACAAATATATTCTCCTCCACAACACCGAGAGTCCTGACTTTTGTTGTGCGTTTGTTATACCCTCCACCTCCAGGATGGGGGTTCCGTTTATAACACCTTGAAATATCGACCTGAGACCCTATAAAGTATATATATTCTTGATCGTCAAAATTCTAAGACGATCTAGCCATGTCCGTCCGTCTGTCCGAAGGGAAAATTTTTTCCCTCACAAGGACTAAAAAATACCCATAATAATCCCTAATATTTTAGCATATTTAAGCATGTTTTTTGAATATGTCTGTTTATATTTGCTTGATATTCCCCTTATAGCAAAAACGTGCATTCTTATTTGTAGGGGGTGAAATGGGGCAAAAAAAAGGGATAACAATGGTACATATTAAAAGACAACAGCTAGAAACACGAAATTCGCTGTGTACATTCCTCTAATTGAATAGATACATAATATTTATAAAAGTATTTTTTCCAAATTCGTACTTTTAAGGGGTAAAATGGGAATAGAGGGATAAAAATGGTACCAACCAAACCGCTGTACCTAGAATAATGAAATTCGAAGTATACATTACTCTGAATGTGTAGACACGGAAAATAAACTGATTTTTCGAAATTCGTACTATTTGGAGTCAAAATAGAAAAAGGGGATAAAAATACTACCAACCAAATGACCGCTTGTAGAGTCGTGCAATTCGGAGTACACATTCCTTTGACTACGTAGACATGAAAAATAATGGATTTTTCCAAATTCGTACTTTCAAGGGATACAATGGGTACGGAGTGATCAAAATGGTACCAACTAAACGACTACAGCTAGAATGATTAAATTCTAATTGCGTAGAAACGTCAAGGGGGTAAAAATGGTACTAACCAAATGGTACCATCATGGACTTCGGTGTATACATTCCTCTGACTGCATAGACACGCAAAATAAAAAGTTTTTTTCCAAATTAATTTTTCTTTTACGTATCATGGCTTGGGAAAAAAACTTTTTTTGTCTTTTATCACTATTATAAAAAACATTAATTTTCTATAATTTTAACATTTATTAGGTCTTGAAAAAAGCTGCTATTTTTGCAAAAATACAAATTTCGCGTTTGCAAAAATACAAAATTCGCGGTTGCAATTGCATTTATTTAAACTTCTTCTATCTGAAACAAAATGCAATTGCATACTCGAATTTTGTATTTTTGTAACAATTGCAGCTTTTTGGTGACTTACTACATGTATGCTACAAGCCACATTAGTTGTTAACACGCAAGCAAAAAATCAGCCGGATGCGTTGGATAGATCTAGAAAAAATTACATAACAAAAATGTCATGCATACAAATCATTTTAGCCATATTTTCTGGCAAAATAAAAATTTTGCAAAAATTTTCAATTTGTATATTTTGTTTACCGTGCTCTTCCTAAAAACATGGACCAAATTTAAACCTAGTAATTTTTTTGGCTCTAAGTAAAAGCAGCAAATGTTCATTCATAATTATAGGCTCACTACTCTGTTCCAAAAATAGACAGTGTTATTTATACTATAGGGTCCGCAATCTAAGTTTTTTTTAACTATTCAACCGTTGGACTATTATTTGTGGGGTGCCCTCAGCAGCCATTTAAAATTATTATGAAATTGTTTTCAATTATTAACCGGAAGGATTCTACTTTCAAATAAAAAAAGAAATTTGAGAAAATATTCAGTAGTTTTTTTTGATAGCATTTAAAAAAAGTAGTTATTTGTTGAAATATGTGTGTCTAGAGCGGAAAGTAAATATAGGAGACATTAGTATGGAGTCCGCCATCTAACATTTTTTTTCAACTATTCAACCGTTGGACTATTATTTGTGGGGTGCCCGATGCAGCCATTTGAATGAAATTATTTTCCATTATTAACCGGAAGGATTGTACTTTCAAATAAAAAAGAAATTTGAGAAAATATTCAGTAGTTCTTATACCCTCCACCTCCAGGATGGGGTATATTCACTTTGTCATTCCATAAAGTATATATATTCTGGGTCGTGGTAAAATTCTAAGACGATATAGCCATGTCCGTCTGTCCGTCTGTTAAAAGCACGATAGCGGCCGAACGAAATGAGCTAGGAGGTTCAAATTTTTCCTAAATATGCCTTATGGTTGTAGATCGGTTGGGATTGAAAGTGGGCGAAATCGGCCCAGAGAGAAAAATTTTACCCTCACAAGGACTGAAAATACCCCTAATATTTAGTGTATTTCAGCCTGTTTTTTGAACATAATAGCTTGTATTTACTTGATATTTGCAATGCGCATTCCCTTTATAGCATAAAAGAGCACCATAGAGTGTTTTTTATTTGTAGGGGTCGAAATGGGACAAAAAGGGATAAAAATGGTACCTATCAAACGACAACAGATAGAAACACGAAATTTGGTGTGTACATTCCTCTAATAGAGTAGATACATAATATAAAAGTATTTTTTCTAAATTCGTACATTTAAGGGGTTAAGGGGGATAGAGGGATAAAAATTGTACCAACCAAACGACTGCACCTAGAATAATGAAATTCGATATATACATTCCTCTGATTGTGCAGACACGTAAAATAAAAGAACTTTCCAAAATTCATACTTTTTGGGGTTCAAATGGAAAAAGGGAATAAAAATAGTACCTACCAAATGACCGCAGCTAAAATCATAAAATTCGGAGTATACATTCCTCTGCTGCGTAGACACGAAAAATAAAACGTTTTTTTCCAAATTCGTACTTTCAAGGGATACAATGGCTACATGGGATAAAAATAGTACCAACTAAACGAATACAGCTAGAATGATGAAATTCGGTGTGTACATCCCTCTAATTATGTAGATACGTAAAATAAACAGAGTCGTACTCTTGAGGGGGCAAAATTGGAAAAAGGGTATAAAAATGCTACCAACAAAATGGCCGCTGATAGAATCATGGAATTCGGTGTATACATTCCTCTGACTGCATAGCCACGTAAAATATTTTTTTACAAATTCGTACTTTATTCTGTTGCTTTTACGACAAAAAAAATGGTAGAATCATGAAGTTGGGTTATACTGCGTACGTGAGAGATAAGGTATTTTCAAAATTTATACTTTTGAAATTAAAATAGGATGGAAATACAACGAACCAAACGATTGTAGCTGAAAATACACCTGTCTATCCCCAAATATTTAGGGTATTTATGATTGCTGCCTTATATTTACTTTATGAATTGAAGTATTATAACCATTACATATATATAAAATACAAATATTGGTGTCCTTGTCTTATTAATTAAATTTCTTATTTTCATACAGTAAAAATTTTTTGCGGACATTCCTCTGGTAGCTTGGAAGCACCACAAAGAAAATAAAAGTTTTAGCTCGCGAAATGGGACAAAAAGGGATAACTTATGGTACCAATGATACGACAACAGCTAGAATCATGAAATTCGGTGTGTACATCCCTCTAATTGCATAGACACGTAAAATAGAGAGATTTTTCTAAATTCGTACTTTAAGAGATATAATTATAAAGAGGGATAAAAATTGGACCTACCAAACTGCTGAAGTTGAAATCATGAAATTCGGTGTATACATTCTGCCTATAATTTATACTTTTCTTATCACTTTGTCTGTATCTAAAATGCTTCTTTATAATGGCGACTGACAATCGCCTAATATTTAGGCATGTTCACTTTCACAATTACAACATTGTATTAATTTATAGTAGTGCGCATAAGTATATATTATAGTTTGAAATAGTAAACAAATATAGTAATGTGCATAAAAATATCACAATTTTCGTAATATGGTACTGAGCTTCTATGTAAAGTCGACATCCTTCAATCTGCTGGTAATACTGTGAAATGCACTCCGTGGTGGAGGGTATATAAGATTCGGCCCGGCCGAACTTACCGCCTTCTTACTTGTTTTTTATAGCATTTTCAAAAAAACGATCCTATATATGAAGTGTGATATTTTTCTTTTGGAGAATGTTGCCCAAGTCAAATCCTTTGAGACCGTTTCCTAGTTAGAACTAGGACATGCCCACACACACCAAGGGCAAGTCTGTCAAGGACTGGCGGTGAAATTTGCATTTCTTTGTTTGATTAAATCACACCTCGATGTTGAATGTTTCAGACATGAAACATTCACTTGCACTTTAAAAATAATTGCAAATAATTTCCATGCGCATGTATGTTTTTGCTTAACACTTAATACAACCAACCGATTGTTAATACGAGTGGCCTTGAGTCTGCGTGTGGGTATTTTAGTGAATATTTATCTTTGACTTGTTTATTGCAAATACTTGCTTTCCCTCGAATTCCAGCATCAATCATTTCAGGGAGGGTCGAGTGAAAAATTGTTCAAGTGATGACCCGTGCTATTGATTTAAAATATTTAAACAAAGATGCTTGGGGGCATGCCAACAATGTTGACAAAATAGAACAACAACAACGGAAAGAGGATGTAAAAGAAAAAGTCTTCAAAAGATTAAAGATAGACACCCCAAATAATCCAAGTATGAAAAGGAATGCTTTTGCAGTCGAGTGGTTCGACAACCGCAACAACAAAACATGTTTACACGGCTGACGAACAAAACCAAGCCAGAATAACAAACAAACAAAAAACTCCGGCTGCTAAGCAAGGTGCTACTGACCTTTTTATGCTAATATTTACCCCCAGCATAAAGGTAAACTTTAACAGAAAACCAGAAGAAGTCGACGGCGAACAGGGAGGACATGAAGAAAAAGAAACGAGCAAAAAGTCATCCAAACAAACTTTAAACATCACCGAGATGTTTAGGCGCAGCCATACAATGGACCCGTACCACGACAGAAACTTATCTTAATGGCTAATGCCCAAGAAAGACGAAGCCGTTTAAAGGTATCCATGATTGAAAGCACATGAAATTGAAAAGAATGCCGTTTTAAAGGGATCAAGAATGGGGCATTATTGACATTTAAGCTAAATATGTGATGTGTTATCCTTTTTTCAACCGCTTCAACACAATTCAAATGGCATGAAATGAAAACAAAAACCGACTGGAGTAGGACAACAAAACAGAAAAAAATATAACTGGTTTTAATATTGTACAGAAAATGAATGGCATATGTACATACATACATACATGCCCCCATCCAACCATCCATCTATCTATATTTGCATTGTACAGTGTTGCTGTCAATGATAACTTTGCGGCATAGACATCGCCATCCAACAACCTCGACATCGGCATCGGCAACGGCATCAACATCAGCATCCTCATCATCATCTACGTCAACATCATCAGGAGCAGCGGCAGCAATAGCATCCCTGGCTCCATGTAACAATTATCTGTGTACAAACAACTCATCCCAATCTGTTTGGGATCGGAGTCGTGAAACCGGAAATAAAACAGGAAAATTAAAAACGTACAAAAGGTGCAGGTAGATGTGAAATAAAACGGACAAAAAGTATATATGGAACCAACTCCAAAGGCAATTCATGCTGTTCCTGCCTGTGTTTTTTGTGTGTGTCATCATTGCCGTGCTTCGTCATAGACATCAGCAAACGGTGCATGAAAATGCAGCAAAGCGATACATGCGAGCGAGCGCAACAGCAGCAACAACAGCCAGATTGTTTAGCTTTTGGTCTAGAAGCCAGCAAAAAACAGCAACAGCGAGAAAATAACCGGCAGAAATGGAGCACTGACAGTAAATGACTCCAAAATGTTACTTCAAACACAGCGGCTTAAGGTTAGGGCACTGGCTGCAGTGGCCAAACTTAAGAAGAAAAGTGAAGCATGTTGATGACAGACACTGAAGAAGAAGGGGCTATATTTATTGTATTTTTGTAATGCTCATTCTAAATTAATAATTAATAATAGCAAATAATTAAACAAGCAAGAACAAGGAAAAATGACCGTGCTAAATAGTATAGACATTCATGTTTTGGCAACCCGCAGTTGAATTCCTTGAAAAGGGTCTGCATTGGCATTAGTGGATCAATAAGGACAGCCGGCATTATGGATCGATATAGAAGGCAAGCAAATTTCCCTTTAGACGGAGAATTTCCCATCAATTGCCATAGCTGTCACATAGGAATATACCTCCAACTAGTAGTAGTTGTAGTTCTAAGACTTGATGGCAGGTAGAAATAAGGACTACATTGCATGGTGCTGATAGGTAACCTGTCTCATAGGCAACCCAATACCTACAGTGTATATCAAGCTATGAGAGACATTTAAGACTAATAGAGAGTGGTTCCGACGCAATGTTGTGATGAACACTGTCGGCAACATCTAGTCGGATAGACAGGCAGCCATCATATCCATGGACTTAGTGAGCCTAAATTCATGAACAACCTAAGAATGCCGCATACCTCTTCAGGAAATGGGAATAATTTCGACATACATCTTAGTTGGGTGCAAATTACGAACGACACTACAGGTTCCACTAGAACTTGTTTGTATAGTTGCATCTCTGTCGACACTATTGCTCAGGCAGAAAGAGCTGGCGGACATCGGCTGGGTAGAACTAGACACATTCAGAATTGCTAAGCTGCTGCGGCTATGTTATGATATGATGAGGTCGAAATACCTTATTTCACTCGCATTTTTTTTCAGTCATCGACCTTAATTTTAGTATTGACTGTGTTATGGGAATAGGAACAGTGGGCACGAGGAGGAGATTGCCTACGTTGAACACCCGCTCTGTCTCTGTCCAGTTAGGGGTAGAATACGTTTAATAACATTGTGCAAATGCACTCAAATTTCATAAGATTTTGTGATCTATACCATATGATATAGATTGACTCTAAATCTATATACATACGCAATATATATATATAAATATATATATATATTTATATATATATATATATATATATATATATACGCAATAGAAAAATAGTTCCCGATTTCCCATTTTCCCCAAATTCTTTCTTGTTTTAAATTCGAAATAGCCCTGATTTTCGATTCTATTTGAATTTGACAAATTTTTATCGTATTCGAGACACAAATTTTATTGCTCGGCTTCAAATCTTTCTATTGTTACATTTTGGATACACAAAGGGAATTTCCAAACTCGAGTAATTTTTGTGGGATTGGAATTGAGTTCACGTCAGAACGGGTGGGATTTTTTTTGTGAAATATAATTTTTGTAGTTATAGATATATATAGAAGAGTAGGTCCCTTCGTATGTATTATTGGCATATGTGTATATAGTGATTTATCTCATAGTGTCGTTGTATGAAATCGAATGTTTATAGAAATTTAGATCATCATTAATTGTCTTCAATCATTTTACAATCAGGACTTAATTTATAGTATTAATTGATATTGATAATATTAAATACTATATTATAATATCTCTTGATTCAAACTCTTTTGCTATCTTCATTATATTTTTTCTGACCTAAAGCAAGCAGAAGAACATATCAAAAACAATGAAAAGGTAGTGAGGAGCCAAGTAATAAATGTCACCGCGACATTTGTGGGCTATAAAAAGGTATTGAGGCAGGATAATAACAAGTTCATAACCAGTTCAAAGCATTACTAAATATTTTTTAAAGTACTTCAAATATCCCATGAAATATTTTAAGAAATCCAAATTAAATATCCCCTATATTTGTTTGTCCCTTTGACCATAAAATCCCCAAATTCATATTTGTCCAGTAGACTCAGTTTTTTCATTTTGCACACATTATCCAATTTTGGTAATGTTTTTACGCATTAGTTTGTAATGTAACCGTTAGGATGTCTCACCGTGGAATGATTTCCTGGGATTCTCCATTTTTCAATCCGGAGTTCCCGGAAATTTTCTTCGAGAATTGTTCTTCATAGAATTTTACCATTACGACCTTTATCGCAAGTGGATTTTTTATAAATTAATTTAGTTTCTTATTAGTTTTTGTGTTGTTGATTAGTGATCGATTAATTGATCTTTTATGAGTTTTGAATGTAATACATTCAAATTTCAGCTGATTCGATCAAGTAATTTCTTCATAAGAAGAAAATCTTTGTTTTGGTAATGGAAAGGAGGAGAACCACACTCAACTATACACACATTTGACCATATACATATTTCATTGTCCTGTGTTGGGACAAATCATCAGTGATCCTTCTGTATGGAGTACTTGCGTTAACATGATGTTATAAGTTGTATATATATCTACGTTATATGAAAATCACATCTGCGTATTATATGGGTGTATACCCGAAAACCTCACAGCAAAGCGTATTGATGAGCATTGTGTTCTACCTGAATTTTTAATTTCCACTGATTCTTTGTATTTACAGTGCTCTGGGAGAAAGTAATAGCTTATTCAAATTAAGGGGTATGTGTTCAGTATTAATAATGTTTATATTGTATATTCGGATTTGGTCTACAAGTCATAGGGGTCTGTCTATTGGTGCCATTTGTCTTGAAGCAAATTATATACAATTTATAGCAATTATATACAATTTAAAAAAATATAAAGGGAATAAGCATCGATTGATTGGCTTTATTCGACTTCAGGTTATTGCAAATAAACTTTCACAAATTGTTCTAATAAAGAGATAAATGAAATTTCGATCCAATATCTCCGCTTTCAAGTTTCATGGAGGGAACATTCCCTTCTACATATAACAAAAAAGTTCTTACTTCAAATACTATATTTCTTCCATTATTTAATAATAATTTACAAAGATCTATGAGAAATTCCAATTCCATAAATTTGCTGTTTTAGGTTTAAAAGTTTGCCATTGTTTTAGTTTTTTTCGTTTGTATTTTTTGTCTGTAATCAATGTTTGATTCGAACTGGGATATTGTTCTGGCTCAAGACCACTTTGCGTCGGCAAGTGATTTGTACTTTTCGTTTCGTGAGAATCATATGTTGTTAAAAAGTCGCTGCGAACCTTTGACAGAGTGGAAATCATGATAGTGGTACTCTGCAGCTAATTAATAAATGTCACCATGCCATTTGTAAATAAATATGCATTCTATTAACTATAGATGTAAAATGGTGTTGAACTAGGAAAATATCCCACTTTGCCATTGTATTAAAATCTAATAGACAAATAAAAATTACCAGATATACAAGCCGACAAGCCGCCGCATGTTTCTGCACGAGCCGCGCCGCCGCCAATTTCATCGGCTGAAATCGACTCAAGCACGCCGCCAATTTCATCGACTCATATCGACTTCAACCACGGCGCCGTGATTTGACAGAGTTCTAACTCAGTCAAATCTTACTACCAAGAGTATTATCATTCTTTGGAAGGAATATGATATTCAAGAACGTCTGGTCAAATATGCCTCACATGAAAAGCTGTAATTGCAAAAATATTTATTAAATTTATCCATATTATACATTTTGGGAATGGATTCCTTCTCCCAAAAAATAATTGTATGGGTTAACAACCGATTACATTTTATTCGATTAATCGAATAATTTTTGTCAAATATTTGTTCGAATAATAAAAAATCATGATTTTCGAATAATGAATAATTCGAATAAATTGTCCCAAATAATCGATTAATCGATATTATAAGTTTTGCCTTCAAAAACTTATGAAATCGTCGTATGCTTTGTATGATAAATTGATTCTGAATAGCCAGTTTGCACCATTTGGGTACACCAAATATAAAACCACATTTTTTTCGATTTTTGATTTGTATTCTCCACAGATATTAAAATAACGATTTATCCGACTTCATTTAAAAATAGCAATGGCTTCGGAATTATATAAAATATAAAGAATAGTAATTTCATAGAATAGTAAATTCATAGAAAAATTGAGATTAACACCGTGATAATAAAGTCAGTTCTGTTATATATCATATGATCCATATTCGAAAAAAGTCAATAGATAACTTCTAATATTATGCTCATTTAAGGGAAGGTTCTTTATTTTGATAAGATATTAAGATTTTTGTCAACTTGTAATGAATTTCGAATTTTTAAATAAAATCAGATACATAATAAACGTTCAATATATAGTTGAACTACACGTAAACTGCCGTGTCTTGTCTATATAACTAAAGAGTGATTTTTTTGAGGTTAGGATTTTCATGCATTAGTATTTGACAGATCACGTGGGATTTCAGACATGGTGTCAAAGAGAAAGATGCTCAGTATGCATTGACATTTCATCATGAATCGTCTTACAAACGAACAACGCTTGCAAATTATTGAATTTTATTATCAAAATGCGTGCTCTGTTAAGAAAGTTCATTGCGCGCTTCCATTTTATGGTCAGTTTAATCGACCCACTGAAGCGGCTATTCGGGCTATTGTGACTAAATTTCGCACCAAATTTACATTGTTGGACATTAAACCACCAACACGCTTACGTAGAGTGCGAACTGAAGAAAATATCGCAGCTGTATCGGCCAGTGTTAATGATGACCACCAATTTTCGATTCGTCGCCGTTCGCACCAATTGGGTCTCTGTTACTCAAAAACGTGGAAATGCCAAAATTGGACTAAGCGGATGGACCACCTAAGACGCAGCCGCGATCAACATTTAAATAAAATTATCTTCAAAAAGTAAATGTCATGGACCAATCTAACGTTTCAAATAAAGAACCGATGAGATTTTGCAAATTTTATGCGTTTTTTTTTTTAAAAAAGTTATCAAGCTCTTAAAAAATCACCCTATATTATTAATTATATTTTATTTAAGTGGACTATTGTTCGATTTATCGGTTAATCGAATAACTCTTGACTCTTGAATAAACGAAAAATCGAATAACATAAACGTCCGAATAATTGGATACCCTAATAACAATATTAAATTATTGGAACATTGACTAATATTAACGTATATTGAACTACTTGCCAAAAAATAAAAGAAAATTGTTCCTTCCATTTTCCCAAAATTGTCAAATAAATATGGGTATTCGAATGTCAGAACGAGCCGACAAATCAGCCGAAAGCCGCCGCCGCCGACCTATTTTGAACAGCGCCGCTAATTATGGTTCGGCTTGTAAATTACAGCATCAGAAAGTAGTCAGACAAAAGGCATGAACCGAAAAGAAGTTTCAATATCTGTATTCCACTTTGTAATTTGTTTTAATCTTGTGATATATAAAATATTTATAGTTTTATGCAGTTCCTATACATCCGTTCTTTCAATTTTGAGAACTCTGGCCTTAGTACTTGGTACAGCTATACCCATTCTTATATTTTCACATTCACCGGGATTTGATAAAATATGAAAAAATATTTCCCGGCTTCCCGGAAATTCCAAACGTCCGGGAAAACAGAAACACATATACTGAATATATTTAAAAAGACGTTGAGCAAGGAGTAGCGCTCCAATTTGTTTATAAATATTTAAGTTTCCATTGAAACTAAATTTTTGTATTTATCTGTAAGTTAATATTTTATGGGTATCTGGAAATATCACAAGCAGATTCTTTTTTTACTCGACAACACCTTCAAGAAAAAAATCTCTTCTTCTTTGTACTTCATTCTTTTTTGTAGCACTGTGTAATTGTTCACCGCAGCCAGTTATTCTAAATCAATTTATAATACAAACATTATGTGGATTTCTGTATTTTTAAAGTAAAATTTATAATATCGGTTTACTTTTATTATTATTTGAAAATGGTGATTTTGTATTACAACAAATATACGACTTTTCGTATAAATTTTAGTTAGCTGGATACACTGTCCAACAAATATCAACATCCTGCGGTAAGAAAACGAAAAGTTTGACAATAGATAACATTTGAAGATATATTTGCTGACTTACGAACAGTGTATGGATAAATTATTAACATTATATTTTTTCCTACGACATTGTCATGTACTATGCAATTTTTAAGTGTGCTTCCACTCCTGAGATATCATCATTTAAAATTACCACACTTTCTAAAGTAGTGACTATGTCATCCCGATAATATATGTGGGACACCTCTGCCACAGACGAACAATAACGAGAAAAACGATCCCTGAAAATAATTTTCATATGTTGATGTTGATTAAAATAAACACTTTTTATGCACGGCCCGAAAACGCGTCAAAATCACTGCATTCCCTTGAAAACCGCAGCAAATGAAAAACATGCACATACAACGATTTTTCTGACACTTGCTCCGGCAAAAAGTACTTTTCCCAAGCCGAATATGGCACCGAATGTAAAAATACAACTCTTGTCTCAAAAACAACAACCACAACAAATATTTTATTATCTTGAACTTTAACTTTCAATTTCAATAATGAAATCTCAGTCTCAGACAGCGAGACAATAGCAGCCACCGCACCACGTTTATTTCATTTCATTCGTGGAACGTCCGTCCAGCTATATCTAGGTAGACTCCGCGACAGCGACACAATTACTTTGAAAGCCGTTGGTGTCGAAGCATGCCGCTGCTGCAACAATTTGTAGCATACAACAAATCCCTAAAATTGAGGCACTTTCAAAATGGAACTTTGCCAGGGCAAACGCAAACAAAACAACACATGGCATACCACAAATGTCACATAAAAAATAGACAACCACCGAATGAATTGGTCGAAAAAAGAAGTAAAATAACAGATTTCGTTTTAGAAATGCTATAGAAAATTATTTCATACATTCTGTGCACGAGGGTGGAGTCGCACCGAAGGTGAATGATGGCGGGGTAAATATAAAGTATGGCAACTGTTATCGATTTTGTATTAACTTTACCATATGATGTAGTGTATATTCATTTTCTCATTCCTCTGCAACACCTTGAAATATTCATCGGAGATCCCATAACAAATATATAAATTCTGGGTCATATTGCTCGTCCATGTGTTTGTTGAAGGCACACTAGTTTGCGGAAAGTGGATAAAATTTGTGCTGATCAATTTACAACAACTCTAATAATAAAATTCGGCATAGAAGCCCAAAATAATGGGAAAAATATATAAAATTAGTATCTGAATTTTTCTAACATGGACTGAAAATTTCCCTAATTTCCCCGAATATTTAAGGAATTTAAGCAATTTTTAAGATACCTGTCTTATATTTATCTTGATGGCTTCTTTAATCTTTAAATTGTCGCATTTGTGGTTCAGAGAATACACGAATAATATTTAAAAGATAAATGCATACATCATCATCATCACACAAGCATCATCATTGTATGGACTATATGTGACTCCAAGAAGACTTTGCCACATGCCGTACAGCTTGAGCAACAATTCAAACACTGTCCTCTATAGCGGACATTTCAATGAAATCTGTTTCAAAATTTCTGATAGATTTGTCCCTACATTAAGAAACTTGAATAACTTTTTTAATTCATATAAATTATTTTAATGTTAACGAAAAGTTATCCATTACTTCCTGGAGAGTTGCAGCAGGAATAATTTGTTGTTCAGAGCGCCCCGGTAGTCGAGTTGGTAGCGTGCTCGGCTATCAGCGTGGGGGTTGTGGGTTCGATTCCCAACAGAGGCTCTGGTCTGTCGCTGCAATAACTAGATACAATGGTCTTAGTCACCCCGGCTCAATCCCTGGACCGAAAATTTGAATATAAATTTACTTTGTCAGTTAATAAATGAAAATCACAACTTGAGGAAAATTTGAAAAAATAATAAAAATCGATCATCTCATATAGCTCTCTGAAAAAAACTCCACAATCGAAAGGTATAAACATATTTTTGTTCGAAGAATATTACCAATATTTTTACGACTTATGTATCTACACAGCAAAAAAAAGCATCCCAAGTGAAACATATCCCCATCGTATGATCCGGAAGTTGTGAAAATTGGATCTTCATTAATGAATTTAACATGGGGTTTTCATAGGTAGGAAGTCCTTCTTTGAAACTTCTATTTGGTTGGTGTTCATTTTTTTCAGTGCAAAGAAGCCAATTTGTATAACAACTTAGAGTAAAAATTTGCTTATTGAAAAAGTATGAATATGTTGACCTCAGGAGTGATTTTAATGTAATTATTACGAACCGCATTACAACTACGTCAAGGACACAAAATAAACAAGTAAGGAAAGGCTAAAGACGGGCAGGGTCGACTGTCAGACACTTTCTAATATACTTCAATTCGGTGCGGATTTTGGCAATGTGTCCTATATCATGGACCGTTGAGACAGACCTACATTCATGTATTTTTCCAAGTGAAATATAATTTATTCAGATCAAAATCTGTTAAAACATGTGTTTTCGAGAGAAGACAAAGCCAAATCGGAAGCGACATTTTTATGGAAGCTATCTGTACCGATTTGACCAATTTTCACTTCGGATGTAGTTTCAAGAGCAAAAAAGTCTAATCGGACGTGATATTTGTATGGGAGATCTCATCGAATTATAGGATGCTGATCAAAATCTGTTAAATTATGCGGTTTCTAAAGCGGGGCTATATCTAAATCTGAACCGATTTGATCCACTTGCAAATCAGATACTTATATTTGAATTATAAGTTACTGTGTCAAATTTGAACAAAATCGGTTAAAATATGTGGCTTCAATGGCGGAAATAAGTCAAATAGGGAGCGACATTTATATGACTATATATAAATCTATATCTAAAACCGACTCGATTTGATTCAAATTAAATAGCATTCGTTCTTGACCCGTAAAATTTAATTGTGACCATTTTTGTACGGACCATTTTTGCGACCTGTACTTTGATGACAAGAAGAGATTGGCAGACAGACAGACATGGCTAAATCGATTCGAAAATCGATTTTAAGTCGATAAATATAGTAAAAACTGTGTCTATCTCTCTTCCTTCTGGATTTTACAAACAAAAGCACAACGACATAATACCCTAGTGGAGTGTATAGAAATATTTTATTGGTTCGAGAGCAGTAAAACTGACAAAAAATCTTCGGATGAGAAAAATATGAAACATTTTAATACCATTTGTAGAAGTTTATGAGAACCAGAAAGTATATTGATTCTGCATTTTAGGATACGATAAAAAATCTCTTCTATTGGAAGTATTTGTCACCAGACTGGTAATTTTTGTTAAAAAAGTAGCCCTATTTTTTTCATCCTTAAAAATTACAGAGGGCCAAAGTCACCCCCGAAAATTTGACAAACTTTTTTCTATATTGTGAGGAATTGGTTTATATGTATATTATACTGTATATTGGTGCATACGGCTAATATGTGCAACTGAGATTTGCATATGATAATATAAAACATGACATGTTATAGTGAAAGTTGCAAAGAAAAGTAGAAATTTTCCACAATGAAAAACCGTTTGAGACTGACTTAAAAAAACGGACTTCCCGGTTTTTCGGCAACCGAAAAAATTCCGATGGTCGATGGCTCGGTTTTCGATATCGGGTTTGATCACTCTATATGTGACTCCGTGTACCATCTTCTTGAAGCCACATAGTGTTGAAAGGAATATTCTTTCAACACAATTCATAAAAGAAAAATAAAAACTCTTTTAACATATTTAAGTAACGGTCTCAATGACTGCTACAATACTACCATTTTCTTCGATGTAATTCTGTATCATGCTTAATCTCTGGATTATAGTCACCATATTCGACAATTTTGGACTCGTCAGACACTAAAATGCAGTTTAAAATGTTTGTTGCTTCTGAACTGAGTGACCGTGATTGACTTGTGACTGCCTCACGCTTGGAATTTTTATTTTTACGAACCAATTGTTTACACAGAAAAAAAGATATAACGTTTATTTTGGTAGCCGTAGCCTTCATCAGCCACCATGTATGTTAAGGCGGATCGAAACCGTGGGTCTAATATTAATTCGTAGCCCTCGGTATCGACTTAAATTTTTAGACATACAGACTAAATAGATAGATCGTCTTAGAATTTGAAGTCGATTTCCGAGGGCTCGTATTTCATCTTAGACCCATGGTTTCCTGGAAAAATATTCTTCGAATTTTCCGTAGTTTTTGTTTTTGTCTGACGCTTTGTTAAATTTGTCCACCAATACAAATAATATACAATAGTATATAATTTAAAATCACAATATTTCATTTGGTTATGTAGCGAATGATTAATATGATTTGCCCTTTCTATGGAATATTAGAGTATTTCATCTCTCTGTGGGGCGTATGACTAATATGAATTAGATATATATCAATTATACGCTACCTGGTACGGTTATACATATAGTTGGAAACAAAGTCGACTTTTCGACTTTTGCAAATAAATGAAAATATCAAAACCAAATCGGGAGACATTTTTATTTTATATATAAATCTTAACCGACCTTACCCAGTTTTAGGTGTTTCTAATTTTTGTGTCAAATTTGAAGAAAATCGGATAAATGATGTGTTGTATAGATCAAAAAAAGCAAAATCGCCAAAGTCGACTTTTTGAAATTGGGAAGTCTACTTTTCGACTTTTGGCAATGGTTAAGTCGATTTCGATTTTTTTCTACCAAAAGTCGATTAATCGATCAGTCGAAAGTCGATTTATAGATCCCTACTATCCGGTCATAAATTCAAAAAATTCCAATACACTGGATTTTTTGAAGCCTCATCAAAAGGATTCGTTGACAAGGCTACAGCTGAGGTCCGAGTGTTGACTCCGTTGTTGATGATTTAAATGAGGTTGCGATTTAACTTAGTCATAGAGAAAATTCACAAATGTTCGCCGGCTTTTCCTTATCGATTTTTTGCAAATTGCTGAATCTAGGAATTATTATTGCAGCAACGCCGAGGTGCAGTGTTGGTATCGCTTCCAAGCCATCCAATTGATTTTTGTCTGCCTTCCCAAACTCAATATGATATCCTCGTATCCATATTAAACCACCAATGGCAAATACCAAACGGAAATTCAATCACAATTCGTCATGAATTTGGCAATATAAAGGCAAACAAAGAGAATAATACGAGTAATGTGAGTATAGGAAAAAAGGACTCCACCACAAGAATAACCCTCATAGTTGTCCTCTTGTTCATCTCCATCTCCATCATCATATTCTTCTTCTTCTCCTTCAGTAGTATCATTTCGATTGTATTATTGTCGCCGGAATATCATTTTTTTCTCGTGTTCCTGTGAATGCTTTGATTTCATTTCCACTTCCTCTCGAGCAAGTGTTCCGTGTTCTATCCACAGCAGCCATACTGTTTCTTCCGTTCTTTCTCTGCCGGTGATATTGAATTTTTGTTGTTGCCGTTATTTGCCCTTTTTGACGTTGGCGTTTTTTATTGCTGAATATTTGTTGTTGTTGGCTTTTTCTGAGGTAGCAGTGCTGTTGTCCGCATTTCTTTGGAGTTCTGTGGTGAGAGCACAAGTAAAAAGGGAACAGTTTCCAGACTTAAGCCATTAAAGTCGACAATGAATATTGAAATCTGATCACGTTTCCAGTCAATTACCTGGGCTTTGTGGTTTTGGGGCTTGCAAGTGAATTTTGCAAGGGAAAGTTTGATGTGTACTTGAGAGGAAGGTTGATGTTTGGCGGCTGTTTTGTGTGAAATTTATGTGAAAATACTAAATTTTTGTTTGATTTGTGTTGCAAAGTGAACCAAAACTTTATTGATTTATGTATGTAAAGAGTGATTTTTTTGAGGTTAGGATTTTCATGCATTAGTATTTGACAGATCACGTGGGATTTCAGACATGGTGTCAAAGAGAAAGATGCTCAGTATGCTTTGACATTTCATCATGAATAGACTTACTAACGAGCAACGCTTGCAAATCATTGAATTTTATTATCAAAATGCGTGCTCTGTTAAGAAAGTTCAGAAAGAAAGAAATTGTGTTCAGCGACGAAGCTCATTTTTGGCTCAATGGGTACGTAAATAGGCAGAATTGTCGATTTTGGAGTGAATATCAGCCAGAAGCATTGCAAGAGCTACCAATGCATCCAGAAAAAGTCACAGTTTGGCGCGGTTTATGGGCTGGTGGCATCATTGGACCGTACTTCTTCAAAGATGATGCGAATCGTAACGTAACTGTGAATGGTGAGCGCTACCGTGAGATGATATCCAACTTTTTTTTGCCCAAAATGGAAGAACTGAACTTGGTTGACATGTGGTTTCAACAAGATGGCGCTACATGCCACACAGCTCGCGATTCTATGGCCATTTTGAGGGAAAACTTCGGAGAACAATTCATCTCAAGAAATGGACCGGTAAGTTGGCCACCAAGATCATGCGATTTGACGCCTTTAGACTATTTTTTGTGGGGCTACGTCAAGTCTAAAGTCTACAGAAATAAGCCAGCAACTATTCCAGCTTTGGAAGACAACATTTCCGAAGAAATTCGGGCTATTCCGGCCGAAATGCTCGAAAAAGTTGCCCAAAATTGCACTTTCCGAATGGACCACCTAAGACGCAGTCAACATTTAAATGAAATTATCTTCAAAAAGTAAATGTCATGGACCAATCTAACGTTTCAAATAAAGAACCGATGAGATTTTGCAAATTTTATGCGTTTTTTTTTAAAAAAAAGTTATCAAGCTCTGAAAAAATCACCCTTTATTTGCCGAAATATTACCACTTTTGTCATTTCAAGGCATCTGTGAGTAAGAGTATAAACACAACTGTGGCGCAGGGGTCAAATTCCAAAAATGTCTCAAAATTGTGTCTCATCTTATTTCAAAAATTTTCAGAAGTTTCTAATAAGCCCTCAGTTAATAATGCTGCATGGACTATTTTATTGAAGTATTTTGATAAATATTTTTTTTAATTTACTTTTAATTGCTAGCTTATATTGTGAGACAGAAATAATCACTTCATTAGATTTTTTTAATATTGTGGTCCATTGTAAAAATATCACTTTATTTTTTACTAAAATCTCAAAACTATTTGCACTTACTTCTACAAGGATTATGCAGCAGACTCAAATAACAGCGAGGGCTCTTTGAAAGTAGGTGAAAACATTTCAACAAATTTTCAACAACACTTGTGTGCTTGATTTAAATTTAATTCTCACATCCTTTTAATTGAAATAAGCCAGCTAAATCACTTTAAAGTCATTCCCATTACTTTTATCTAAAATTTCGTTTACACATAAAAGTATTTACAATTTCGAGCCAATGAGCTCCTTTTGATTTTCGTTTGGAAAGATTCTGAACGACATGAAACAAATACCAATCATTAAGCCATAAACCCGATAAACAAAAGCGACGAACGGCTGCCAAAAACCTAGTCTTAAACTTCAACTCTTCAGACAGTTTAGCAGTGTACAAACATCCTCTCTCTCTGGGGATACAAATTTTGATTTTTCATCTGTAGTTTAAAAATTTTTCGTCTTATGTATGTACGTATGCCCGCATCCGAGTGTCTGTCCGTCCGTCTGGCAGTCTGTGTGCGAATCTTTGTAACTGAGCTGAGGTTGTTGAAACTGTATAAATTACGATAAGAGTGAAGAACAATGCTTGTCTTTCAACATTTTCCGTTTTTGATGGTGAGACAAATAACACAGCACAACAAAGCACTGTGGAGGATTTCGTAAAGGATTCCGTCATTATACCCTGCACCTGCAAATTTATTTTATCATTCCATTTGTAACATTTGCACATATTCACCGAAAATCCTATAAAGCAATTCATACAGTGATCAGAAAATGTGATGGTACAACATACAAAACTAACAAGTAAAAAGTTTTGTCGGGCCGAATCTTATATACCCTCCACCAATGAGTACATTCCACAGAATTACCGACAGACTAGAAGCTGTCGACATTAGATATAAGTTCGGTACTATACTAGGAAAATTGATATATATTTTATGCACATTACGCTATTTGCTTACTTTTTCAAATTGTGTATGATGTATACTTATGCCCACTGATTTGAACAAATTGTAATGCTACATTATAATAATGTTAATAGTTCGTTTCTACATATAAAAATAATTCTTCAAGTGTAATCAAAAAATAAACATGAGACAACGATCTTCAAAGTGTACCCTAAATATTAAGTGTATTGTCAATCAACATTACGGAGAAACATTTTTCCACAGCGACAATTTCTCCTATTGCAATTTCTTGATTCGAGTTACATCCCAAATGCCTGTACCATTTTGCACTGTAACACAAAGTGAAACTTGCATAGCTTAAGATTGATATAAATATTTTTTAAGTTTATTTTGACAATATTTCTATAAAATAATGACAGTTACACGGTGTCTTGCATAGCATAAAATTCATAAATTAAATAAAATTATGTTCAAGTTTGATTTGAACTGGGATATCGTCCTGGCTAAAGACCATTTTGCATATATATTATATAAATGGTGTTTTTTGTTATTATCTGGCAACATTGGTTTAAACAGCTGACGCACGTTTCGTGTTTTGTTTCACTGTCAAACATCTTCAGTTTGGTCTATAATTTAACCATGAATCGTCTTACAAACGAACAACGCTTGCAAATTATTGAATTTTATTATCAAAATGCATGATTTCATGCATTTTTCTGAATTTTATGTGTTTATACACTCCACGAGATTATTATGTCTTTGTGCATTTGTTTGTAACACCCAAAAGGAAGGGAGATAGACCCATTGATAATTATACCGATCGACTTAGAATCACTTTTTGAATCGATTTAGCAATGTCCGTCTGTCTGTCTGTCCGTCCATCTATTCTTGTAATCACGATACAGGTCGCAATTGTAGACAGAACCAAATGAAACTTTGCACAACGAAGTTTTTCGGGATAATGACGAACGCTATTTAATTTGAAGAAAATCGGTTCATATTTATATATAGCCCCCATACGAATTTCACTCCCGATTTGACTCTTTTCACTCTAGATACCGCATATTTCAACAGATTTTCTTCAAATTATGCGAAATATCTTATATTTGTTCTATAAACAGTCATGGTGCAAATGGGTCAGATCGGTTCAGATTTATATATAGCTCCCACACAAATTTTACTCCCGATTTCACTTTTTCCACTCTATAAACCACATATTTTAACAGAACTTCTTCAAATCTTTCAAAATATCTTATTTTTCAACTAAAAACATCCATAGTGAAAATGGGTCAGAGCGGTTCAGACTTACATATAGCTCCAATACAAATATCGCTCCCAGATATACTTTTTCCGCCCCAGAAACCACGAATTTTCAGCGAATTTCTTCGAACTGAGAACAACTTATTGTGAAAGTTAGTCACTTTATTCCATGTTTGGATATAGCCCCAATACAAATAATCTTCTCGATTTGACAAATTGGGTCAGGTCATATTAGCCTATCATTAGGAAACATACAAAAATTCTTCCCGTTTTCACTTTTTACCGAGTTGAATTGTATTCGGATGGATTGTATCATATAGTCGACCCCGCCCGACTTTAGCCTTTTCTTATTTGTTTTTTTTTTAACTTTTTTTTAAACCTATAGCTTTTAAAAAATCACCCTTTAGAATGCAAATTTATTTACAAATGGTGACATTTATTACTTGGCTGCAGATACCACGATCATGATTTCGACCATGTCAAAAGTCTTTTCAAGTGGCTTCGCAGCTACTTTTCAACATTAAACCCGGATTCTATAAGGAGATGATTCTCATAAACGAACGAGAAGCACACCACACTTGCCGAATTTGCGTTAAAAAAATAGCACCAGGTAATAAAGTACACATGCCATCTTACAAGCATCTCATTGAGTTGCATATGTAAGTGTGTGTATATGCAGGTATAGTTACCCAGCAATACTTCTTAGTTTTTTCGTTTTTTTTTTTTTTTGGTCTCTAATCAATATTCGATTCAAGCTGGGATATTGTCCTGGCTCAAGACCATTTTGCATCTATATTTAATAGAATGCAATGCATTATGATTAAATTTAACTTATGATATATTTAAAATATTTAGCTGTCATTTAATTGTAAAGAAATCATATTTTCTCATAAAGGGAATTATATGCAACCTTGGACTTATTGTCACGCATTATGAACTCTTCAATATAATTTTGCGTGGAAATGTTTTCCATTCTTTTATTAACCGGTTAATACGATCGAGTGAATTTTGGAAAAAACAAGAGTAGCTTAACCAAAAAAAAAATAGTAACGCCCATTTTTGGTATCTATACTTTTGATATCTATAAGTGCAAGGTTTATTTGCTAACCCGCAAAATTGGCTCAGGGCATTATTCGGAAATCTCGAATTTACTCAATAAATGCTTATTCTTACACTTAATTGCTTATTCTTAACATTTTTGTATAAGTACCAAACGCTTTTTGACGTTTGCTTTAGATTTTATTTTCAGTTTTGTGCACGAAATCCGAAAAAAGAAAAATCGTGAAATTTTGTGTGTGAATTCTTCTTATTCAAAACTAAATAATACTGACTTCTGGGCCCGGCTTGTAATTGTGTTATATTTTTCTGATAAGGTGCGACTATCTGGTTTTAACATATGGGTGATACCACGTAAAAAATGGTCACTTTTTTCGAAAAAATTCAAAATCAATTATAATTTAAGAAAACACGGATAAACATTCGTAACGTTTATACTTCTCATAATAAATATTTTTGATTATATTTCAAAAAAAAAATGACAACAATAGGTCTGATCATTTCCTTTTCCAGATCTAGACTGGCGTCGGTGAGCGGATTTCCGTCAAAATGTCACGCCCGTTACAATTTAAATATTAAATATATCTATTTAATATAGAAATGGTCTTTAGCCAGGACAATATCCCAGTTCAAATCAAATATTCTATATTTCCTATATCTATAAATGGATGTCGGTAACGTATAATTTAGAAGAAAGTGTATGAACTACTCTTTTGATTAGCATAAATGAATAAAGTCATGTAATAGAAGAACATTATAAAATTCAAGAAATAAGTAAAACCTCAAGATTTTCTTCAAAGCTAAGGTCATACCCGTGACGCTCTAGATTGTAGTATATCTGCTATATTTAAAACGCTAAGACATATTTGCATTTGCAATAATATTCCGATTAACCTGATGTTTTCAATTGACAAAAATCTCAATTAATGAATATAGGAGATATTTAAACATAAAGGGTAATTTTTTAAAAGCTATATGAAAGCTTTAAAAAAACACATAAAATTCACGGTACGGTACGGTCCATATAATTTAAAGTTTGAAGATTATTTCATGCAAATGTTCACCTTGACTGCGCCTCAAATGGTCCATCCGCTTAGTCCAATTTTGGCATTTCCACGTTTTTCAGTAACAGAGGCTCAATTGCTGCGAACGGCGACGAATCGATAATTGATGGTCATCATTAACACTGGCCGATACAGCTGCGATATTTTCTTCAGTTCGCACTCTACGTAAGCGTGTTGGTGGTTTTATGTCCAACAATGTAAATTTGGTGCGAAATTTAGTCACAATAGCCCGAATAGCCGCTTCAGTGGGTCGATTAAACTGACCATAAAATGGAAGCGAGCGATGAACTTTCTTAACAGAGCACGCATTTTGATAATAAACTTCAATAATTTGCAAGAGTTGTTCGTTTGTAAGACGATTCATGGTTAAATTATAGACCAAACTGAAGATGTTTGACAGTGAAACAAAACACGAAACGTGCGTCAGTTGTTTAAACCAGTGTTGCCAAAAAGATAATAGCTAAAAAATCACCTTTTATTTAAGGGCAAGTGTCACACCCGTTCCCATGGAATCAACCATATGTACTTGTGAATGTGAAAAAATTGTTTTGTGTGTAGATGACGCAATGCACTCCTCACCTATTAGAAAATGACCCTCTGATTCTTTTTCTGAGTTTAATTTAGCACGATTATACCAGAAAAAATATATATGAACATATATTTTTAATTTTAAAAAAATTGCCAGTTATTCTGTAAAAATTTGTTCAAAACTCAAATTTTTTCGGCAGATATATTCGATAAATTAAAAGCAAAGACTGAGGTCATGCCACATTAGTTAAGAACTGTTTCATAGCTAATTGAATTGTATTTTAAATCCATAATAAAAGAAGCAAATCTATTGAAGCTTAATTAGATTAAAAATTGTAACTCACTTATCTCCGTTTGACAGCAATGTCAATGGTCTTATATTGAACAGTTTCTCTTCAAATACAATAACGTCCTCTTTTGGGCCAGCAAATTCACGCATGCCAATTTTTGTTGGATTCAGATTATAGTTGTGGCCTCCACATAATTAAAAAATGATTCTGAACCGAGAATGATAGGTCCTTCTCGGTTAATTATGGGTGATTCAAAAAGTTCGCAATGACATGTACCGTCATGAAACTTATAGAAAAACACAACCATTTGCCAAGATAAAGATTTGGATTCTAAAGTAACACTTTTGAAAATACATTACAATCTGCCTGGATGATACTGGTTACTTTCTGGTACATAACCCCAAAATTTTGACGTTTTGATATTATTTAAAACGAAAGCGATCACTTTTGTGATGATATGTGTTGAGTTCCGATTTTGTGGTTTGGCTGGTCAAATTTACTTTAAGTTAATCTAATCACAATAATGCGAACAAGTCATACGTCAAGTGATTCAAATAATACAGCAAGAAAGTCACATCCTTAAAGTATACTTTTACTTTTTGCTTTACAAAATACAGTAACAGAAAACAATGAACAGAAATTTTAGGTTGATCATTTCTGTAATTCGGTCGATGTATGCAGCTATAATCAGAAATTCCACAAAATCAACACAAAATATTTTTTTGAAAATTTGTTTTAATGGGTGATTTTTTTGCTATTATCTTTATGGCAACACTGGTTTAAACAGCTGACGTACGTTTCGTGTTTGTTTTCACTGTCAAACATCTTCAGTTTGGTCTATAATTTAACCATGAATCGTCTTACAAACGAACAAAGCTTGCAAATTATTGAATTATTGATCACGCGCTTCCATTTTATGGTCAGTTTAATCGACCTCTGTTACTCAAAAACGTGGAAATGCCAAAATTGGACTGAGCGGATGGACCATTTGAGGCGTAGTCAAGGTCATTTGAGGCATGAGATAATCTTAAAACATTAAATTATATGTACCGTACAATCGATTCAAATAAAGATTTCATGCATTTTTCTGAATTTTATGTGTTTTTTTAATTTGATTTTTTATGTGATTTTTTATTCTGAGTAAAAAATTAACTTTATTGACGCATTGTTACTTCGGCTTAAATAAAATAAGTCCCAAGTATAACATTCACATCCACTGAAAAACTAAAACATAATTAGAACTTTTTTATTGCAAACGAATTCCTGAATATCTTTTTTTTCATGAAGCAAATACTATACATGGTTTACGAGATATTTTTCAATAAAATAACCTCTAAAATTGCATTTCAACTGATTTAACATTTATGAACTATAAATGCATCCAAAGCAATATTTTGCGATGATATCGGTAAAACCTTTTAGAATATGCTTAATTGGAATATTCTTGGCTGATTTCAATCATAAAATTGGATATTGGGAAGCATAACATTTGTGGCGTTCTATTGAACCAAATTATACTGAAACACTAATGATAGAAAATCTAATCTAATTAAATCAATTTTTAGTTGGAAATCGTATTATCTCATTATTTTTTGCAACTTCTTCATGTTTAAAATATGTCATTACATATCCGAAGACTCCTACGAAGTACATGTTCAATACGCGAAGTCGGTGTCTTGAGAGATTGATTCTCATGTTTTCTACAATAACCCACATTACTGAGTTGTTTCTACTTTGTAATATATCCTCCACTGTGCAGTGCTAGTAGGAAAGGAAATCCTGACGGAACTCTGCTGTTGTTGTTCTAGCTGTTGTTATTGTTATTATTATTTTGGTAATTTAGATCAAATTAACTTAAAACAACAGAAACAAAACAGATTGAAAGAAGGCACAGAGAAGAAGCAGAAAGACCAAGACGTTCGCTCGTTTGCCCCAAAAAGATTGACAGTGATGATAGACAACGAATAAGTAATTAATTGTTTGAAATAAATCCAAATTACTCTGTAATTGTGTCGGCAATGTTTTCTTTTTCTGTTTTTTGTTTGAAGCTCAACACAAATTGTTGAGTAATTAGTAGAGGGGTAGTCATCCCTTGTAATTGAATGAGAGGAGTGTTGAGATGTGGCGTAGTCCTAAAAATAGCATAGTTATGAAAATGTGCTAACATATTTTAAAGTTAAATAGACTGTAGAGAGTGAAATGTAAATTCTATTGGAAATTTCGTTGCGTAGCATGAAAAAGTAAATACTTAATGTAATGTTTTCGAAATTTATGTGAATTTTTGACGCGTCAAAGCCATCACCACGCCACCATCATTGTCATCGTCATCACACCGTGCCAGCCAACATTCAATATTGTCGTTGATTCTGTCAGGAGCAGTAGTGTAGTTGTGAACAGATACGAGGTTAAATCTGTAAATCTGGTTAAAAGATCAATGGGCAAGTTTTGGTGGGTACTGAAAACATATATCGGTTTTCTAGATTTTATTGCGATTTAAATTTAATAAAAATATAATCTCTGATTGAGACACTGCCATGTCAATAAATTTCTTTAGAATATACTAATGTATATGAAATATTGTGGCTGCTTTTCTGTTTGCTAGATTAATATTCCAATTAGGAAATTTCATTTTACTCTTTGATTCGCAGCGACTTCTAGCACTACTATGTTACCATATTGTAATTTCTGGTAATTTTGGCGTTTTCGATTTATTCTGAATGGTCTTTTTTATAAAGAGTGTAAAAATATAGTATTATTATACCCTACAGCGCTTCGTGGACTAGGGTATTATAAGTTAGTTTTCAGACAAATGTTTTAACGCCAAGAAATAATTGAGCTAGACCCACCTTTAAGTATACGGATCGGCTTAGAATCACCAGCTGAATCGATTTAATGTCCATCCGTCCGTCTGCTGACCATCTAAGCTTGTTCGCACTCTACAGGTCGCAATTATGGTCCGATCGTCATGAAATTTAGCGGAATTTACTTTTTTGGCCAAGGACGAATGGTATTGAATTTTCTTTAAATTCAGATCTCGGTTCTCGGTTCAGATTTAGATATAGCCTACATACAAATATCGTTATAATCTACACTATTACTGCTCTAGATTCCACATTTTACATGGGATCATGACCAAATTTTCAGGATCAATTTATATTTGAAATAGAAACAGCTAGCGGTAAAGTGGGTCTACGTTTGATATAGCCCCCCATACAAATGTACCTCCGATTTACAATATTACTGCTCTAAAATGCACATTTTACATCGGATCTTGATCAAATTTCAACTGATGATCCACACAATTGTACATTTATACTAGAGACACGTATTTTGAAAGCCAGCTGTATAGGTTAATGTTTTGGTATAGCCCCCATACAAATGGACCCCCAGTTTACACTATTATCACTCTAGAACCCACATCTTACATTGGATCTTGAAAAATTTTGCAGATCATGTTATATTTCAATAAAGAATACCAACTTTGAAAGTGAACTATAAAGGCCCACATTTTAATGCAGCGCCCTTACAAGTGGGCCCCATTTTTATTATTACCCCTCTAGGACACACAATTTACATCGGAAGTTTATCAAATTTTGTATTTTGTATTATATTTCAACTAAGAAGACATACTACGCAAGTCAAATATATGGGTCCATATTTTGGAATAACCCCCATACAAATTGAGCCCCAGCCCATTGTACTCTATTACATTTCTAGAACCCACATCGTGAATTGGATCTCGATATAATTTTGCATATCATGTCATATTTCAACTAAGAATATCTACTTTGAAAGTGATCTATACGGAACAACTTTTTGATGTAGCGCCCCATTTTAATTTTTACCCCTCAAAGACGCAAATTTTACTTCGGATTGTTTTTAAAATTTTGCAGATTATATTATATTTCAACTAAGAATACATACTTTGAAAGTCAAATATATGTTTCCATACTTAGGAATAATCCAAATGGGGCCCCCATTAGGATATTAAAACGAATTTTTGGTATTATGTTTATAATGTTTATTAAAAAATGGTTTTTGAGTTTTTTTTTTCAACAAAATATCAAAATTCCCAAAGTGTGGAGAATATGTATGTATGTTTACAAAAAATAATGTGTTTACATCTGGGATGTTGTAATACAAATCATATCTCCCGCGATGGAATGACAATTTTTCAAAAATATCCAATTTGTATTTTTTGTTTACCATGCTCTACCGAAATGCCCATTTTTGAATGGACTATTTTTGATTTCCTCGAAATAAGGGTCAAATTGACCCATAAAGAGAAGACTTAAAGGGTTAGGATTTTCCACAATATAGCTCTGACAATAAGAATTCTCTCAGACATTAACTTAAAACAAGTTTTTCGCTTAGTAGAATGCTCCCTTCGAACAAAAAATTAAAACTTTGACACAATGTAAAAAGAAACTAAGACTAGTAGCCCCCATCGTAACTAGGAATCCCAAATTTTGTAAATTTTCTAGAAAATATATCCGCCGTAAACATGTGAAATTTCAGGAATATGTCTTTATGTTCAAAAGTTGCAGGATTAATTTAAAAATTTAAGGATGTTTAACAATTGTGCACCGCACTATGGTCCCAAATCCATTTTTTTGGCAGAAAATCAAAAAAATTAAAATTGGAAAGTGGTAAATGTGTATATATTTTCTTTATGGCAACACTCCAAGCAATCAAGAAAATATACTGGAGAAAATTAGGTGGCAACACCACAAGCCTTAATGGTACTTAAACTTTGCACTTCAAAAAAGTGGGATTAATTTTGATATAAAGCAGTTTTACAAATTAATTAAAATCAAGACTTAAAAAGAAAATAATAAAGTGAAGATATTATGAAAATTGACGGCAAGAGTTAGTAGTTGAAAAATTATATTTAACATTTTATGATTATTGTGGTCTTGTAAGTATTCATAGGTATTGTAATTTTGTGATTTGTAGAGAACATAATCTATAAATGTCGTGGACCAAAAGTTATATGTATGACTCAATTCGACTCAAAGTGTAAATGTGAAAGTGTTCGTCTGAGGTTGTAGGTGGTATAATATCTCGTCAGCATTTTTCGGCAAACTCCAAAAATTGTCATTTTATTTTAGCACAGTTTTTGATTAGCCATAGACATATATATGATTATATCTCTGAATCAGAGAGAGAGACCCATCAATATTTTATTTAAAAGGTATTGAAAGTACCTTTCAAATGGTATACAACATCATTAACCTTTTTGTACACATGTATACATTTTACATTATTTCTTGAAATAATTATTTAAATTGCAGTTTAAAGTATACTATTTGTATGCTATATTTTGATTTTGTAATAATGTTTAGAAAACCACATTTCGTCAAAATAAACAACTCTTCATTCTTTTAAGCTTTCATAATTTTTTTTTGGTCACCCTGTACCAAAACAGGGTGATAATTATGTTGGTTATATATTGAGTTTATATGGGAGGTGGTAGTGGGCGTGGTCCGATCGGCCCAATTTTATTTTTATTTTTTGCGTATGATATGTCTAGCAAATGTGCAAAATTACAAGACTGTATGTTTATTTTTCGACTTTATGCCATAAAGAATGGATTTGGGACCAGTGTGCACCGGTCGATAAACTATTTTTCGATCTCGTTTGTTACCCTTAGCGTATGATGTATATTTCCATAGTCTATGTTAAGTATACGTCACAACTGGCGAGGCAATGAATCAAGTTTCACAGCTAATTGGTGAATATTTTTATACGATAATTTCTTCATGTACATATTGAAAGCAGATCGACTCCTACAAACAATATTATGCTAAGTCAACTTGGAATGTTTTCAAGTTCCTTACATTTTTCGATTCCACGGTCTTTAACTTAAATTTTGTGAATGATCGACCAATCCAAACAAAAGTTATGCTCAACTAATAGGGGGTTAAGACACACCAAATATTTGGACAAAAACGTGTTGCGCAAAATGCGAGATAATACGTCTTGCATATTGTGGTGTTGCCCCACAAATGCAAAATCTTGCGCAAAGCGGCTTTTTGCGCAAATATTTTGTGTGTTTAAAACTTAACTTTTCAGACTTAGCATGTCATTGTTCGGAGGCGTAGAAATGGTATCGATAGAATTTTTTTCGAAAGCATGTTCCTTCTAATATAAACATTATCAATACTGATCTGATTACCCGCTAAATTGATTAAATCGTGACCTTACAGAATCAAGGAAATATCCTATTCAATATAAGGTCCTTTTTAACATAAGGTCGATCTCAAATGACAGATCCCATACAAATTTGATGCAAACTGAAAAGGGTACTAACTAAATTATAAAATAAAACATTTGGATATACGCTGAAAATTCAATGAGAAAATTCTCGGGAATTAAAAATGAGGAGAAACTCTAGTCTTTAGCTTTGCGGCATTTTTAAATGTTTCAAGTTTTCATTTCTATTCAATTTGTTGCAATTTTATCACGCATGTGTTATAATTATTTCTATGAGTGTATATTCCGAAAAACGAACGAAAATAGCACTTTACGTGGAAGGGCTGAGCAAATGTAGCACTCACTAATTTTAGGCAGATTTTGTTATCAATGTTTTTCGGTTAGAAAAGCCTGAAAATCCAATTGAAATTGTAGTTGAAATAAATAGTTATTTATTAAGATGAAATATAGAGGAGATTATCTTGTTTAATTTTTAAAAAAAGTCTCGGCTATATATTTAATAATAATGCTAAGAATAATTTCATGCAAAAATCTTTCGAATAGACTCTAAAATGTTCAATTCGGACAGAGTGTTTTTACTATCTTGGCGGATTGAATCTAATTGACAAAACTTCAAATTGAATAGCATCAAGTGGAAGGTATGAAAATCGATAAAAAGTATGTGGTCTTACAAAAAAATGAGTCTATTCACCCATGTCATATACTTCCACATAGAAAAGTACACATTGTTTTTATTTCTTGAAAAACTTTCTATTATAAAATTTTTCTTAAATTATTTTTTAAACATAATACGTATTGACTAGGGTATCCAATTATTCTTACTTTTAAAATATTCGATTAATCGTTTATTCGAAAGCAAAGAATTTCCAATTAATCGAATAAACGCCTGAAGAGTTATTCGATTAACCGATTAATCGAACAATTGTTCAACTCATTAAAACATAATTAATAAGGATTAAATAGCAAAAAAAATGTAATTCAATGTTAGTCACTACTTTTCCATATTAATGTGTAAATACATTTCGAAATAAAACAAGAGTTTGCGGGTATTCCTATATATATTGTATATCTGAAAACAAGTATTCGATTAATCGAACAAAGTTTAACTCGAACTCTAGTATTGACTTATGCAATTTATCTGAACTTAAAAAATAAGGCACATCAGTGGAGAAAATATATTTCTAAATTAATTTAGATTTTCTAAATAATATTTATTTACTACAAATATAAATAATAATTCTAATAATGAGTATTAGCATCAGTCACAATAATTACTTCTTCAAGCCGTCCATGGAAATAATTAAGTTTGTTCGCTGTGAAGTGGGTATTTCACTCTAAGTTTCAGTTACCGTTCTCTTGTTGCAAAATAGTCGACAGCGCATCAAGATGTTCTAAATAGAAGATATTTTCCAAATGTTCAATGTAGTCGAATTTGCCTCGCTGATGTATGGAAGTATAGTTACGGGTGTATATTTCGAAAAACAAAGGTAAATAAAAGTTTTATGTAAAAGGAATGAGAAAATGTTGCTCTCAATAATTTGTGGCAAATGATGTGACTATGTTTTCCATGTATTTCGGTTAGATAAACCAAAAAATCTATTTGTTTTTGTTTTTTTTAACTATTTAAAGTATTTTGCAACAATATGCAATAATACCCTAATACTAAAAATTATTCCTTGCAATAATCTTCCGAATAGGTTATTCTATGCGAATTGAATCTATCTGCTGTATAGCTTATTTCTTTGCACCCTACTTTGAACAGCGAATCGAATAATGCTAGAATATGCAATAATCCTAGAATAATGCAGACTTTCATAGTGATCGAAAAACGATATATAGATTGACAGAACGACGGATAGACATATCGACAAAACTTAAAATTTAATAGCATCCGTCTTCTGCCTTCTGACCACTTCTATTTTAATCGGGCAATAATTGGGACCTGTTCCTGTAATTAGACTAGAATATATGGCTAAATTGATTCAGAATTGGTATCATAAACGATGGGAGATAGAGCCATTCCTTTTGGACGTTACAACTAAATGCAGCAAGAGTGTCAACTTTAAATGTAAAATCGTAAAAGCGGGATTATACGGATTAAACCGGGATAATCCTGCGAAAAGTGAGTATATATATCATACGGGTGCGTATATGACTGAACTGGAATTTGTATTTGATTTAAACAAATGGAAAAAACTTATATGATGATGAATTTGGTTGCATGCACACCTGACTACCGTTTCTAATATGGCATTTATCACATTCAAAAGAGGCTCATTCATGGTTAGCCATTTAGTTAGTTGCTAAAAAATAATATATATAATATATTTTTATTCCTCGATTACTTCAGCTGTCCATATATATTGTTTAGTTAAATAATTTTTGGTTAAATTGCTTTTAAACTAAATTGAAAATTAATTCCCTTGCATTATTAACATTTTTATTTTATTCAGTGCATTACATTTTAAGTAGATACAAAATAAACAAATAATTCATTTTCTTTATTTCTTTACAGATACTTCATTTGAACTAGGATGCAACGAAAATAAACAGGAATGCTGAAATCATATATATTAATCTGTGATATATATAATATTATTTTTTTATGAACTTCAATTTATTCATTCAATTCAAATCAATTCATCTAATAAAAATAATAATAATAATCATATTTATTCTATCATCTTGTTAAAAAATGAATATCTATTTTAATTTAAGAAAGATGACCTGTTGTCGACATATGTTTTTCACATTGAGCCCATTATGATTATGTCAATAAAATAAATGTCAAGAAACAGAAAATTTGGTTGTTTCTTTCGTTGAAATGGTTTGATAGGGGTGGGTGGGGTAGGGTGAAGAATTCTGAATTTGAATTTAAGATTTAAAAATTCGCCAAAGTACTAGGCTCCCATAATATAGCAGCAAGTTGGTTGGTACAAATTATGATCTTTATTAAAAGGCCGCGCCTAAAAGTATGCAAACTTGCTTTTAGGCGCTAAATTAAAAATTTTCATGTCTACTATTTAATTAGCGCCTAAAAGTACTTTAGCCTACTTTTAGGCGCTAACATTTATTCAAGTAAATAATTTATCAAGGTCACTTGCTGTCCTGTTCTGGGCGCCTGGTATTTTTGTGATTTTTGGTACCAAAGTTTCAAAGCGAAACCGATCGAGAGAAACGAGCAGGCATGCATGCATGATCCTGCATGAGAAAAATTAATGAATAACGTACGAATGGACTGATTGTATAGATGATGATCACCTTATGGGTTTGTTATTTTAATTAAAAAGCAAAGGCATTTTTGTATAAAATATTGTTTATTTATTTCATTTCCAAATATGTATGTATGTATTAAATTATTATTATTTTTATTTATTTTTATATTTATTTAACTTATTTATTACTACTTTAATAAATAAATAAACAAGAAATTCTTTACAATATAGAGTGAAATAAATGTAAAGTATTATTTATTATAATATATTATTCAAATACTTACAATAAATAAATAATACTAATAATTAACATTAATTATATTATCTATTCATAATTCATAAAAACATTTAAAACAACAACAAATATTACGACAAAATACTTAAAAAATAATAAATAAATAAAGAATTTGAATTAATGAATTATTTTAATTAAAAAACAAAGGCATTTTTTGTTTAAAATATTGTTCATTTCATTTTCAAATAAATAAAATTTATGTATTTATTATATTTGTGTTTAAATTTAAATAATAAGTAAGTAAGTACTACTTTAATAAATGATTAAACTAAAAATACTTTACAATGCAAGTGAAATAAATGTAATGCATTATTTATTATAATGTAAAGGGTGATTTTTTAAGAGCTTGATAACTTTAAAAAAAAAAACGCATAAAATTTGCAAAATCTCATCGGTTCTTTATTTGAAACGTTAGATTGGTCCATGACATTTACTTTTTGAAGATAATTTCATTTAAATGTTGACCGCGGCTGCGTCTTAGGTGGTCCATTCGGAAAGTCCAATTTTGGGCAACTTTTTCGAGCATTTCGGCCGGAATAGCCCGAATTTCTTCGGAAATGTTGTCTTCCAAAGCTGGAATAGTTGCTGGCTTATTTCTGTAGACTTTAGACTTGACGTAGCCCCACAAAAAATAGTCTAAAGGCGTCAAATCGCATGATCTTGGTGGCCAACTTACCGGTCCATTTCTTGAGATGAATTGTTCTCCGAAGTTTTCCCTCAAAATGGCCATAGAATCGCGAGCTGTGTGGCATGTAGCGCCATCTTGTTGAAACCACATGTCAACCAAGTTCAGTTCTTCCATTTTGGACAAAAAAAAGTTGGATATCATCTCACGGTAGCGCTCACCATTCACAGTTACGTTACGATTCGCATCATCTTTGAAGAAGTACGGTCCAATGATGCCACCAGCCCATAAACCGCACCAAACTGTGACTTTTTCTGGATGCATTGGTAGCTCTTGCAATGCTTCTGGCTGATATTCACTCCAAAATCGACAATTCTGCCTATTTACGTACCCATTGAGCCAAAAATGAGCTTCGTCGCTGAACACAATTTCTTTCTTTCTGAACTTTCTTAACAGAGCACGCATTTTGATAATAAAATTCAATGATTTGCAAGCGTTGCTCGTTAGTAAGTCTATTCATGATGAAATGTCAAAGCATACTGAGCATCTTTCTCTTTGACACCATGTCTGAAATCCCACGTGATCTGTCAAATACTAATGCATGAAAATCCTAACCTCAAAAAAATCACTCTTTATTATTCAAATACTTACAATTAATAAAGAAATAATACTTTTAATTAACTAAAAATATATTTATTACCTATCTATTCATATTATAATATACAAAAAAAAATAATGTAAACATTTAAAATTCGTATTTTATTTATCAAATATTACGAAAAAATACTAAATAAATAAATTATTATTGTATTTAATATACATAATTTTTTTTATAATGTAAACTGGAACATGTTTATTATATTATATGGGAGATATTGAGTGTCTGTATTCATAGTCGGAAATCGGTGGGGATAGTCCTGGCATATTACGAATTGTAATTTTCGAAATGTCAAGATCCTAACAAATCTAATTTATATTTTATTTTCCAAATGTAAATGAATAAAGTATATTGTAAGTAACTAAAATTATACATTTTTTAATGGCAACTGGAATGTACTCAATGTGCATTTATTTGTTGTATTCTTCTCGGAACTGTAATTAAATCACTCACAATATATACGTCACGTAGTCATCATAATATATCAAACTTCTATTCTGGAATATCTAAAAAGAGAGATAATGAGAATAGAGTTAAGTAAATACATATTTGAATTTATTTGCGTATTTAAAATACAACACTTATTTCTAATGATGACCTTCAAAAGAGTAACTGGCACTACTACTAGGAATGGTTTTATTAGGACATATAGTTGAGGTCTGGTTTAATAGATTTACTCATGCGCTTCTGAGGGTCGATTCTGGTTCTGTGAATAGTTTTCATATGGAAAAATACGAAATATGTTACCACCAGTATACGTATAGTATTGACTGACAGGATATTTTTCACTGAAAAGTATTCACAGAACCAGAATCAACCCTCGAATCTGCAAAAACGTAGCGCTCTCAAGATGAAACGCATATCCAGTTTTTATTATACACTCCACGAGAGTATTATGTCTTTGTGCTTTTGCACAAAGTACCCAAAAGGAAGCGAGATATCACTTTTTGAATCGATTTAGCAATGTCCGACTGTCTGTTTGTCTATCCATCTATTCCTGTAAACAGAGTACAGGGGCCAAATCACGGCATTCGAAAACGAGAATGTTACGATCGAAAAGTGCTTTTATTTATTGTAAAAAGGGTATAAATTTGCACAAAAGTTATACAAAATCTAATTAGATAATATCGACATCCTAATTGGTTTTGTTCGAAATTTCCACTTCTTTCATAGAAATTAAAAATTGCTTTCGATCGTAACTTCCCGATATCGAATCCCGTGATTTGCCCCCAGATCGCAATTGGAGCCACAACTAAATGAAACTTTGCACAACGAAGTTTTTCGGGATAAGGACAAACGCTATTTAATTTTCACACCCCATTTGACTCTTTTCACTCTAGAAACCACATATTTTAACAGATTTTCTTCAAAATTGGCAAAACATCATATATTTCCCATGGTAAACATAGATTAGATCGGTTCAAATTTATTATAGCTCCCATACAAATTTCGCTCATTATTTGAGGATCTCCTCTCTTTGGTAAATTATCTTATATTTCAACTAGAAACATCCATAGTGAATAGGGTCAGATCGGTTCAGATTTATATATAGGTCCCTTCCAAATTTAGCACCTAATTTGACTTTTTCCTCTCTAGATACCACATATTTTAACAGATCTTATTCAAATTTGTCACAGCACATTATAATCCAACTAGAAACACCTATGGTGAAAACGATTATGATTGGTTCAGATTTGGATATAGCCCCTGTACAAATGACGCTCCCGATATGACTTTCTTGATCTAGAAACCACATATTTTCCTCAAATTTAGCACAACACATACAATATCTGTGGTGAAAGTGGGTAAGATCAGTTCATATTTATATAAATCAGTTCATATAATTAAATGTTGCTCCCAAATATTTGTCTGATTATATTTTACCTTGAAATATACATTATGAGTGTGGGTCACAATGGTCCATGATTAGGACCCATACAAAGATCCTTCCCGATTTCACTTTTTTTACCGAATTGAAAGTGGAGAAAGTGGAGGGTATCATATAGTCGCCACCATCCTCCCTTACTTGTTTAACTATAACTTCAAGCCAAATATAGCCACTCAATTTTGATTTTGATGTCCTAATCCGAAAATATGTCTCTTTTAACAGAAAAATTATTAACACTGGTAATTTTTCGATAATTTGAATAACCTCTGAACGGTAACCAGAACAATATTAAAATGTTGCATTAAAGAACACAACAGAGGAACCCCACTAAGGTTTCCTATTCTCGGAATCCCGGAAATATATTGCTATTTCTCAGGAATCCCAACTGAATATAAAATTTAAGGAATAATTAAAGTTGTAACAATTATTTTTGTAAGAATTCTGATATTTAGGAGAACGGATGCATAGGGTTTGTAAGAATTTCGTAAAATTCTAAATTCTACTTGTTATATAATTCAGTTTGTGAGGAGTTTGACAGTTCTAATTGTCACGTTAATGTGGATGCGGTCGTTATCGCGCCATGATTACCGATTATTTTAGGCCCGAATTGGAAAACGTGGACTTGGACGACATGTGGTTTCAACAGGACGGTGCCACAAGCCACACAGCAGACGTTATAATCGATTTATTGAAGAGTATGTTTGGTGAGCGTGTTATCTCAAGAAATGGACCTGTCAATTGGCCGCCTCGTTCGTGCAATTTAACGCCATTATACTTTTTTTCTTTGGGGCTACGTCAAATCATTGTTCTTTGCCAAGAAGCCGACGACGTCAGAGGGTTGAAATCTTCAAAAATGGAGATTAATTCGGGGAAGCTATTAAATTTGAAGCAAATCAGTGCAGATTTAGATATATCTTCCATACAAATGTCACTCCCGATTTGACATTTTTCGCTCTAGATATCACATATTATAACCGATATGGTTCATATTTGGCACAACACGTTATATTTCAACTATAAAAGTGTATGGTGAAAGTGGGTAACATCGGATTAGATTAAGTTATAGCTCCCATATTTTAGTTATAGTTATATATATATTTAGTTATAGCTCCAGATTTGACTTTTCCTCTCTAGTAACAAACTTGTTTACCCAATTTGGTTCGTATTTGGCACATAACGTTATATTGCATCTAGAAACAGCTGCAGTTAAATTCGGTGACATCGGTCCATTGTTTGATAAAGCCCCATACAAATGTCGCACCAGATTTGGTGGCATTTACTCATAAAGGACAATGTTTCCGGCATTAAACTATCACAGATATTTTAATAGATCTAGAAATGGTAGTAAATTACTAGTAATAGGGTAGAAGTTGCAGGCTACCATATAACTGGCATCGTTCGACTTTAGTCGTTCCGTACTTGTTTTTGTATAGGGATGTTTACAAAATAAGATTTATTGTGAAACTTGGAACCTGATTCTGCTTCAGTGAATGCTTTTCATGAGAAATAATTATTTCATTTAAGTGTTATGTAAATAATGCATTGCAAAATGCTTAAATATTAAGTTTTCGTCATAATCAAAATTGCAGTTGTACAATAAAACTTAATGTATAAGCACCCATAAAGAGTGACTATTTTCACAATTTATTTAATAAAATAAATTGACGCAAAAACGCGCAACATTTTATTTCGGAATATTTAAGCTAACATATCGTAATTTAATTAGAAATTCGCCATCTGGCGGTATGTTACAGAATTCACATTTAAAACTCCACATATATTTTGAAAATACCTTAAATTTAGACATATTTTGATCAATTTTTTAAAAATATTTCTACAATATTTTCGTTAAAACATTTTTTTGTAAAAATACTCTAAAATAACTGAATTGAAGATTCCATAATCAAAGTGTTACATTTTATCATTGAGCAAAATGATATTAACTTTTAAAATATGTCAATATTAACTTTTCACAACTGATCGTGTAAATCTCAAAATTTTCTTGACTTTCAGGCAGTGCAACTGGAATAGTAAACAACACATGTCATTGATATTTTCGACAGTGGTGAGGAATATTATATTCTTTAATCGTATAATAAAAAATGTTCAAAAAAATAAATTTTGATTTTTGAATTAATCTCCATTTTTGGCGATTTCAATCCTCTGTGCGACGTTGGAAGAACACTGAGCCAACATTGAACGCGAAATAGCAGCCGTTACAGCCGAAATGTGTGACCAAGTCATCGAAAATTGGCTCCAACGAATCGACCGCTGCCGACGTGCCCGCGGTGGTCATATGAAAGAAGTCGAGTTCCATTCATAAATGTTTTGTATTTCAAGTCGATCATAAAGTTTTGCAAATATCTCAAATGGTTTGCTTTTAAAAAAAAAAAGTTGTCAAGGCCTTATTGGAAAACCCTGTAAATAATATAGGGTCCGCCATCTAACGTTTTTTCAACTATTCAACCGTTGGACTATTATTTGTGGGGTGCCCTCAGCAGCCATTTGAATGACATTATTTTCCATTATTAACCGGAAGGATTGTACTTTCAAATAAAAAAAGAAATTTGAGAAAATATTCAGTAGTTTTTTTATACCATTTTCAAAATAAAAGTTATTTGGCGGACCCTTATAATATTACTGAATTATTATTATGTAACAATAATTATTAAGTAACGAAGACAAAATTGTGAACGCAGAATTACTTCCAGAAATAAATTGCACATTTGGTGAAAGTTTTTTTAACGAAAACTTTAAACCGAAAAAAATCAATCGGATCTACATTCTTTTTTTAATTTTAAACATTTTTTTCATATTTTTAGTTCAAATCCGAAATCCTGGTCTGAAACTGGGAAAACTATACTAAATTATAGAAAATCCTTATTGTTATATAAAGGGTGATTTTTAAAAGCTATAGGAAAGTTTTTCAAAAAAAAGCACATAAAATTTAGAAAAATTCATGAAATCTTTATTTGAATCGATAGTACGGTCCGTATAATTTAATGTTTGAAGATTATTTTTATGCAACTGTTGACCTTGAGACTGCGCCTCAAATGGTCCATTCGCTTAGTCCAATTTTGGCATTTCCACGTTTTTGAGTAACAGAAGCTCAAATTCTGCGAACGGCGACTAATCGATAATTGATGGTCATCATTAACACTGGCCGATACAGCTGCGATATGTTCTTCAGTTCGCACTCTACGTAAGCGTGTTGGTGGTTTAATGACCAACAATGTAAATTTGGTGCGAAATTTTGTCACAATAGTCCGAATAGCCGCTTCAGTGGGTCGATTAAACTGACCATAAAATGGAAGCGCGCGATGAACTTTCTTAACAGAGCACTCATTTTGATAATAAAATTCAATAATTTGCAAGCGCTGCTGTTTAAACCAGTGTTGCCAAAAAGATAATAGCTAAAAAATCACCCTTTATATCGTAATGGATAATTTGGTGAGGATCCACTACCAAAGAAAATTCCGGGAACCCTGGAATGAAAAATGGCGGGGTACCCCCGGAAATTGTTACCGGCAGATATAGTATACTGTCGCCACAGGTATTTTACAATTACGAGCAACTGAAAGTTCCTATGTCCTATTGTCAAAACTAATGTTTGATGATTTAAGACGATTTTGTCCCAACAGAGCAATTTATGTCATAAAGGAACTCCGCAAATTTTAAATTTAAAACACTGAAGTACACACCACCCTCGTACATAAAATGCTGGGTATCATATCGGGGTGTCGCCTGAAATTCATGGAGAATTATTCAGGCTGAAGGATGTATGATAATTTCCGACGGAAGTGTAATCAAAAATCGCTTAGACAAATGCCATGTGATGTGATGCTGCGACACTCTGTGCTCGTTCCCCCGCTGCTCTATTTTTTTCCACGAACTCGAACACACACACTCAGAAACACTGCAGGTGTCTTTGGGAGTCTCTGTGGGGGTGTGCGTGTGTTTGTTCGTTGGCGTGCGTCTGAATGGGACTTTCAATGAGGGAAGCGGTGTTTTTTCCTGTTTGTATAGCTGTAGTAATTTTTACAACACCTGTGTGGATGGTGTGTATGTGTGTGCTTATATTCGTGTATGTGTACTAATGCAAACTTTGTATGTGTGTTTGCTGTTTTTGGAAGCTGTGTATATGTCTGTCCGTCCGTCTGTCTGTTTGTCTGCGAAAGAATTAAACGGAAATGAGCATTACTCGCTGGCAATAAAATTTGTTTCTTTCACTCTTTTTTCAGCGCCTTTTCAAAATTCATTTTTAATTTAATTTTCTCTATCTCCCCTTCGACAGAGCCGCCATCGCCACATTGCAAAAGGATGCGTTAATAAAAATTCAATGTTTGTCTGCTCAAATAAATTCTCACCAATTACATTTTAACATTTTTTTCAATGTTTTCGCTAATTGAGTTGAAGCGAAGCACAACAGACCGGGGGGTAGTGTCGGACGTGATTTTGTAGCAGATATTGCCAGAAATTAAAGACGAAAAAGCATATATGTACGACGCAGACGGTCCGAAGTCAATGACTTCACTATTAAAGAAGTATTATTTTTTATTATTATTCCTTATTTAGTAAGCAATCATGTACCAAAACATATTTTGGCATTCTCTATTTGATAGAAAGTTACGTAGGGTTTTTTAAAGGCACTTTCCACAATTTTGACTTCGCAGCCAAGATTTATACAATTTCACTCTGTGACTATATCGTAAAAAATTTTAATCCTTAAATGTAACTTGGAAGAAATTTCTTTGATTTTTTCGAAGAAAGAGTCAAATTGACTTCTTTATGGGTGAGGAACTAAACGGTTAAGATCTTCCACAAAAATGATCCTCATAAAATTGCACAACATTTCTGACAATAAGAATTATCTCAGACATTAAATTACTTTTTGTCACTTAGTATAATTAAATTATAATTAATATAATTAAAACAAGTAAAAACGGCGTTAAGTTCGGCCGGACCGAACTTTATATACCCTCCACCATGGATTGCATTCCACAGAGGTTGTCGGTTTTCGTAGAAGTTCAGTAATATCACAGGAAAATATAATTTGTTTAATATAGCCAAACCAAAATAAATACAAATATTAAAAAAATAATTTTATAAATAAATGTAATATTTTAATTATTTCAAACCATTATATATTTCAAATCAAAAAAAAATATTCTTATATTTATATTTTCAAAAAGCTTAAATACCATAAATATTGGTAGATAGTGGGTGCTACAGTTGGTTGTATTTCCATTATATTTTAATTTCAAAAGTACAAATTTTAAAAATTCATTAACAGGCGTACATAGTGCAAAATAACCTAACTTCATGATTCAACCAATTTTTGCCGTAAAAGAAAAATATTTTTATATTTTTTTATACTATTTTTATCCCTTTGTACCATTGAATCCCTTGAAAGTACGAATTTCGAAAAATTCGTTTATTTTCCGTGTCTACGCAGTCAGAGGAATGTATACTCCGAATTGCATGAATCTAGCTGCGGTCATTTGGTTGGTACTATTTGTATCCCCTTTTTTCATTTTAACCCCAAAAAGTACGAATTTCGAAAAATCTGTTTATTTTCCGTGTCTACACAGTCAGAGGAATGTATTCTCCGAATTTCATGACTCTAGCTGCGGTGATTTGATTGGTACTATTTTTATCCCCTTTTTTATTTTAACCCCAAAAAGTACGAATTTTGACAAATCCGTGTGTTTTACTTGTCTATGCAATCAGAGGAATGTATACACCGAATTTCATTATTCTAGGTACAGCCGTTTGGTTTGTACCATTTTTGGTACCAAAGTACGAATTTGGAAAAAATAATTTTATATTATGTATCTACTCAATTAGAGGAATGTACATACTGAATTTCTTGTTTCTAGCTGTTTTCGTTTAATATGTACCATTTTTATCCCTTTTTTGCCCCATTTCACCCCCTACAAATAAGAATCACTTTACGGTACACGTTTTTGCTGTAGGGGGAATGCGCATACCAAATATCAAGCAAATATAAACAGACATATTCAAAAATCATGCTTAAATACGCAAAAATATTAGGGATTATTATGGGTATTTTTAGTCCTTGTGAGGGAAAAATTTTTCCCTTTAGGCCGATTTCGCCCCATTTCAATCCCAACCGATCTACGACTATAAGACGCGTTTATGGAAAATTTGAACGTTTTAGCTCGTTTCGCTTAGATGCTAGCGTGCTTTCAACAGACGGACGGACGGACGGACATGGCTAGATCGTCTTAGAATTTTATGACGATCAAGAATATATATACTTTATAGGGTCTCAGGTCGATATTTCAAGGTGTTACAAACGGAATGACAAATGACAATACCCCCATCCTGGAGGTGGAGGGTATAAAAATTAAAACTTTGATCCAGAAAAAATGGTCTAGTCAACATGCCCTTTCAGTATTATACGGCCAATACCAACCTGGGAGAAAAATATTAAAATTGAATTGATTTCATATTTTTTATAAAATCTTTAAAACTTAAATTCAATATTTTTGTTATGCGAAGTACAATAATTTACTTTAATAAAGTTCGAGTGTTTTCTTCGAGAAGAGAGCACATATGATCATCTCCCAAAATGGTCTACCAAAAAAATTAAATCAGACCACACTAATAGCTTTTAACTTTATTTTTTCCTTATTTCGACAACTTTTTTATTATGAAACTTGAAGTTATCTTTTTATTAAAAGTTGAAGAGTTATAACGAAAATTACTAAAATTTTTTACTACGAGTGGAAATTGTTGTACCTTCCGTTTTGTCGCGTCCGTATTTCTGATGTACCTTATTAAAAAAATTAAGAGATAATTCTCATATTTCATAAATCTACGAAAAAAAAATATATCTTCTGACCTTCATTTACATGTATGTATATAAGGAAAAACTAAGTTCTCAAAAAATCTCTGAACGTTGCATATTTCTATAAGACCTTTAGAAGTACTTCTGTTTTTTGTCGCGTCCGTTTCAATGTAAAATTGTTTATAATTTTGTACTAAATCCTGATGATATATTTTTAAAATGTACTTCTCTTTAAGCGCTTTAGAACACTAAAAAGGCTGATCGACTTTTTCGCTTTCTTTCTTGTTTTTGGTGTAAGGCGGTGGCTAGGACGCGACATTCGTCCGGGCCACTGGGAGATGCCCATATGTTGTATGTCCCGACCCTCCAAGCGGGCCTGGTAGGAGGGAATATGACACAAATATCATGACTTTCATGAAGAAATTTTATAATATCCCTCTTAACCCATTTTGACCCAATGTTCGATTAATCGAACAGTAGACAGTAAGAAATAATTTTTGCTGGGCTTTAATGGGTTAATATACTGTTTTTCTACGAAATGTCGTCGCTAGCTAATCGGCCCGTGAATATGTGGAGGGTCTGTAAAATTCGACCCGCTTGAACATAACACATTTCATTTGTTGATGGCTGGTGTTGAAGTTTTAGCTGATTTATAGAGCTTAATAAGTGTATAATATGTGTATAATGATATATATGTTTTTATGACTTCATTATTTACTTCGTCTACACCATATGATTTATGTATATGTATGTTGTAGCATATTCACGAATATCATAAATCTCTTTTTATTTCAAGCTGAAGCATGCCCGATGATTGGTACGTGAGTGTGTTATGTCCTGTACATAAGAAAGGAGATAAAACCATATGCGCCAACTGTAGAGGCATCAGTCTCCTGCCTATTGCATATAAAATTCTGTCGTGTATATTATGTGAACGATTGAAACCTAAAGTCAGTGAGATAATTGGCCCATACCAATGCGGTTTTAGACCTGGGAAATCGACCACTGACCAAATCTTCACATTGCGCCAAATCTTGGAAAAAACACAGGAGAAGCAAATCGACACATACCACCTCTTTGTTGATTACATATAGCCCGATACGATACGAGGAAAGGTGTATGAAGCTATGTCTGAGTTTGGAATACCAGCAAAATTAATTCGACTCTGCAAGATGACCCTAACTGGAACGAAATCATCAGTAAAAATTGGGAACACTCTCTCCGACCCCTTCAGTACCAAACGTGGCTTCAGACAGGGTGACAGCCTTTCTTGTGATCTCTTCAATATTCTGCTGGAGAAGATATTACGTGATGCTGCAGCAAACAGAACCGGCACAATATACACCAGAAAACACATGTTACTAGCATACGCGGACGACATCGATATAATAGGTCGTACCTTGCGAGAGGTAACTGCAACATTCACAAGTATCGAAAAGGAATCTGCGAAAGTTGGTTTGGCAGTTAATCAAGAAAAAACCAAGTTAATGGTATCAACGAACAGAGAAACAACAAGATTGGGTCATTCTGTGAACGTTGGTGACTACGACTTCGAGGTAGTGAGTGAGTTTATATACCTCGGCACCGCCATTAATAAAATTAACAACATCAGCCTAGAGATAAAACGTAGAACTATTCTTGCTAACAGGTGCTACTATGGACTGAGTAAGCAATTTAGAAATAAAGCCCTCTCTCGACAAACGAAAACTACACTCTATAAGACGCTAATACAGCACGTGCTATTATATGGCGCAGAAGCATTGGTACTTGCGCAAGCAGACGAAGCTGTTTTAGGAGTGTTTGAGAGAAAGATATTACGAAAAATATATGGCCCTATCTGCGTTGACGGGATGTATAGACATCGAATGAATCATGAGTTGTACGAGCTGTACGGAGAAATCGACATAGTCAGACGAATCAAATTACAACGACTACACTGGCTTGGTCATGTTACTCGTATGGATGAAATCGCTCCAGCAAAGAAATGTTTCGAATCAAATCCCGATGGACAACATAGAAGAGGACGACCGAAGCTCCGGTGGAAAGACCAAGTAGAAGAAGACCTATCAAAACTTGGTGTAAGAAGCTGGAGAACCAACGCATTAGATCGAAGCGTATGGAAATCTATTCTATGTCAGGCCTGTGACCGAAATGGTTGTTTTTAGGCCTGCTAAGTAAGTAAGTAAGAAGGATATGTTACTTACGTATGTACTGCAGGCTACGGACACGTTAATAATGAACACAATTCTAGTCGTTTAAAGGAAACAATAAAATAAATGCTAAGAAAATTCTTAAAAGAATTTAAAATGCATGCAGCAAGGGAAACTACTTCCAATCTGGACCGGTTTCAACCCTTTGCAATTCCAGCCGATTTACAATTACTATGAATTATTCTAGCCTTCTGGTTAGTACCTCATTTCCCCAATTTTAATCTAAAAGTATGAAAAGATGTGTTTATTTTACGCGACTGAAATGTCACAACGAAGCTATTCACTATTCTAGCTACCTAAATAGTATTAGGAAGCATTCCTAGGAAGATCATTGTTCCAGAAAGTTCTTTACGGTGATCTTAGGTACATTTTTGTAGTTAATTGTTTCCTTGAATTTTGAACCGTTTGTTACCTATGGGCCTTAAGAGGCGAAAAAGGTAAAATAATAAATAATTTTTTATGTTTTCTGCGATTTTGACCTTGAAGATGAAGTTTTTTGATTTGCAAGATACGAGCCTGAGAAAATAAAAATTTTTTTGCATAAATGACATCGAGGCCCAAATCTTTGAGGGCCCATAAAAAATTGCATGACTTTGGGCAAATCTGGGAGACAAGGGTCTTTTTTGGTCTTTTATCATGTAGTGGTGTCCGTTGATGATTTTAAAAACTACACGCAGTGTGATCAAATAATTTTGAAAAGCCAAAAGAATTGCCAAAGACAAAGCATTACATAATTTCACTCAGTCTCTCAATCCATCATCTTCTTCGTCGTTTTTATGTCAAGGAATTAAACTACTAACTGGGAACTTCACACCACATACAATTCGCTCAATTGAAAAGAATGGTAACCATATCTCAAATCCTTCGGAATTTGGTCATTGGTCATCAAACTCAGACGATTCGAATTTTTTTCTCCAGAATTCTGCAATAGTAAATATACATTTTTGCAAACATGCCAACCCACTACACCCTGTTCTTCTAAAGCAAAATGCTTAGAGGATGCATTTACATTTCAAGAAATGGTTTGCAGTCTAAATTCATCAAAGGGCAAAACTCCGGGGTTATATAAAATATCTTACCCAATGATCAAATATGCACCTACAACATTCAAGAAACGTATGATTCAACATTTCAACACCATATTTGAATCGGGAAATATCCCCCAATATTTTAAAATCTCAGCAAATATTCCAATAATCAAACCAAAGAAACCAATCAATCAATTGGTTTCATATAGGCCCATATCATTGTTACCATGTATTGGAAAAATATTAGAAAAAATTGTATCTACACGTTTGATGTGGTACTTACAAAAATTTAAACTACTATCTCCAAGCCAAGTTGGTTTTCAATCCGGTCTAAGCACTACAGATGCGTTATTGTATATAGATCACACAATTTGTAAAAATTGATCTACAAAGAATCACACCTCAATTTTGTCAATCGACTTCATTGGAGACCATATTGTCCTTCGAAAACTGTCAGAGTGGGCAATAGGCCCCAACATGTTCAATTTCATAAAATCGTTTTTAACCAACCGTAAATTTAATACCAATTTTTCTGAAATAGTACCACTACACAATGGAATTCCCCAGGGATCTCCGTTATCGGTAACTCTGTTTATAATAGCCTTTGATGATTTAAGCAGAATACTACTACAAAACAAGAAAATTTATCATTGCATGTATGCTGACGACCTGTATATTATCGCAAAAAAACAAAACAATTTCGAAATAAAACAGGAATTTTTAAAATCATTAAATGAAATTGATATTTGGTCGAAAACAAAGATTTCGTTTGACAAATAAAAGAAATTGTAATTCTATTGATATTGACTATAATAATAATATAATCGAAAATGTAAATAATTGTAAGATTCTTGGAATATACGTAGATTGCAAATATAGTTTTAAGGACCATTGCATATACCTCAGAAAAGATCTACACAGTCGATTAAATATAATTAAGTATTTATCATAAACAAAAAGTCAAATGCACACCAACAGTTTACCTAAAGTAGTGAGATCAGTAATACTTTCAAAGATAGATTATGGTTTAATTTTCTATCACAAAGCTGCAAAATCAATAAAATCTCCAGTCGAATCCATATTCCACAGCGCTGTCAGAACAAGTCTACGTGCATACAGAACCACGCCTATACAGAATTTATTAGCAGAAGGAGGTTTTGAACCGATTTCTTTACACGCCTTCAGACTAAAATCCCGATTAACGCACAAAATACTATGCAACATACCTCATCTTCTCCGAAACGAAGTATCTTTGTTAAAAAAGAGAAAGACGCAACTAAAAAAGCCATCAACATTCTATGACATCTATGAAATCACGAAACAGTTGAACATACAAGGATATAAGAACCCAAAGCAAACGTATTCTCCTTGGTCACTGAGCCCAGACCTTTTTGTGGACACACTAACCTCATTCAACAAAAACACAACCAACCACAACATTTACAGGACATTGTCAACTAACATTTTTAATGAATATAAAAACAATGGATGGGAAATTTTATTCACCGATGGTTCAAAATCTCAGATAAATACATCTTTCGCTGTTGTTACTGAAAACGGTAATATCCAAGTAACAGGCCTTCTTCCGGAAAAATCATCTATATTTGATGCAGAAGCTTTAGCTATTTTGAAATCAATGGAAATTTACAAAAAAACGACATATTAAAACCCTTATATGCTCCGACAGTCGTTCTGTGTTTGAAACATGTTTCAACATCTGGAACAACAACCAAACAATAAACCATATACAACAATTAATGCATGATCTGAAAAACATAATAAAACTCATGTGGATTCCTAGTCATGTTGGAATCTCTGGTAATGAGTCTGCTGACATGATAGCCAAAAATATCACACATCGTATTCCAACATTGACATTTATACCCATTTCCAAAAAAATACGTTATTGATATGGCAACAAATTACGCAAATACAAAATCAAATTATGAATGGAGCATTTACAGTCATCAATATAAAAATATAAATCCGAATAGAACTCCTTTGCAAATGCCTCTAACAACTAGATGCCATCAAAACAAATGTTTTTCACTCTACGCCTTAATCACACAAAATTGACTCATGAACATTTAATGACAAAGGAACAACCGCCGGTCTGCACTTTCTGTAACAATAGCAACATTACAATATCTCACCTACTATCCAAATGTTCTGCACTTCAACACATTCGTCTAAATATTTGTAAAACATCTGATGCATTTGACTTTCTCAAACATCCATCCGCAGATAATATTACAAAACTTTATAAGTTTCTAATAACTATTAATATACATAACAAAATATGAATTATTTTTACTATTCAATAACCATTAGGTATCACACATAGCATATAGATCATTCTCGGGACGATAGCCTTAGTTGCTAGTGCCCTTATTGTATAAGTTTATTATAATTTTAATTGTTATAACTAAATAAATAAATTTTGAAAAATTGATTTTGTTGAAAAAATTGTTTTGAAAAAAGCTGATAAAAAATGCAGAAAAATTAGATGAAACGACGCAAAATATGTGTGGATAAATATTGGACCATTGGATTTGATTTGATTATTAGTCAATAAATTAGTAAAACCTAGTTTTTAATTTGGAAATTGATTTTGCGGTACAAAAGTGGATAAGATGTTACCATTCTCACCGTGAATTTTATTCAAGAAAAACCTGATTTATAGAGGTTATTTTGAAAAGCGAAATATTTTGGGAGAACACATAAAACAAAACAATCTTTCATTTTAGTCGGGAACATCCACTACTTTTATTGTGAAGCCACTCTAATGTGTATAGGCTCTCCTCTGTCCAAGCTTTGGATATTTTGTTTATTGTTAATGACGCTAATTGTGTTTGATTAGAGTAATATTGTCTAAAACGTTTATAAATGTAGTACTTTGTTTATTTGATTGAATTATAAAATTATAAAACTTGATAAAATTATAAAACATGATTTTAACAAGCAGATTAAATAAACGACGTTACAGTCTTTTGGCAAACATTCTTGGGCAATAGATTTCTTATGGCACCTATCTGACTGACATTTATTCATTTCCGTTGTAGTTCCGTCAATAGTACTATTCAAATGTGAATTACAATGAAAAAATAATGATAGTTCGTACAATGAAGCTTTATTTTTTGTTCGTCTAAATGTTTTTAAGGGAATTTGACAAAGAGAATTCCGACACCAAACTATCTATCCAATTAAATATTATTATTATAATTATGAATACAATATTGCTTAATAAATTAACTTTGTTCTTGTATGAACATTTCTTGATCAGTCTGTACTTTCAAATGCCGCAAACCGATCCTCCTTATACAGCCTTTACCAGATTGATTTTAATTGTCCCAACTCTTTGAAAGTCCTGTGACCACGCACACACACACACACATCTGGGCACCGTATCATGAACATTTGCATGTCATCCTCTATTTCAAATTTCATTAGAATCCAATCCAATGTGTTCGTGTTGCTGTTGCTGCAATTTTGAGGAAATTAAATTTCATGATTGTTAAACATCCAACAAATTTCGAAAAGGATGTTTGGACAGTTATAACTCAATTTAACTGAATGATTGACATTTCTCATGAGCAACAAGTGTTAATAACATTACCCTCCAGTAGAATGTTGAATGTATGGACACGGCCGACATACATATTTACACATGGTCATCATGCGGGACTCCGTCGTGTACAACATCATCAATGTCAATTACACAACATGGGTAACCAACGACAACCAGACATACTCGTAAAGGGTGATTTTTTAAGAGCTTGATAACTTTTTAAAAAAAAAAAACGCATAAAATTTGCAAAATCTCATCGGTTCTTTATTTGAAACGTTAGATTGGTCCATGACATTTACTTTTTGAAGATAATTTCATTTAAATGTTGACCGCGGCTGCGTCTTAGGTGGTCCATCCGCTTAGTCCAATTTTGGCATTTCCACGTTTTTGAGTAACAGAGACCCAATTGGTGCGAACGGCGACGAATCGAAAATTGGTGGTCATCATTAACACTGGCCGATACAGCTGCGATATTTTCTTCAGTTCGCACTCTACGTAAGCGTGTTGGTGGTTTAATGTCCAACAATGTAAATTTGGTGCGAAATTTAGTCACAATAGCCCGAATAGCCGCTTCAGTGGGTCGATTAAACTGACCATAAAATGGAAGCGCGCAATGAACTTTCTTAACAGAGCACGCATTTTGATAATAAAATTCATTAATTTGCAAGCGTTGTTCGTTTGTAAGACGATTCATGATGAAATGTCAAAGCATACTGAGCATCTTTCTCTTTGACACCATGTCTGAAATCCCACGTGATCTGTCAAATACTAATGCATGAAAATCCTAACCTCAAAAAAATCACTCTTTACATTCATAGAACTTGACATGTGTTGCAAATGTATAGAATGACCACCACTGGAATTTTGCTGTAATTGAATGTGCATATGGGACATTTCGGTGGGAAATGTTCAAAACTAGAGAGGAAATTTGAGTGTTTTGATTGCACTCTTTGATACAGAAGTGAATATACTATTAAAATAATACTGATTCTTCTTCTTTGATACAACAACTTTTATTTGATATTAAAAAATTAAAATTATTTCATTATAGGGTAACTCCACACGATTTCGACCCAGTACGGATTTTGATCATTTTCGATGTTGATGAAATTTGGCACATACATTTTACTAGTATAGTCGTAGATCGGTTGGGATTGAAGCTGGACGAAATCGGCCCAAAGGGAAAACATTTTCCCTCACAAGGACTGAAAAACCCCATAACAACCCTTAATATTTTAGAGTATTTAAGCATATTTTTTCACTTATGTACTTACTTGATATTGGGTATGCGCATTCCCCCGATAACAAAAACGTGCACCATAAAACGATTTTTATTCGTAGGGGGTGAAATGGGGCAAAAAGGGATGGAAATGGTACATATCAAACAATAACAGATAGAAACACGAAATTCGCTGTGTTGTGTACATTCCTCTAATTGTGTACGTACATAATATGAAATTATTTTTTCCACATTCGTACTTTTAAGGGATAAAATGGGAATTGAGGGATAAAAATGGTACCAACAAAACGGCTGTACCTAGAATAATGAAATTCGGTGTATACATTCCTCTGATTGCGTAGACACGTAAAATAAACGGATTTTTCGTGTTAAAATTGAAAAGGGGATACAAATAGTACCAGCCAAATGACCGCAGCTATAATCATGAAATTCGAAGTATACATTCCTCTGACTGCGTACACACGAAAAATAAAGTTTTTTTTTCCAAATTCGTACATTCAACCAAATCTTGGTATTCGGTGTATACATTCAATAGCCTCCATAGATTCGTAAATATAAAGAATTTTCCAAATTCGTACTTTTTAACTTTTACGGCTGGATAGAATTTTGAAAGGTAGAATCTTGCACTGTGTACGTGAGAGATTATGGATTTTCAAAATTACTATTGTTGGAATTAAAATAGGATAGAAATACAACCATACCACCATACGACTGTAGCTGAAAATGCACCCACTATCCCCCAATATTTAGGGTTTTGGAGCATTTCTGAAGATTAATGCCTTATATTTACTATTTGAAATAACTTGTAGTATTATTTAGCTATGTATAGTATAAACTTAGCCTTGTCGTATAAACGTGGTTTAAAATACTTAAAATTGAATGTTTATTTATATTTTTTTTTCATTATTTGTTTATGTTTTGGTTTGGCTATATTAAAACAAGTAAAGTAAGGCTAAAGTCGGGCGGACCGACTTTATGAAACACTGCACTTTCTATCCGAACACAATTCAACTCGGTAAAAAATGAAAACGAGAAGGCTTTTTGTCAAATCGAGAGAAATATTTGTATCGGGACTACATCCAAACATGGAATGAAGTAACTAGCTTTCACAATAAGTTCTTTCAGTTCAAGTCAACGTGTTTTGAAGAAATTCGTTGAAAATACGTGGTTTCTGGGGCGGAAAAAGTCAATCCGGGAGCGAAATTTGTATGGGAGCTATATGTAAATCTGAACCGATCTGACCTATATTCACCGTGGGTGTTTCTAGTGGAAATATAAGATAAGTTGCCAATTTTGAAGAATATCTGTTTGTATGGGAGCTATATATATAACTGAACCGATTTAATACATTTTTACCACCAGGTGTTTCCAGTTGAAATATAAGGTTTCTGGTATCTGTTAAAATATGTGGATTCTAGAGCGGAAAAATTCAAATTAGGAGCTATATATAAATCTGGACCGATCGAACACATTTTTACCACAGGTGTTTCTAGTCGAAGTGGTATCTAGAGTGAAAAGGGTCAAATCGGGGGTTAAATTCATATGGGGGCTATATCTAAATCTGAACCGATTTTCTTCAAATTAAATAGCGTTCGTCCTTGTCCCGAAAAACTTCGTTGTGCACTGTTTCATTTGGTTGTGGCTATATATAAATCTGGACCGATCGAACACATTTTTACCACAGGTGTTTCTAGTCGAAATATGTGGTATCTAGAGTGAAAAAGGTCAAATCGGGTGTGAAATTCATATGGGGGCTATATCTAAATCTGAACCGATTTTCTTCAAATTAAATAGCGTTCGTCCTTGTCCCGAAAAACTTCGTTGTGCACAGTTTCATTTGGTTCTGGCTACAATTGCGACCTGTATCGTGATTACAAGAATAGATGGAAAGACAGACGTGCTGTGCTGTAAAGTGTAATTATAAGGAATATGAAAGGGATTTCGTCCAAGCATGGCAAATTATAATGCCTCGATAGCATTCTATATGTGAAACGGCCCGCAAGTAAAACAACAACAAGGTACTTTCATAACTATATTCACAGTCGTTCATTAAACCATGAAGGAAATTAAATTGTTTGGTTTTCATTGTCTACTTATTCAAATCTAAAATGAAGTTTAAAATTTTCAAAACTGAATTTATTGTGAACATAATAAAAATCACCCCCTCACAAAAAATAATACTTCTAAAGCATTTGAATTCAAAATGAAAGCATTTGGAAAATGACCATCAATGAAATATGAAAATAAATCGAACATATGCTGCAAATCTCTCGTATATCACTGACAACGCCAACCAGCCCAGCCGTACCACCTATTCGCCTCCACATATCCAATAAAAAGGACATAACTCTTTATGTGCGATCTAGGCTATACACAAACACACTCCCAATCACAAATATACACTGAATCAAGTGAAGGGAGTGATGGCCAGGGGTACGGGGGTCTACATGCAATTTTTAGAGTGATAAATTTTATGCATATGTTTTTCCAAATAGGAAATTGTTAAAGGAAATTTACCGGAAATTAAAACTTGTGAGCAATATAAATCGTTCAACATTTTGCACAGACACTGTCTGTTCTCTTCGGGGTTGTCCTTTCTTTGTGGGGCGGTTTAAGGAGGCCAGCCCTGTGGAGGAGGGGTGGTGGGAGGAGAGTTCATTTGAAATAAGTACAAATTTGTTTGCGTATAATGATATGTGCTAAGTGAGTTTAATGCCACCATCAGAGTTTCGCAAAATATTACGGCAACATGACGAATGCACGGATGTGGCCATCGTCCTTTTCTGGTGAAATTGTATAAGAATATATATGTATGTGGATGCGCCTTTTTATGTAGATCAAAAAATGTTGAAGTAAAGAACACGAATTTGTTACACCCTTCAGAGAATCGTGGGATAGAAACTTCAAAAATTAAACCATTTATTTATGTTTCCATTGTTGATCGCAATCGCCATACTTTTATTTCGGACAGATCAACAGAAAAGTGGAAGTAGATACTTAGGAACATTAAAATTTGTTAAACTTTTGGAATCCGGTCTTTGCGTTTTTGTAAAATAGTCATATAAATAATTTCCTTAAAAATATGGGTCATATCTAGTGATTATAAAAAACAATAGCATATGGCAAATGAACAAGGATAGAATGATCATAATATACAATAAAACATTAGATAGTTTTTAGTGAATATAAAAAACGGAAAACAGGCAAAAAAATAGTTTTACCGGTTGTTCGAAAATAGTAATTTTCAAAAAATCAATCTTGTTATTGATTTTAATTTTGACCCTTCTAGGCAAGGGGGATTGAGAGAGAGAGAGAGCTCAGACAGTTTCTGGGGTGTTGGGGAGTCGGACTGGAAAATATCTTCTCGCAGATAAATTAGAGCTCTGTTTGAAACCAGCGCTTTACACACTGACAGAATTTTCCTTAATAATATTTATGAAGCGATTTCATGAAACGTTTTTCATAAATTTTAGTTTTTTTCGTTCGTATTTTTTGGCATGTAATCAATATTTGATTTGATCTGGGATATTGTCTTGGCTCAAGACCATTTTGCATCTATATTTATTTATAAGAATGCTAATTTATTTACAAATGGCATGGTGACATTTATTTCTTGGCTGCAGACTACCACTATCATGATTTCCACTTCGTCAACGGGTTTTTCAAGTGGCTTCGCAGCGACTTTTCAACATCAAACCCGGCCTCTTTAAGGAAATGATTCTCACAAACGAACCAGAAACACACCTCAATAATTTCATAATTTTTATAAAATGTTTCATAACTTACAACTATATTTTTAGTGTGTCGACTTTATTCGTTGAATGCTAACAATTCTCATTTGTCCTCTGTTTACTCTGACATAAGTATTTACCTTGATTTAGGTCAAAGACATAGTCATTGCAAAGATCTTCGCAATAGTGGTGTGTGTTGATTGGTTAGTCACCGAGTTAGACCTTTTTTGTTTATATTGGAGACTTCAGTATAAATTATTACTCGTTCGTAAAATTAATGAAGTTTCTACATAAAATCTATGACAATTTTCATACATCATTATGAAAAATAATGAATTTTTATGACAAAAGTTCTTTGAATGAAGAACTACATTTCATAGTTTCTATGAAATGTTTCATAAATTCTATGACACTTTCCATTGATTTGTACTTTATTAAACATGTTTCATAAATTTTATGAAATGTTTCTTTGGCGACCTTTTAATGAAAATTTTCACTGAGGATAAGACAAAATCATAAATATTATGAAGACAATTCTTTCAGTGCAGAATAAATGTTTCTGCTCTCCGATGATATCGCTGTGATATCAGCTCAGACCAAGAGAAATGCAGCGGCGGAGCAGAACTCGTGTGTCTCCAGATCACACATGTTCTACTCCGCCGCCAATTTGTCAATGCAATGAGGTTAACCTAAACAAAATGTCCGCTCCTCGCACGGATCAAGAGGTATCACGGATCAAGAGGTATAACTAACCAAAGAGCTCTTGCCGAGATCATCTTGTGGCCATAGACATTAATGTAGCCAATTGATGTAGAGAAAAGGAGTACGTTCGAGCACGAACGTTTTTTAAAAAACATTTTTGCTTGTACGAAAAAAATCCATAAAATTGGAAAAAATATTTCTTATATTTATTCTGTGATAGCCTATATTCTAACTAAGAAAACAATGTCGCACCATTAAACCAAAAATAATTAAAAATAATGTTTTTTTAATAAGTTATTTTGCGTCTATAAAGTGGGGTATAACTCTTACATTTATCCATATATATATTTATCCATATATGTATATTAGGCCGGGTTGATTTGTATGGAGGCAAAAAATTCGCTCAACATTCATGGAATCGTATTCTAGAGATCAAAATAAGAAACTTTGCAGAAGGAACTATACCTCAAAAACGAATTCTGATGTCCCGGTCAAATTTTGAAAAATCACACTTTGAATTATTTAGAGTGCCCCAATCGAGTCTAAATAAATGACCGACTCCCACATGCGAGGGGCACACCCCTGGAACCCTTCCTGGGGTGTTCCCCATACAAACATTTCAAAAAATTCGTTAGAATTTTGAATTCGCAACATTAATTACCTTAATATATATATATTAATTTTATGTATTAGTAGTATTTTGGGACAACACATTAAATAAAGAAAAGATTTTTAGTGGGAAAAAGGTGTGGATAACTTTTTAAAATTTTTGATTTTACAGTCAACATTTATCCTATTACACTATCATTTTAGCCTGAATTTAGAAGCAAAATGTTATAACGGCGATATGATGAAATTTGATAACACCATGTACCCTAAAAATAGAAAGCTTTTTAAGCACGGCTAAAATAAGAATGACATAGGATAAATCCTATAGAGAATAACAAAATTCTTGGCATATGATTGCTGATTAAATGGGGAATATTTGTGAAAGAACTTTTTCAAAAACCCACGTAAAAAAAGTTGAAATAAATGCAATTGCAACCGTGAATTGTGGATTTCTGCAACAATTGCAGATGCAAATATGTTACAGGTGACATTGCTTCTTAATACATATGGAAAAAATTATCTGGATCCGTTGGATATATGGCTAGAAAACTACAAAAAAGATGTCATGAATACAAATCATTTTAGCCATATCTCCAGCGAAAGTACAAATTTCGCAAAAAACGTCCAATTTCTATTTTTTATTTACCGTGCTCTACGGAAATACCCACATCTTTTGTCGATGAAGATCGATCTTTCAAAAAAACATGGACGAGCTATTTAAGCGTGAAGAGTTTTATCCACAATTTTGGTGTCTTCGGTGACCCCCACTGAAATTTTCCGGATAGTTTTTTCTTTTTCTCGTTTTTCTTGAAAAAGGATCAAGAGGCACATAAAGAAGTAGCTAGAGGGTTAAGGTCTTCCACAAAAATGATACTCATAAAATTCCAGAATTTAGTTCTGACAATAAAAATTCTCTCAGACATTGACTTGCAACATTTTTTCACTTAATATAATGCTCCCTTCGAACAAAAAATTAAAAATTCGACCCACTGTAAAAAGAAACTCAGACCAGCTGATCTACTCAATATTTAATTTTAGAATTATATCGCTTCTATGCTCCAAAAATGTTTTTTTTATAATTGTTTTGGACGAGAAGTGCCACGAATTCTATCGTAAAACTTATGAAGTGTCACTAGTGGCTGTTAATAAAAAATATATCTTAAAGCATCAAAGAGGTCATGATAGTGGTAGTGTACAGCCTAATAATAAATGCCATGATGCTATTTGAAAATAAATTTGCATTCTCTAAAATCAAAGAAAAAAAATTAAATCAAACAAGTAAGAAGGCGTTAAGTTCGTCCGGCCGAATCTTATATACCCTCCACCACGGAGTGCATTCCACAGTATTACCAGCAGATTAAAGGATGTGGACTTTACATAGAGGTACAGTACCATATTACGAAAATTGTAATATTTTTATGCGCATTACTATATTTGTTTACTATTTCAAACTATAATGTATACTTATGCACACTGTTTAAAATCTACTACTATAAATAAATACAATATTATAATCCTTTTTGTTTCGAATCTTCATAGTCAGAACACCGAATACACACCAAATACACACCGAATATATACACCGGATTTCATAATATCAACTTCAGCGGTTTGAAAGGTACCATTTTTATCCCTCTTTTTCAATTATATCCCTTAAACTTACGAATTTCGAAAAATCCATCTATTTAATGTGTATATGCAATTAGAGTTATGTACACACCGAATTTCATGATTTTAGCTGTTGTCGTATCATTGGTACCATATTTTATCCCTTTTTGTCCCATTTCGCCCGCTACAACTTTTATTTTCTTTGTGGTGCTTCCAAGCTACAAGAGGAATGTCCGCAACAAATTTCAAATGTATGAAAATTAGAAATTTAATTAATAAACCACGGCTACCAATATTTTTATTCTATGTATATATATAATGGAAATAATACTTCAATTCATAAAGTATATATAAGGCAGCAATCATAAATGCCCTAAATATTGTTGGACAGAGAGTGTATTTTCAGCTACAGTCGTTTGGTTGGTTGTATTTCCATCCTAGTTTAATTAAAAAGTATAAATTTTGAAAGTACTTTATCTTGTCTTAACAACTTAATTTTTTGTCGTAAAAGCAACAAAATAAATTTGGAAAAAAAACATTTTTACGAATTCCATGATACTATCTGCGGACATTTTGTTGGTACCATTTGTATCCCCTTTCTAGCATTTTACTCCTTAAAAGTACGACTTCCGAAAAATTCATCATTTTAGCTGTAGCATTTTAGTTGCTACAATTTGTATCCCTCTGCTCCCATTGAATCCCTTGAAAGTACGAATTTGGAAAAACCTTTTTTCGTGTCTACTCAGTCAGAGGAATGTATACAGCGATGAACATGGTTCTAGCTACATGAATTTGTTTGGTACAATTTTTATCCCCTTTTTCCATTATACTCCCTAAAAGTACGAATTTCGAACATTTCCTTTATTTTATGTGTCTACGCAATCAGAGGAATATATACACCGAATTTCATTATTGTAGGTGCAGCCGTTTGGTTGGTACTATTTTTATCCTTCTATCCCCTTTTAACCCCTTAAAAGTACGAATTTAGAAAAAATAATTTTATATTATGTATATACTCTATTAGAGGAATGTACACGCCAAATTTCGTGTTTCTATCTGTTGTCGTTTGATAGGTACAATTTGTATCCCTTTTTGTCCCATTTCGCCCCCTACAAATAAAAATCACTCTATCGTGCCCTTTTATGCTATAAAGAGATTGCGAATTGCAAATATCAAGTAAATACAAGCTAATATTTTCAAAAAACATGCTGAAATACTCTAAATACTAGGGGTATTTTCAGTCCTTGTGAGGGAAAAATTTTTCCCTCTGGGCCGATTTCGCCCACATTCAATCCCAACCGATCTGCAACCGTAAGACACATTTAGGAAAAATTTGAATCTCCTAGCTCATTTCGTTCGGCCGCTATCGTGCTTTCAACAGACAGACAGACAGACAGACGGACATGGCTATATCGTCTTAGAATTTTTCCACGACCCAGAATATATATACTTTATGGGGTCTCCGATGAATATTTTAAGGTGTTACAAACGGAATGACAAAGTGAATATACCCCCATCCTGGAGGTGAGGGTATAAAAATCAAATATATATATTTTTAAGATGTTGCAATTATATATGTGCCAGTTAGTATGATAGTGGTCGAAGTCAAAAATTCATATAATTGAGACATGCCAATTTTTCTCTTTACTTTGATCAGATCTCCAATTTAAGAATTTTTCTTTTTGACATTTATAAAAAAATGTACCGTTACAATGACATTTCTTGTTAGTTTGAACGTGGTCTAACACTATACTACACTATATCCACTGACATTGATGTGTGGTGATGTAAACAAAAAATTTTTATTTAATGTCCACTTTAAGTGATTCAGATAATTTGAAAAACATATGAAATAAAATTATGTGAAAAGTAAATACTAATTTCAATATAAAATTTCTAGACGAACAACATGTAAATATATATATATATATACCACTTAGAGGTGGTACCAACGTTGTCCACTTTTTTATAAAAGTTCAATATAGTGTAGGATATTCTAAGAAAAATGTTGTGCTTCGGTGGAAAAATCAATCAATTCACTCAAACATAAACCATTGCACATCTCAAAACGGATTAAGTATGACATATATTATATATTAACTGGCACGTATATAAAGGGCGGTTAAATTGTAAGGACCGATGTTGAATGTGAACCACACCTAAACGTCAAGTTTCTTTCTGCATTTCATTTGACAGTTCTTAATTTCAGACTAACTCAATTTGAACCATGGAAAGAGCAACGCGTTAAAGTTATTCAGGCTTATTATGAAAATGGGCGTTCAAATCAAAATGCATATCGTGCACTTCGAAGAAAGTCATCTTCAGTGATGAGGCACATTTTCACCTCCGTGGATTCGCCAATAAGCAGAATTGCCGCATTTGGGCGAATGATAATCCAAGAGTGATTGTCGTAAAACCACTGCACCCACAAAGAGTGACTCTTTGGTGCAGCTTATGGGCTGGCGGCATCATCGAGCCGTATTTTTCCAAAATGAGGTCGGTCGGGCAGTTACTGTGAATGGTCTTCGCTATCGTGAGATGATAGGCCCGAATTGGAAGATATGGATGTGGACGATAGGTGGTTTCAACAGGACGATGCCACTTGCCACACAGCTAACGAAACAATGGCTCTTTTGCGCGACAAACTCAATGGCCGTGTTATTTCACTTGGTGGCGATGTCAATTGGCCGCTAAGATCATGTGATTTGACACCGTTGGACTTCTTTCTTTGGGGTTATTTGAAAGAAATGGTGTACGTCGATAAGCCAGTCACAATTCAAGAGATAAAGGATGAGATAATTCTGCACATTAACGGCATAGAACATTAATTATGCCTCAGCGTCATCGAAAAATTGGACCATCGGATGGAGGTGTGCCGCTGAGGTCGCGGCTGCCATTTGGACGATATATATTTCTATACATAATTGAACCATACCAATATTATCATAATAAAAAGAAATGACAATAATTTCGTAAATAATTTGTGTTTTGTTCAAAATCTTATCAAAAAGAACAAATTTGCAATTTTTTTTTTAAATCGAAAGATCCAAGGAAAATATCTATTATGTTTCGTCATTGTGTTTCATTGAATTAGTCTTTTTGGTTAGTTAAAGTTGGTCGCAGCTATGGTAGTTATCGATTATTGCTTCATTCGCCGCGCATAATTTCCAATGGGCCAAGGTCAGCATCGTGATCACTCTTGACCTGTTCCATCTATTTTGATTGAGAAGGGTACGATTTTTCTTGTTATATTCAGGTCATGCTTGCCTGGAAATATCACAAGAGTCTCTAAGTGTTTCAACTTAAACTTAGCTCGGTCTATGAAGTGTAAGTGATGAGCGTTTACCGTCTGTAAGTCTATCTGTATGTTGAAAGCAGGCTAGTATCCAAACGAACTGGAAAGCGAAGCTCCTCTCTTGGTTATGTATCCCAATCTATTGGTCCTAATAAATTTTTAAGTAGTGCTGTAGGGTATGCAACCCAAAACTTGTGTTGGTTAAACAAATAACTTTTTTGGGGTGTAAACTTTTGCCAGTTGTTTTAGGCGAACCAGAAATTCACAAACACTAGGAAACATACAAACAATCGCCGTAACTGGATGGGTATGCGTGCGCGTGTGTGTGGATTCATATACATTTCATCGCATTTTTCGCTAATGGAATGACAGTTGCTAAGAATTATTAGATTTGTGCATGCATTCGAATACGGAGTGGAGTTTCTTCGGTTCGCTTTTTATTCTTGTTTTTGTTTGATGTTCATTTTGCGAATTAAGGAACAACTTGTGCAACTTGCAGGACCTCCAACACTCCAATGCCAGTCCGTGCCTCATGTCCATACCAAGTGGTGTTGGGATAAGTAACTGTGCTTTTTTACAGATACACACACACACCCGCATTAAACAAAAAGGACTTATTTGAGAGTGTATGCGGAAGGCATAAGTAGTATAACAAAACGCTTCAGAGAAATACGTGATTATTGCACATTCAAATGGATTTTACAAATAGAAATTTATTAGGGACTTAAGTGGATGCATCACCCGGACATCCAAGGGAAAAAGAAGAAGAATAAGAGTAGAGCTTTATGTAAATTTATTTGTTTGCGGCTTGTAAGCGGAAATAGCTGAGCGCATGGGAAATGTTTCAAAATAATGAAACTTTAAATTGAAAATATATTTCAAATGCCACCACATATGTCTTCTGTTTCCTCATATGAAGGGAGAAGAAGAAGCCCAGCAGGGTGCTTTTATATGGGCCAAGCGTACGTCATAGGAAAAGTACACACGTGAGGCACAGGACCATAGGCAAACGGTCTCAGATTGGCATAAAATATTTGTTAAAATATAGACAGCAACATATTGCAAATTCTCATTTCTATTATATATGTTTTTGATGTCTAGTGAATTAAAAAATGATTTTTTTTTTTTTCAGAAAAAGTGGAAATCCTTTTGATCCACCAAATGAATATATTTTGTTCATTCTCGTTGTCCAATTTACACTACAATATATCAATGTCTTCTACGCCAAGATAAAGAACTGCATAAATCCAATGCCGTCCTCCGCCGCATCTAATTAATAATTGCTCCACTTCAGTAGTAACACAGATCCCTGGGGACTTTCATCTAAATTGATAATAAATACCACATTATTTGGGTGAATTATTAGAAAATTTTATTAAAACCCAATTTTTATCTCTTTTATCCTGGTAATATTTTATTAGCAACTCCATTCTTCCATCAGCCCTCAACGAAAGTAAACACCAAACAATGGGTTCCTTTCACTGAAGAGGAATGAATGTGCGGGCAAAAGAAGTAATATAAGTCACATTTTTTCCTTGTGGAAAAATCTTCAAATATTTTTCGGGTAGCAAGCAGAAGAGATAAACTGTTCATCCTTAAGTCAGGAGAGAAAAATATATGGTTTTAAGTACGAGGATAATAAACGCATTATTGAGCCATTAAGAAACGCAACAAATAATCGGCAACGAAGGAAAAGGATACGTACTTGCAAAATTCATACACAAACGTAAGCAAACACACGCACACACACGTACAAAACCATACACTCTTACAATTTATATTACTCTTATATATGAAATACCAGAAGATATCACAACAAACTTTTTGGGCTGTGTGGATATAGTCTGTGGTAGAATAATGAAGGAAAAAGGAATTGTGAAAAAGTTGTCAAATTTTGTTGATATAATACATTTTTATATCCACTTTTAACATTTTATACCCTCCACCATAGGATGGGGGTATACTAAGTTTGTCATTTACAACTTTAAATTAGAATCAGCTATAAAAACTACTGATTATTATTTCAAATTTCTGGTTTTATTGGAAATGTTGATCTTTGTCATATAATAGTGGAACACAATATCATTGGTTTATCAATAGTCACGGATGGGTTCTCTGAACCCCATATGCGGCAATTTTGCTTATTAACATAGCCACCGATATGAATATGAGCTTCATGAAGGTTGAACTGATCTCTTCTCGTAAATGTTCAAGTAAATTTCTTACAGTTTGCGTTAAAGACTCACTACTTTGGAAGTGAGTTTTTAATATTTCCCAATTTGTTCGATCGTATAGCGACCTATTTTGCAAATATCAAACATAAACCTGAATAAAACCTAAATAAAAATGAATCAAAGTCAAAGTAATCGGTATTTAAAATTTCTTAGCGTGATTCGTACTTTCGGGGGTGAAATGGGACAAAAAGTGATCAAAATGGTACAAATCAAACTACAACAACTGTAACATGAAATTTGCTGTGGACAAAAGAGATTAAAATAAAGAGATTTTTCGAAATTCGTACTTTTAAGGGGGAAAAAGTGGACAAAGGTACTAAATTGGTACTGACCAAATGGTCAAAATGGGATACATCTGGTACCTACCAAATGGCTGCAGCTATAATCATAAAATTCTTTGTGTATATTCCTCTGACTGTGTAGACATGCAAGATAGACAGAATTTTCAAATTTTTATTTGTAGGTAGAAAAGGGATAAAAATGGTACCAATCAAATGGCTACAGCTAGAATAAAGAAAATCGGAGTATTTATCGCACTGGCTACATATACTTCAAAATAGAAAAAATTTTTGCCGACCAATGGCTGCGGCTAGAATCGTAAAATTCGGCGTGTACACTCCTCTGACTGTGTAGATACACAAGAAACAGGGAAATAGGGGGTAAAAATGGTACAAATCAAAATCACTGTAGCTAGAATCGTTAAATTGGAAACATAATGAATTTTGTATAAAAAGGGGATATAAGTCGAACTATCCAATCGGCTATAGTTGGAGCGGAATTTGATGTTTGAAAGTTTGGAATTTTAAATGGGCGAAATCGATTCAAAATGAACAGCATAATTTTTTTAATATTACTGCCTTTTTGAATGATATATAGTCAAGGATTATCAAGCAAAAAAAGTTTTTAACCTCGCCTATGTTCCCGACTAAAATGAAAAACAGTTTTGCTTTATGCGTTCTCCCGAAATATTTCGCCTATATCATTGTACGATCGTGAGCTGGACTCGTTCAAAATAAACTCTATTAATTGGGTTTTCTTTAAATAGAATTCACGGCGTGAATGGTATTGAGAAAAAAATCGATAGAAATTAAAATGTGGTCCGAGCCTTATCAACTCATATCAAAAACTTCGCTGACTGAGGCAGTACGATTTTCTAATGTTCGCGGTTTCTTCGTAGATACCAGTTTCGTCATTTTATGTCCGTGTCCTCAATTCTATATCCGACCGTGAAGACCGCACAACCCTCTGCAGTCTGTGAGATCCTAAGTAGACATCCCTTTCTAAAATCTCCATTGAGGTATCTGGTGAAAGGTAAGCTGACGGAGGCATACGGATTTAGAATAGCCGTCTCATAGGTTTGAAGTACGGTCTTTGCCCCTTTTGATATAATATTCTATGGGGAGAAGAATAAACTTCTATGAATATAACAATTAAAAGAGAATGCGATTTTAATAAGGTCACGATTGACGTGAACTCAGTATAATATATTCTGCATTTTCTGTAACTACTCTAAAACTCTTCACTGGGTTCATTTTGACTAATATCTTTCGGTTAGAATGAGTTTGCTTGTGTGTAACGCCTTAATAATGGCGTTATAAATTTTCTGAGCCACAAAAACAATTTACTTTGTCACAATGTGTTTAAGATGAGTACAGAAGCATTGAAAATCAAAGGGGGTGATGTGCCACAAGGATGGCGGCGTTGAAGTATAACGAGGTCTAGGATACTTGGAAAAGTTTAAAGATACCCCAGTAGAGGCTTTAAGTGAAGAGACAGCAACGACGAAATATAGCCCCACACAATAGACTACGATGGAGTGGGGACGTGGGCATGCGGCAGGAGACAGAAGGCATATAATTTGGCAAAGCATTTAGTAATGATTTGGTTTGCCACAACAGCAACAACAACAACAAAAAGCCTTCCACTTTGTGTCCTATCAAATGACTGGCAACGTCTCCTCAGTGGCGCGTTCGTTGACTGCTAGCAGACCAAAGAGGAGAAATTGTCATCGCTGGATTTTCTATTCATTCAACGGGGATTATTTACTTTCATAAAGATTCAATAACAATTTCATGTTGAAGTTGAATAATTTCGTTAAGCCGGATAATAACAGTTTGTTGGCCAGCATTGCTTTGATACGCACAACGTACAGCAAAGCGTGGCGCAGAGATTTGTAGGCGGACAGTGAAATCCAGGCAAGACAAGGCTAGACGGGGGTATGGTTGGCAAAATCCTTTTATACGTTTAATATGGTTTAAATGACGACAATTCCGGCCAAGACAATATTTAAACGCTAACAGGCGAGTAGACTAAAACAAAATGGCTTGGAATGATTATTAGCTGCAGGAAGCAGGCGTTGGTGTGGCTTCATAAAAGGCGAAATTAATTCCCAACTCAGTGGCCACTTTAAGCAATCAACGTAATCAGGCGGACGGACGACGGACATTGGCGTGGTTGTTGTCCTGTTCAATGTAATCAATGTGGAGACGTAGATTGTTTCGTTTAAATTTTTAATACGCTTTTTATAGCACTTTTCTCTACCGCTAATCACTTGATGAGTTCTTTGTCCTGTGGGGGGCTATTTTGTCCTTAAAGTGGTCTTGTGATAAGATTTAATTTGATTCGTTCATTCGTTCGCTACGCCATGGCACAGGGATTTTCATTACTTCATTAGCGTGTTTCGTTCACATTTGTTTTTTCATTGCTTGTGTTAGCGGAAGAAAATAAAAGTAATTTTGCCAATTGAGTGCTTATATGAACTACTTAAAAGGAAATTAACACTAACATCTACAATCAACATTAATTAGCAAATTGAATTTTTCTTTCGTTGAGGGAAAATTATTTTAGAACAAAACAATTAAGGAAAGGATGAAGTAGGAAGGGGCGACTAAACGATAACATATGTCATTCCCGGCGTTTATACAGGTTTCTGATTGCTAAATATTGGTGGAATATATAGGCAATTACTAAACTTGCAGTTATATTGCCCAGTATAACATGAGTTCACCTATAACAATACTTATTCTAAGGTAGCAAATGAAATGTAATGTGATTGGCCAAATTCCGATATGTGTTCTATAGCTACAAATGAGCACATCATAGGAACATTTTAGTGGGAGATTTACCACGACATGGATCCATGTGATATATTTTCAATATAGATGGTTCCAGGTTTGGTATATCATCTTCTGACAATTTTGAATAAGATCCATTTTAATATTAGGGTTCTGAAAATGTAGAAAATTGGAATTGCTTTATATGGAAACATGCTGCAGTCACCCCCCTAAAAATGAAGATTGGATTGTTTAACGATGATCTCCAAAACATTTCGTCGCTGGATGAAACCATCTGTGAGCTAAACGCTCCTGAAAACACCTCTAAAAATCATGTTCCCTCGTAAAATTTTTTATGTTGCATTTTGTCCATTTTTTCTGAATTAATGGACCCATGGAAGCACTTTAAACACAAATTTTGATTCTTGACTTAAAATTGTTCGTATTACTAGACGTTTAGATTGATTTTTTTGGTTTTTCAAAGTGACAGCTAAAAACTCATATTTCTTGGAAACATTTTGTAAAGGGTGGTTTGTAAGGGGTGGTTTGTAAGGGGTGGTTTGTAAGGGGTGGTTGTACACAGAACCAAATGAAACTTTGCACAACGAAGTATATTGGGATAAGGACGAACGCTGTTTAATTTGAAGCAAATCGGTTCAGATTTAGATATAGGTCCCATACAAATTTAGCTTCCGATTTTACTTTTTCCGCTCTAGAAACTACATATTTCAACAAATTTTCTTCAAATTTAGCATAACGTCATATATTTTAACTAGAAATAGCTCTGGGAAAAATAGGCCAGATCGGTTCAGATTTATATATAGCTCCCATACAAATGTCTCCTATGATTTGACTCTTTTCGCTCTAGAAAAAACATATTTTAACAGATCTTCATCAAACGTGGCAAAACAATTTATATTTCAACTAGAAACAGTTCTGGTAAAAATGGGCCAGATCGGTTCAGATATATATATATATAACTCCAATACAAATTTCGGCACTGAATTGATTATTTCCGCTCTAAAAATAACAAAATTGAACAGATTTGCTTAAAATTTGGCAAACAAGCTCATATTTCAACTACAAACATCCATGGCGATAGTGGGTCAAATCGGTTCAGATTTATATATAGCTCCCATATAAATGACTCCCCCGATTTAATTCTTTCCGCTCTAGAAACCACATATTTAACAGATTTTCATGAAATTTGAAAAGCATCTTATATTTTCAGATCGTTTTAGATTTATATATAGCTCCCATTCAGATTTTGTGTTCAAATTTTCTTACAAATACAGTTAAAGGTATGAAATTTGTAGTTCAATTGTAACGACCTTCTTATACCCTACACCAGAGGGTATATTGACTAGGTGTAGGGTATCATATAGTTGGCACGGCCGACTTTAACCATCCTTACTTGTTTTTTTTTAAGTTGACCCTAAAAGTACGATTTTGGAGAAATGCTCATATTATGCGTGTCTACGAAGACAGACGACTGTAACCACTGAATTTCGTGATTCTAGCAACAGCCGTTTGCGTGGTACCAATTTTATCCCGTTTAGGTCCTAAAGGTACGAATATCGAAAGATATCTTTATTTTCGTGTCACAGCAATGTACACACCGAGTTTCACTATTCTAACTTCAACAGTTTGATTGGTACCATTTTTATCCCTTTCTCCCCATTTTCCACATCAAAAAGTACAAACTTCGAAAAAATCCTTTATGTTTCGCGTCTACACAGTCAGATAAACTTTAACTTCAGCGGTTCGTTTGGTACCATCCAGCTTTTCCAATTGTAGCCCTTAAAAGTACAAACTTCGAAAAATCTCTCTATTTTACGTGTTTGCGTAATTGTAGGGACGTACACACCGAATTTCATGTTTCTAACTGTTATAGTTTCATTGATACCATTTTTATACCCTACAACACTTCGTGGACTATTATTATAAGTTAGTTTTCCGCCAAATGTTTGTAACACCATGAAATAATTGAGCTAGACCCACCTTTAAGTATACGGATCGGCTTAGAATCACCAGCTGAATCTGTCCGTCTGTCCGTCCGTCAGCTGTCCATTTAAGCTTGTTCGCTCTCTACAGGTCGCAATTGTGGTTCGATTCTCATGAAATTTGGCAGGAGTTACTTTTTTTGGCCAAAGACAATTGGTATTGAATTTGGAGGAAATCGGTTCAGATTTAGATATAGCATCCATACAAATATCCCTATAATTTACACTATTACTGCTCTAGAATACACATTTTACATGGGATCATGACCAAATTTTCAGGATTGTGTTTTATTTGAACTAGAAACAGCTCACGGGAAAGGTGACCACATGGGTCTATGTTTTGATATAGCCCCCATACAAATGTACATCGGATTTACAATATTACCGGGCCCCATTTGAATTATTTCCTCTCACATTTTACATCGGAAGTTTTTCAAATTTTGCAGATTATATTCATATTTCATACTAAGAATACCTACTTTGAAAGCGATTTATATGGGCCCACTTTTTAATGTAGCGCCCTTATAAATGGGACCCATTTTTATTATTACTCCGCTAGGACCCACAATTTACATGGGAAGTTTATCAAATTTTGCATTTTGTATTATATTTCAACTAAGAAAACATATTATGAAAGTCAAATATATGGGTCCATATTTTGGTATAACCCCCATACAAATTGGGTCCCCATTCTACCCTATTACGTCTCTAGAACCCACATCGTGCATTAGATCTCGATATAAAAATGGTCCCATTTTAATTTTTACCCCTCAAGAACGCAAATTTTACATCTGATTTTTTTTTCAAATTTTGCAGATTATATTATATTTCAGCTAAGAATACAAAGTCAAATATATGTGTCCATACTTTGGAATAACCCAAATGGGCCCCCATTCTACTCTAATACAGCTCTAGAAACTACGTCTTACATCGGATCATGATATATTTCAACTATGAATACCTACCGTGAATGAGAAATATATAGGCCCATGTTTTGGACCAGTGTTGTAGGACTCCTTTCAAATGTCGGTCAGATTCATTATATTGCTATTGTATAATTTGTATTTGTCTGCCAGAAAATTGGATCAATTATTTACCATATTTGTTAAATATGACTAAAGATTACTTTATATGCACTGTATAAATTTGCTCCCATAAAACACATGGGTTTAGTAATAAAAGCAGGGAGTGGTGTAGGGTATTATATAGTCGGCCCCGCCCGACTTTAGCCTTTCCCTACTTGTTATTTAATTTTTTTGTGCTTTCACGCTATAACACGAATGAATTTGAACCCCCTAGCTCATTTCCTTCGGAATCTAGCGTGCTTTCAACAGACATACGGACGGACAGACAGACGGACATGGCTTTATGGATTTATAGGATCTGCTATAAATATTTCAAGGTGTTTCAAACTGAATGACAAAATTAATAATAAGTATTATAGTGTTTTGCTATACTTTCAGAATTATATAGGAATTTCCATATTGATGATTTCGTCAGTCATCAAAATTCACAAAAGAAGCAGACATAACGTGTCATAGTCCGGAACCGTCATTTGACCATTATACTTCTTTGAATTTAGTTTAGCAGTGTTGGATAACGTGACATGAAAATCTAGCACTTTTCGTGTCGTCTCAAAAACTTGGTATCAAGTATTGCGTATTTTTCGGGACACCTTTGTCAGATGATTTTGCAAATAACTACAATCAATTATTGACATCTAAGTAATTACCCTCTAACATACAGAAGTGGGACTCGTGTAAATCAATTTTTTTTCTATAGGAGGGAATGTAAACCTCTTTACCACTATAAAGCTCATTCTCAGGTAACTTCACTTAATTGAAAAAATCCACGCAGTCTCTTTAGACCACGATTATTTGGAGCAATAAGCCTCACAGTTCAATACATAAAGACAATTTCATACACTTTGAATTCCATACAACTCTATGCCACACCGGCATACCAACGATTATTTGTGACTAGTTTATTGCCACCTTTTGCCAACATTCCCCACTAAAGCCACTTACACCACTTGCGCCACTTGCACTCTGCCTCCTGCCAGTGACCATTTCAAACTGATGAAATCTGCAAAAATCACAAAACAATCGAAGCTGAAACAATCATACCGGTCTCGGTATCATAAACATTCAATACAAAACAAATAAAAAAATGCAAAAACCCCAAAAAAGCAAACGTTCAACTTGCAGCAAAAACTATGCAAATCCTATTTCGCTAAATCTTTGAAATTCCTACCTACCTGCAATACAATCGCAATCACAATGACTATGGCACTTGGAACTCCTGCTGTTACTGTTGCAGCAACTAAATGCTTTTGAGCCATGTTCAATCACTATTCGCCAATAAAGTCCTTTTTTCCCCAATTGATTCTTCATTTGTTTAGCTGTTGGTGTGGTGTGGTCGTTGTCGCTATTGCTGTTATTCTCTACCATTGATGGCACTCCGGAGTCAATGATGTGTTGTTGGATTAGTGTTGTTGATAGTTTGTTTTAGGAGCAGAGCGATGGCAGCAATGCCATCAGCAACAGCATCCGACTAAAGCCATCAGCAGAGCAAAGGTGGGCAAAGAATGTGAGGAAAAGTGCCAAAATGTATTGCCGTTGGCCTATTGTTGATATGCAAACATCATGAAATGAAAATGCCATTTTAAAGTTGATTTGATTGTTATAAAAACCGATAGGAAAAAATGTATACTTTGTGGTACGAGGGCCATTTAATGAGTCCCCAAATATATTACGTAAAAATGTATGGAAAATATATCTGCAAGAGAAAGTACGTTCTTTTAAAATCTCAATCTTCTCTATATTACTCAGTCATATCTGAGACAAAATATGGGAAGAACACACATACTACTAACATTTTCAGTCTTTTGCATATAGAAGCAGGAAAATAACAAAATTCGTAGTAATATAGTGATTAATAAAAAATTATTTCAAAATTCTAATCATTGACCTATGGGAAAAATTGTGAAAATTGATTTATATGCACCTATCCTGAGATAGGTCGATAAGGACACATCACAAAACTGGTCTCAAAGGGTCTGGGAATAAGTTGTCAATTCACTTCTCATTTCGTATGTATATTTAAATAAAAGTATTTTAAATTTTATATGTTGAGCTGTCGTCCAAAGCATGTCCTGTGAGACCTGTTTTAAACTGGTAACTTAGAACAGGCAGCGGTATGTCCAAGTCATACCACAGGGGGTTAATGCACCCCTCCAATGATATACCCGTATAAAAACGACGTCATATATTTAGGTTAGAGCCAGGATCGGACCTACCCATAAGCGACCATTTGTAGGACTTGTCCTGGTAGGATATCACAGTGCAACGCGAAAAAATATAACCATTTTCGGACACTACTACATGATAAAAGACAAAAAAACCCTATCTCCCAGTTTTACCCAAAGTCATGTACATTTTTATGGCCACCAAAGATTTGGGGCCTAGGTGTCAATTTTTGCACAAAGTGATATTTTTCTCATGTTCATACCTTGCAATCCGTTTGGAATTTTCATTTACGCTCTAAGGCAAAGTTGTAGCTCTCATAAATAACAAAGATTTTGAACATTTAAAATCAAAAAAATCATCTTCAAGGTCAAAAGCGCAAAAAAATTGAAAAATTCGAGTTTTAACCTTTTTTCCCTTGTTCAGATTCATAGGTAGCAAACCGTTCAAAATTAAATGTTCATACCTTGCAATCCGTTTGGAATTTTCATTTACGCTCTAAGGCAAAGTTGTAGCTCTCATAAATAACAAAGATTTTGAACATTTAAAATCAAAAAAATCATCTTCAAGGTCAAAAGCGCAAAAAAATTGAAAAATTCGAGTTTTAACCTTTTTTCCCTTGTTCAGATTCATAGGTAGCAAACCGTTCAAAATTAAAGGAAACAATCAACCCCAAAAATGTACTTAAGATCTCAATAAACAACTATCTAGAACATATGAACTTCCTGGGAATGATTCTTAACACCGTTCAGATAGGAAAAATATATCTTGCAGAACTGTTTCTGTTAATGGTCAGTCCGACTACAGTGCGTATGAGTGATATTATCCTTAATCAACAGCACGTATACGCTACCTACACACACTACAGCATATAAAATTCCAAAAACAAGAAAGAAATGACGGACGCGACAATAAAACAGAAGTACTTTTAAAGGTCTTATACAAATATACAAAGTTCAGAGATTTTTTGAGAACTTTGTTTTTCCATATAGACATGTAAATGAAGGTCAGAAGATATATTTTGTTCTTAGATTTATGAAATATGAGAATTATCTCTTAAATATATTAATTTGGTACAGCAGAAATACGGACGCGACAAAACTGACGGGACAAATATATCCACTCGTAGTAAACAAATTAGTAATTTTCGTTACAAAACTTCAACTTTAAAAAAAAAAACAGAGAACAAGTTAACTTCAAGCTTCATAATAAAAAAGTTGTCGAAATAACTAAAAAATAAAGTTGAAAGCTATTAGTGTGTTTGGTAGATGCGCATTTACGATTTTGACCCTGAAGAAGAAGTTTTTGATTTTACAGGGTGCGGCTAAAGTTACTATATGATGTAAAACAATTGTAACTTCTTTGCTTGCGAGTATTTAACTTTTTCTTTTTTCCTATTTCAGAAATTAAACTTGGGAGAATATTTAAAAATGGAACGCTATACAATTGCGCAATTGCGCTTGGAATTTGCTAGAGCACTTTTAAATCTCGTTGATCAAAACGAAATTTTTTTGTCAAATTTAATGATGACCGACGAAGCGCATTTTGAACGGTTTGAACGGTTTCGTAAAAAAACAAAACAACAGATTTTGGGGATCCCAAAAATCTTCATCAGAAATCTTTACAACTAAAGGACAACATTCAAGAAGAAATTGATCGTATACCACAAGAAACACTCAACAAAGTTATGGAAAATGCCATAAAAAGAGCACATTTTTGCGTTAGAGAAAACGGTTATCATTTAACTGATATTATTTTTCATAATTAATGTAAAAAAAACATAAAATAAACTTTCTTTTTATCATAATTTTTTTGTTTTTTTTTCATTCAATTCAATAGTTATTTAAAAAACAAATCATATAGTTACTTTAGCCGCACCCTGTATATGTTCTTTATGGCAAGAGCTACAATTCTTCCTCAGAGAGTAAATCAAAATTCAAAACGATGAGCGCCCACTTACACTCACCCCACCACCCCCATTTTTTGGCTCATGAATTTTATTTCCGAACCTTACAAAATAGGGCGTTCTAGCATATCAAAATCCAAAAGTCGTGCACTATCCCACCCATATGGGCAATCTTGAATTTGATTGATTTTTGGCGTTTGTGTTAAGTTTTGGGTTTTGTTGTGTTCTGATATATATAGTAAAATTTTATGGCCAGCATTTTTGTAGAACCCCATTTTTTCATCCCCGCCCTTCCCCCTTTTCGGGGTGTTTATTACAATTTGTAAAATAAAGCCGAAAAATGCCGTTATGAGGGGTAGTTAGAGATATGTTATACAAAAATATTCGCCATATCATTATCTACAAAGTTGCTGAACATACCCTATGCCTCAGATGTAAAGAAAACATAGTTTTATACACCGATGTGCTGCAAGAAGAGGCCACAGTTGGGAAACTTTAATCTATAAAACTTTAGTCTATAAAACGAACTTCCGATGTGATTTCAAAAACGCCGGCCTCATCTTTCAGAATCCATTGTCAGAACCCCCTAATTTTTTTCGCGTTAAACTGTGTTATTTATACTACATAATATCAGTAAAATTAAATAGTGTCAATTTATTTAATACTAGATTTAATTAGCATTTATTATATTTATTTGCGTTATTTATTAGTTCATATTAAATCAATATTTTGTTAAGTTTCCTATTGTCAGTTCTACCGAACTAAATGATTTGGTTTTAGTTATTCACCACTCACAACAGAGGAAAGCTGAGATGGTTAGAGTACCGTAGTAGCAACCAGAAGGTCCGCTGTTCTATCCCCGGTAGCGGCGGATTTTTTAAACAGAAATGGAAACAAATGTGGTTCCTTTGCAACACTTCAAAATAACTTTTAAGTCTTTCAAAATAAAGGACATCCCTCCTATGACAACTCCATGTAAAATTCATTGGTTAAGATCCCAATTTGCACTACTTCCGAATAACAAGATGAACATCTTTTTCACTTCTTTGGGTGCTCTGTTTTTACTGTGAATAGGCCTATCTCTCTTCCTTTTGGGTGTTACAAACAAATTCACAAAGACATAATACTCTCGTGGAGTGTATAAAAAGTGTTGTAAGTTAATGTCTGAGGGAACTCACATTGACATTACTATATTGTAGAATTTTATGAGGATAATTTTTGTGGAAGATCCTAACTCTCTAGCTCCTCTCTTTATGAATCAATTTCACCTTTTTCGAGAAAATCAAAAAAAGTCCGTTCCAAAAGGACTTTAAAGGATTAACTATTAGGTTTAAAGTGATTATAGCAAAAAACATTTATTATGGGTGTTAAATCGATTTTATTTTAAACAGAGCTTATGATACTTTGTGTGAGAAGCACCATAAGGTGTGGCAATATCGCCCATATTCCATGTGAATGCAATACCGTCCATATTCCATGTGAATGCAACTTCGAGAGGAGTGAAGAAATGAAATCAACTTTGCACATGGTAATATTTTTCTCAAACTTAGATTAAGTTCAAAGATGGGTGATATTGCGACGCCCCTTCTGGTACCTCCCACACAAATACCCCATATTCCTATGTTAAACTAAAACCTTTGTAATTACTTTAAGCGTACAAAATATGGCGAGTTTTGACACACCGCTTCCAGTACCTCCCACACAAATCGTCCTAACATAAGTAATATATAATTTTGATATTTGGCAATACATTTATACTTAGGGTCTTAAGTCACTCATTAATGCGTTACACTTTTTTCTGTCCCAAATATTATATAGAGTGATGGTATACAAATATTTTTTACGACTTAAACAATGATATTCCTATTTTTTCATGAAGGTATGTTCATTTATATAACTTCTGACTAAAGTCGGGCCGACTCTATGATAAACTTCACTTTCTATTCGAATACAATTTAATTCTGTGAAAAAGTAAAACGGGAAGGATTTTTGTATTCTGTAAATGTATGTGTTTGGCAAAAAATGTTAAATCGGAAAGGACATTTGAATGGGGGTATATTGAAATCTGGAACGAAATAGGTGAAATATAATACATATAGTTTGGCCAAAATCCCTTAAACATTTTTGAGCAAAATTTGTATTTGTATCTAAATCTGAAACGATCTTACCCAATTTCTGTATAGGTGTTTTTAGTTGGATTATAAGATGTTGTGCCCAATGTAGAGAAAATCCGGTACAATATGTGGTTTCTAGAGCGGAGAATGTCAAATCGAGAGCGAGATTTGTAAGGGGGCCATATCTAAATCTGAACCAATCTTACCTAATTTCTGCATAGGTGTTTCTAGTTGGATTATAAGACGTTGTGCCAATTTTAAAGAAAATCGAGTACAGTATGGGGTTTCTAGAGCGGAAAATGTCAAGTCGGGAGCGAGATTTGTATGAGGGCTATATCTAAATCTGAACCGATTTGCCTCAAATTAAATAGCGTTCGTCTTTGATCCACAAAACTTATTTGTGCCAATTTTTGTTAAGATCGGGCTATAATTGCGACCTATAATTTGATTACAACAATAGATGGACAGACGGACATTGCTAAATCGACTAAGAAAGTGATTCTAAGTCGATCGGTATACTTAACAATGGGTCTATCACGCTTCCTTTTGGGTTTTACAAACAAATGCACAAAGACGTTTTATGTAATCGCCCCTTTAAAATTTAAAATTTTTACATTTTTATTTTTTTATTTTAATTTTCGAAATGACGACTTTAATAAAATTTTGTCGAAATTTTAATTTAGAATTCTTAGATGTATTTTCTGGCGACTGTGCGAGTTTGGAAGTGGCGTAATGATGAGTTCAATTTACGATTTTTAATTTTAATTTTTTGCAATCCAACCGAAATCTCGGTGAAAAATTATCACTTGGATAATTTCTTCATTTCATAAAAAAATAAAAATTTAAGAAAAAAAACAGTTAATGAGAATATTTATATTTAGTAAATATTCATTTCTTATTTCTCTACCCAAAAATTTATTTCTAATTCTATACTCTAAAAATATCTGTATGATTAGAGGAAATATATGATATTTAAATTATAACGTGCATGAAATTTTGACGGAAATTTTGTTAAGGCACCAGCCTATATCTGGAAAAGGAATTGATCAGACCTGTTGTTGCATTATTTTTTTAAATATAATCAATAATATGTGTTATGAGAAGTATAAACATTACGAATGTTTATCGGTGTCTTCTTAAATTATAAATTGATAATGATATAATTGTTTCTTACTAAATCAATGTGTTATTTGCAAATAGTTTGATGGAGAGACAAACACACATCGTTATTCAACTCAGCTGGTGATTTTCATAAAATACTTATCATAACTCACGTGGCACAGTCGAGAATCTATTTAATTTTGATTTCCTTCTCCAAACGTTTCAGGTAAAGTGATGATATATAGTCTTAGTAACATTGTCGATTATTTCAGCAATGATGTAGAATTTTTCATGACAATAGTGAATCTAAATCTAAAACTGCAAACGTAACATTAAATTTCTAATATATATTATTTTGAATTAAATTATAAAGTTTAAGTAATTTTCTCTGGCGATTTAGCAACCAAAAGTGAAACATATGTTAGCCCAACGAGACTTTAGACAATTTTGTCGCTTAACTTTCTGTTCTTTTGTTCCCAGCAATGATGATAATCTACAAGAAATAGACAATTGTCTGCAATTTTGACCATAGACAAAGCTAAATCACATGTGTCGTCTTAACTTGGGTGTGTGATATGAGAGGAAATAGTTTTGCATTCAGCTGCATATGGGGAATAAAGGTGACCATATTAACAAAGTTTGATTATTGAATACACACAAAAGAAAAGAAATTTCCTATTCCCAAACATGGTAAGCTCTTACTTTAGGAATGCCACAATATATAACTTCATCACCGAGATATGCTATCGTTGGCAATATTCAACGTTTTCTTTTTTTTTTTTTGCCTGAAACATTACCCTGCAAAAAAGGACTAAAGAACAAATGTATTACATTCAATTTGAGGCAACACGTGTAACAAAGATCCTTTTTGTGTGCCTTTGTTGAAAAATATCATTGGTTGGATTACCCCCACCCCGCCGTGCAATGTTTAAATAATGGAAAATAAGCCCTTTTGAAACTTACGTGAAGCATTTTGCTATTGTTTGGTTTCTGTTTCAATTGTAAATGTAATCCTCGAAAGGAAAGAACCCAATGTCGCATATGAAGTAAATGTGGCATTTTTGACGGAGGACGAATCGATTATGCGCTCCATCGTTATGTAAATAATTTAATCATAGAAAAGTACGAATGTACTAAGAAAAGGAATAAAATATAGAAAACATTGAGACTGTTTGTTTTCATTGAAAATCAAGCGTAGCAAAAAAGAGTGTTGATTGTTTAAATTGAAATCAAAACAGAGTCATTTGGAAGGTGTAAGTGAAAAATGTAAATTTTTTAATACTTCTGGGACACGCCCGACCATTTAATAAGGAAATTGTGGATTGTGGGAATTTAGGTCTACATTCGGGAAAATCATGTTGAGTAAAATAGGCAGTTCGTTTTCATATTAAGAGTATGAAAATAAAGTAGTAAACAAAAAAAATTGTATAAAGAAGTATCCCATTACAGTGGCCAACTCTTATATAAGTGTTAATATAATCCATCCGAATCTTCTGGGAAAATGACAGCCTACCCAACGAGCTATTAGAGGAGACAGTGATAAACTTTTCTAAAAAGGTATTTTCTTAGTAAACTAAATCAAATAATCGTCACTGCTCCATTGGTTTCCAGAAAGCCTTCGACAAATTAAGCTACAGCGTCATTTGGAATTGATGTAAAATGTTCCACTTAAGCTAATACCTGTTATTAGGTGTTATTACGAAAATTGAAATTGGATTCGCTCATGGTAAAATTATACAAAAAGTCCCAAAACTACCGCGCAGTCGCCCCTAGAGGGGTTAAATGTAAAACCGATCCCCATTAATTTTGCCTCCTCAACATTTCCACCAAACTCGACTCCTTATTACGACTTCCATACAAAAAATAGATTTTTATAAAATTTGCTTCCACCTTCCACAATTGCCCCAGAAGGCCCCTAGTGGAGCCAAATGTATGACCCCCAATGTTTTTTCAAACCCACATTTTCTCGAAACGTACCTTCTAACTTCAAGACTTAAAGTGGTCTTTGTGCATTTGTTTTTAACATAGGAAAGGAACCGAGATATTCCCATTGTTAAGTATACCGATCGACTTAGAATCACTTTTTGAATCGATCTAGCCATGTCCGTCAGTCTGTCAATCCGTATATCTATTCTTGTAATTAAAGTAAAGGTCGCAATTATTGTTAGATCTTAAGAATAATTGGCTAAGTCAGTTTGCCGCCCAAGGACGAGCACTATTTAATTTGAAGCAAATTGGTTCCGATTTAGATATAGCCCCCATACAAATGTCTCTCTCGATCTGACTTTTTTCGCTCTAGAAATCACATTTTTTAAGGGTTTTTTTCAAATTTGGCACTAAGCGTTATATTTCAACTAGAAACATCTGTAGTAAAAGTCAGATCGGTTCAGATTTAGATATAGCCCCCATACAAATGCTGCTCCCGATTTGACTTTTTCTGCTCTAGAAGCCACATAATTTAAGTGATTCTGTTAAAAAATTTTGCACAACACCTCATATCTAAGATAGAAACATCTGTGATAAAATTGAGTCACATCCGTTCAGATTTAGATATAGCTCCCATACAAATTTGGGCCTCCATTGAACTTTTTTGCGCTTCAGAGACCATATAGAAACATATGTGGTGAAAGTGGATAAGATCGGTTCAGATTTAGATATATGTAGCTCCCATACAAATTTCGGTTTCCATTTAACTTTTTGCGCTCTAGAAACCACATATTTTAATCGATTTTGTGAAAAATTTAAATTCAACTGGAAACATTGTTGTGAAAGTGACTTGATATAGGCCTCATAATAATGTCGCTCCCGATTTGACATATTTCTCTCCACAAATTTGGCAAAATAGATTATATTTCAACTAGGAAAACCTACGTGAACGTGGACCACATTTTTCAGTTTTTAATACAACCCTCATACAAATGTCCTTCCGGATTTAACTTTTTTCTCGAAAGGTATTACAGATTTTGATCTAATTTAGCACAACACGTTATATGTTAGCTAAGACATACTTCTCTTTTTTCCCCGAATTCAAATGTAATGAGGTAGAATGTGGAGGGCATCATATAGACGGTCCGCCCGACTTTTGCCTTTCCTCACTTGTTTATATTTTTATACACTCCACGAGAGTATTATGTCTTTGTGCATTTGTTTGTAACACCCAGAAGGAAGGGAGATAGACCCATTGTTAATTATACCGATCGGCTTAGAATCACTTTCTGAGACGATTAAGCAATGTCCGACTGTCTGTCCGTCTGTACACCTATTGTTGTAATCACGATACAGGTCGCAGTTGTAGCCAGAACCAGACGAAACTTTCAACAACGAAGTTTTTAGAGACAAGGACGAACGCTATTTAATTTGAAGAAACTCGGTTCAGATTTAGGTATAGCCCCCATACGAATTACACTCCCGATTTGACTATTTTCACTCTAGATACCACATATTTCGACACATTTTCTTCAAAATTGACAAAACATCTTATAATTAAACTAGAAACACCTGTGGTAAAAATGTGTTAGATCGGCTCAGATTTATATATACAGTGGTGGTCACGAGTTGAACACACTTCACATGTGTTGTTTATAATACAAAACAATTTGTGTCAAATATTTGTTTTTTTTAGTGTTGCTTATGGTGTGATCAGTAAGCCCCATAATTTTTTTCGTATTCTTTTGTGCCTTTTTCTCGTACTCTCATGTATTTGCAAGTAATTCGCAATCTGGGCTGGACACAAATTTAGCACATTTGATAAAAGTTGTTATTTTCTGTTTCTTTTTGCGTTTTAATTAATTAATTGGTATGTTTCGGCAATTTTTACTCAAATGGAAGTTATTAATTAACGAAATTTAAGAGCTCAAATGTGATTAGCATTTCCTCAAGAACCATAAGAAGAAGAACCAATGAAAAAAATTTACTTGGATGCATTGTTCAACATAAGCCAGACGTATCAAAATATGCCTTACAGTGTCAAATTTAATCTGCTCAGGATCATTTAGAACAAGTAAAAACGGCGTTAAGTTCGGCCGGGCCGAACTTTATATACCCTCCACCATGGATTGCATTCCACAGAGGTTGTCGGTTTTCGTAGAAGTGCAGTAATATTACAGCAAAATATAAATTTTGTAATATAGCCAAACCAAAACAAATACATATATTGAAAAAAATAATTATATAAATAAATATAATATTTGAATTATATCAAACCATTATCTATTTCGAAACAAAAAATAAATATTCTTATATTTATATTTTCAAAAAGCTTAAATACCATAAATATTGGAAGATAGTGGGTGCTGCATTTGGTTGTACTTCCATTCTATTTTAATTCCAAAAGTACAAATGTTGAAAATCCATTATCAGACGTACATGTGCAAAGTGCAAAATAACCTAACTTCATGATTCAACCAATTTTTGCCGTAAAAGAAAAAATACGAATTTGAAAAAAAACTTTTTATTTTGCGTGTCTATGCAGTCAGGGGAATGTATACACCGAATTCCATGATTCCAGCTGCGCCCATTTGGTTGGTACCATTTTTACCCCCTTGACATTTCTACGCAATTAGAATTTCATCATTCTAGCTGTAGTCGTTTAGTTGGTACTATTTTTATCCCCTGTACCATTGTATCCCTTGAAAGAACAAATTTCGAAAAATCCGTTTTTTTCGTGTCTACGCAGTCAGAGCAATGTATACTCCGAATTGCATGACTCCAGCTGCGGTCATTTGGTTGGTACTATTTGTATCCCCTTTTTCCATTTTAACAACAAAAAGAACGAATTTCGAAAAATTCGTCTATTTTCCATATCTACGAACAAATTTCGAAAAATCCGTTTTTTTCGTGTCTACGCAGTCAGAGCAATGTATACTCCGCATTTCCTGACTCTAGCTGCGGTCATTTGATTGGTACTATTTTTATCCCCTTTTTTCTTTTTAACCCCAAAAAGTACGAATTTCGAAAAATCTGTTTATTCTACGTGTCTACGCAATCAGAGGAATGTATACACCGAATTTCATTATTCCAGGTGTAGCCCTTTTTATATTTTGACCCCAAAAGTACGAATTTCGAAAAATCAGTTTATTTTCCGTGTCTACGCAGTCGGAGGAATGTATACTCCGAATTTCATGATTCTATCTACGGTCATTTGATTGGTACTATTTTTATCCCCTTTTTTCAGTTTAACCCCAAAAAGTACGAATTTTTAAAAATCCGTTTATTTTATTTGTCTATGCAATCAGTGGAATGTATACACCGAATTTCATTATTCTAGGTACAGCCATTAGGTTGGTACCCTTTTTATCCCTCTATTCCCATTTTACCTCTTAAAAGTACGAATTTGGAAAAAATGTTTTTTTATATTATGTCTCTACTCAGTTAGAGGAATGTACACACCGAATTTCGTGTTTCTAGCTGTTGTCGTTTAATATGTACCATTTTTATCCCTTTTTTGTCCCATTTCACCCCCTACACATAAGAATCACTTTATGGTGCACGTTTTTGCTGTAGGGGGAATGCGCATACCAAATATCAAGCAAATATAAACGGACATATTCAAAAAACATGCTTAAATACGCTGAAATATTAGGGATTATTACGGGTATTATTAGTCCTTGTGAGGGAAAAATTTTTCCCTTTGGGCCGATTTCGCCTCATTTCAATCCCAACCGATCTACGACTATAAGACGCATTTATGGAAAATTTGAACTTTCTAGCTCCTTTCGTTTAGATGCTAGCGTGCTTTCAACAGACGGACGGACGGACATGGCTAGATCGTCTTAGAATTTTATGACGATCAAGAATATATATACTTTATAGGGTCTCAGGTCGATATTTCAAGGTGTTACAAACGGAATGACAAAGTTAGTATACCCCCATCCTGGAGGTGGAGGGTATAAAAATCTAAGATTTTTGGGAAAATATCGCCTGGATTGGCGAATCGAACAATTGTCGGTGCGGATCTAATAGGAAACAATACGAATTGTGCCCTCCAAACATGCAGCACAACCGAAAGTACAAGTCTGAGACGGTAAAGCTTATTGGCGAAAATCTGATGGTGTATACTGAGTTTTCTGGACACGGCGTTGGTCCGATACACAAAATCGATGCACTAATGGATCAGTATATTTACAAAAATCTATTTGGTGCTACTATGGTAACATATTCAGATAAAGACATGCCAATTAAGTGGCGTTTTATACACGACAACCGACCAAAACACACTTAACGCCAGTGAAGAGCTGTTTGGGGCTGAACAAAATAGATTTTTAAAAATGGTGCAGCACAGTCACCGGATCTCAATCCTATTGACAATCTATGGAATGGGCTTTAACAACATATTATAGCAATAAAACACAAAAATTTGCCCAATTTCTTGAATGAAACTTAAAATTCCTGATATGCTATTCCAATGGAGCGTTTTATGTCTCTAGTGGAGAGTATGTCATCTTATCATACGTAATATTTTAGAAAAAATACCGTTCAAAAACACAAAGTTGAAGTTGAAATATTTGCTTTATAAAGTTACATGTGGTGACTGTGCTAAATTCGTGTCCACCACTGTAGCTCCCATACAAATATCGCTCTCAATTTGTATTTTTTCGCTCTAGAATCCACTTATTTCAAAAGATTTTCTTCCAATTTGGCAAAAAGTCGCATATTTCAACTAGAAACAGCTCTGGTTAAAAATATACCAGATCGGTTCAGATTTATATATAGCTCCCATATAAATTTCGTTTCTAATTTCAATTTTTCCGCTATAGAATCCATATATTTTAACAGATTGTCTTCAAAATTCGCAAAACACCTTATATTTCAACTGTAAACATATGTGGTAAAAATGTGCTAGATCGGTTCAGATTTATATATAGCACCCATACAAATTTATCTCCCAATTTGAATTTTTCGCCCTAGAATCCACATATTTTAACAGATTTTCTTCAAAATTTCAAAATACCTTATATTTCAACTGGAAATACTTGTTGTAAAAATGTATTAGATCGGAAGAGATTTATATATAGCTCCCATACAAATTTCGCTCCTAATTTGAATTTTTCCGCTCTAGAATCCACATATTTTAACAGACTTTCTTCAAAAGTGGCAAAACATCTTATATTTCAACTACAAATATCCGTGGTGAAAATAGGTCAGATAGTTTCATAACATATAGTCGGCCCCACGCGACTTTAGCCTTTCCTTACTGTTTTAAGAAGGAAATGTAAGACCGACCCCCATTAATTTTTATACCCTACACCACAGGGTATAATGACTTTGTGCATTTGTTTGTAACACCCAAAAGGAAGCGAGATAGACCCATTGTTAAGTATACCGATCGACTTAGAATCACTTTTTAGTCGATTTAGCAATGTCCGTTCGTCCGTCTGTCCATCTATTCTTGTAATCAAAGTACAGGTCGCAATTGTTGTTAGAAATAAATGAAACTTTGCACAACGAAGTTTTATGGAATAAGGACGTTCGCTATTTAATTTGAAGCAAATCGGTTCAGATCTAGATATAGCTCCCATACAAATTTTACTCCCGATTTTACTCTTTCCGCTTTAGAAACCACATATTTCAACAGATTTTCTTCCAATTTGGCTAAACGTCGCATATTTCAACTAGAAACAGCTCTGGTTAAAAATAGGCCAGATCGGTTCAGATTTATATATAGCTCCCAAACAAATATCTCCTCCGATTTGACTCTTTCCGCTCTAGAACCTACATATTTCAACAGATTTTCTTCAAATTTGGCAAACCAACTTATAATTCAACTAGAAACAGCTCTTGTAAAAATGTGCCAGATCGGTTCAGATATATGTATATAGCTCTAATACAAAATTTTGCCATTGAATTGATTATGTGCGCTCTAGAAATAGCATATTTGAACAGATTTTCTTCAAATTTGGGAAACCAGCCCATAATTAAACTAAAAACATCTATGGCGAAAATGGGCCACATCGGTTCAGATTTATATATAGCTCCCATACAAATGTCGGATGTAGACTCAAAATCCACTTTTTCGGATTTTTCCTGTCCAGCTCCATATAAAAAAATTAAAATACGGGAAAAATAGATTTTGGGCGCCAAAAATAAAGAATTTAAAGTTTTCGAAGGGACAGGACAAAAAACAAATATTTCATTTAATGCTCTACTCACTATTAATGTGAACGATCGTTCTCCGTCGCATCCATATTTTCCAATAAAATAAGAAATATCTGATCTTTTATTAATTCTGAAACTTGAAAAAAAGAATGTTTGAATTGATCTCACGTTGCGCTTTATTATATGAATTCTGTAACACGTTCGTTGTGAAATATATATTTATTTTACTTTAATAAAGTGTGATTGGAAAAAATAAGCTTAACTCATGGTAAACAGTATGTTGACGATTTCCCGTGCTGTCCCGGGAAATTGAAAAAATAATTTCCGTTTCCCGGCAAATAAAAAGTACGGGAAAATGCAAACCCTAATGGCGAGAGACATATATTACCCAAAAATGTTTTTTATTTCGGTTTGGATGAAAAAGAATTGAATAATGCAATCAGATCATTGTTCAATTCTGTTTTATTATCTGGTTATGCTTCAGTTGACAAGAATGTGTCGCAACGATTGGTGAAGAGATTCTGGGACATCTCTGGTATCTGAGTGGTGAAGTTATTTCTGTTGCATTACTTGATTCAAATATTCCATGTGACATCAATCGGGAAATGGCCAATGTAATTCGTGTATTTGAAGAAGAATTGATTAGATCTAGATCTAATGTGTATTCTAAATCGGTATCGGAGGGTAATATGGGGCCAATAGAAAATATAAACCAAAATAGTCTACTTTCACATTAGGTGTTCCCAGCTAAAATTTAATATGATAGGTATGTTCTGATAATATGTGGGTGTTGAAACAATATTGGAGTTCAGCCAAAGCTTTGACACCAATAAGGGCCTCCTTGGACATAATGAACATAATGATAATAAAACTATCAATATTTAATATCGATAAAAATAGTTTAGGAATTATTAACACAGATTTCAGACTGTGGTACATAATATTTTTAATTTCGATAGAAATCACTTTTAAAAATGTTTAAAGTGTCAGGAACACTGATACTATTAGCTATTAATAAAATTAATTTTGAAAAAATCTAAAGTATACTTTTTAGCTTATATAGTAAATAAAAAATTAAAAAATATTTTTTAATATTTAACAATTTTGCGTTTTGTCTTTTGTTCGGCTTGAGGTCAGCTTTCCCAAATAATAAAATAAAAATTACTATTTTATTAGTTTTTTGTTTTTACTTCCCAATATTTCGACCAACTCCGTTGGTCATTATAAGAGAGACACAGACGATTGTGCTCAAATATATAGGAACACGGTGGAAAAACATGGACGACAAATTAGACTTAGATTAGATTAGTTGACAGATGCTTGCAGAGAGTGGCAGGAAAATTTTTATTGTGAAAAACTTTTTTAAAAAATTTAAATATAAATATTGTGATGTTTTTTGATTGTTAATGCTTGTAACTTGTAATTGAATAATTTGTTTTTTTTTTTGTACTAGACCCCTGAAGACGGGGTTTCGACCAACGGGGTATTTATTTAGTTTGTATTTTTTTAGTTGTCTTACTACAGAATACTTTATTTTCGTTTCCACCTAGTATCTACAATTTATTAGTTTTTGAAAATGGAGAAATGCAGATTTTTTCGCCATATTTCATTAAAATCGGAGACAAGAGATATTATTTGTAGATATTATTTCGTGAGTCGAACAGGTACGTTCCGATGAGGGGTGTATAATTCCGTCGTAACATGATGGGCCTCTTCTGGTCTTAGTGAGTCCTAATATAACCTAAAACTCTACCCAAGCGACTAGTGTCCAACAACTTGGCCATATAGTGCAACAAATTCCATCGAAATTTAAATATTTAAAGAACCATTATTCCGTGTAAGTGCCTGTGTAAATACTCTGGGCAAGTTTGTTTTCTCGTTTATTATGAAGAAAAAAAAAACAAAATTACAAATGTTTTCTTGTTTTCATTTGAAATTCTATTTTCAGTTTCATTTTCCTTGTCGCCGCTGTTGCCATTTTCGTTTTTTATGACATCTTAATTGATTTAGTTGTGTACGTGACCAAGAAATTGAAAATTGCATTAAAATGTTGTCATTTCAGTGCGGAGATTTGCGATGCTCTTAGAAAATTCATCGTTCCATTCAGCATCCACCATAGAATCGTGCTGGGTTGGGGTACTCATTTTGGCATTCTGTTTGTTATGCCACTTGAGAATGGCATGTACACTTACACAATTGGATGAGGATCTAGTAATTTTCATTGGAACGGTTTTGATTCAACAAGTATAATTTAAGGGTCACTATATTTACCCGAACGTACTCTTGGTAGAAACATATTAAGATATATTCCCATTTCCTGTGTGTTAGGACTTAGTCATCTAATCAACGGAGTTTAAAATGTAACTGAAAAGAGGTTTGGTATTCAAATGTCTTCATTTCTATACTATACCCAGATTTCCGCCCACATGTTGAATTTTTAGTAAGACTGCGGAAACAATTTTTTCAAAATGCACCTCGCTTTCTAAATTTGAAAACGATATTTTTATACACTCCACGAGAGTATTATGCCTTTGTGCATTTGTTTGTAACAGCTAAAAGGAAGAGAGATAGACCCATTGTTAATTATACCGATCGACTTAGAATCACTTTTTGAAACGATTTAGGAATGTTCGTCTGTCTGTCTGTCCGTCCATCTATTCTTGTAATCACGATACAGGTCGCAATTGTAGACAGAACGAAATGAAACTTTGCACAACGAAGTTTTTCGGGATAAGAACGAACGCTATTTAATTTGAAGAAAGTCGGTTCAGATTTAGATATAGCCCCCATACGAATTTCACTCCCGATTTTACTCTTTTCACTCCAGATATATATGGTTTTTCAAATCTTTAAAAATATCTTATATTTCAACTAGACCCATGATGAAAATGGGTCAGATCGGTTCAGATTTACATATAGCTCCATAGAATTTCTTTGAAGTGAGCAGAACACGTTATATTTGAACTGGAAGAACTTATTTTGAAAGTTAGTCACTTTAATCCAAGTTTGGATATAGCCCCGATACAAATATTCATACAGAAACATACAGAAATTCTTCCCGTTTTCACTTTGAGTTGAATTGTATTCGGATAGAAAGTGGAGTGTATCATATAGGCGGCCCCGCCCGACTTTAGCCTTTCCTTACTTGTTATTTCACAGACACCCCAAAATCTCGACTTACGGGTGAAAAACAGATTTTCGTACCTTTAGGGTAAGAATATCTTTAGACCCAATATGATAAAATCATTGTTGATATAAAGGGTGATTTTTTAGCTATTATCTTTTTGGCAACACTGGTTTAAACAGCTGACGCACGTTTCGTGGTTTGTTTCACTATCAAACATCTTCAGTTTGGTCTATAATTTAAGCATGAATCGTCTTACAAAGGAACAACGCTTGCAAATTATTGAATTTTATTATCAAAATGCGTCCTCTGTTAAGAAAGTTCATCGCGCGCTTCTTGTGTTTCAATTGTGTTCAGCGACGAAGCTCATTTATGACTCAATGGGTACGTAAATAGGCAGAATTATCGATTTTGGAGTGAATATCAGCCAGAAGCATTGCAAGAGCTACCAATGCATCCAGAAAAAGTCACAGTTTGGTGCGGTTTATGGCCTGGTGGCATCATTGGACCGTACTTCTTCAAAGATGATCCGAATCGTAACGTAACTGTGAATGGTGAGCGCTACCGTGAGATGATATCCAACTTTTTTTTGTCCAAAATGCAAGAGCTTGACTTGCATGACATGTGGTTTCAACAAGACGGTGCCACATGCCACACAGCACGCGCAACAATGGACTTATTGAGATGCGAGTTCGATGAACATTTTATTTCACGTTCGGGACCGGTAAATTGGCCGCATAGATCGTGCGATTTAACGCCTTTAGACTATTTTTTGTGGGGCTATGTTAAAGCTCTTGTCTATACAGACAAACCCGCTTCAATTGACGCATTGGAAGACAACATTGAAGCGTTTATTCGTGAGATACCGGCCGAAATGTTGGAGGCGCAGTCACGGTCAACATTTGCATGAAATAATCTTCAAACATTAAATTATATGGACCGTACTATCGATTCAAATAAAGATTTCATGAATTTTTCTGAATTTTATGTGTTTTTTTTTTTGAAAAACTTTCCTATAGCTTTTAAAAATCACCCTTTATTTAGTTTGAGTACCCTATAAATTTCTCTTTCTATTAGATTGTTTTAATGTATAAGATTAGATTGTTCCATGTATAAAAAGGTATAGGTAGCAACTTTAATACCTGCACAAGAACAAAGTCAAATTAAATACTATTTCGCGGAATGAACTTTTTGAACAAGTTTTTCGTACATTTAAAGGGTAAACGGGGAAAAGGAGATAAAAAGGTACCAACAACACGGATGACGCTACAATAATGAAATTCTGTGTGCATATTCGTTTTACAGCGCTGATAACTGATAAGAAGGAATTTTTCGACATTTGTACTTTTAAGGGATTAAATAGGTTAAAAATAGTACCACCGTCATGACCAAACGAATGGGCCTAAAATCTTGAAATTTGGAACGGGCATTACTCTTATTGCACCAATGCAATCCGAATTTTAACTATGTCTATTATACCCTCATTCTACAGGAAGTCTTTTGGGATAGAAAAAAGTGTAACGCATTGAAGGAGTGACTTAAGACTCTCAGTATGTGCTAAAGTCCTTTCACGCCCATCTCTTCATTTTATGCGTTTTGAGGGTTGTACACACAAAATTTCACGATATTAGCTATTGTCGTGTGATTGGTAACATTTTAATACCGTTCTGTCCCATTACATCCCTGAAAGTATGAATCATTTTATGGGGCGCGTTCACACGATCATGAATATATATACTTCAAGGTTTTACAAACAAAATGATAAATTTAGTACAGACGCATCCTATCGTGGTGGGTATATATTAAAGGTATAGATAGGGCGGTCCATTTAAAATTTTATATTTCAACTACCGATTACTTTGATTTTGAAAAGTAGAAAAACATTAATTTTATTTTCCTCAACGAGTCACTGTTTGGTGTGAACTTTGAACTTTGGCCACTACAGTTTCATAGCCGATTCTAATTTAAAAATTAACATGGCCCACCCTATATTTGCGACGATTTAAACTTAATTAAATATATCCCTGAAACAATTTGTTTATGTTTGGTTGTATAGTTTTATTAATTGATTGTAAAACTGCTCTCGAGAAGAATTCATTAGCCATTTGGTGTTAGTTCTTAAAAGATTGATAGTTGCCACGCTTATCTGGGACGATATTTTTTGAATTATTTCTAATTGTTTTAATTGATTTTCGACCGATCTGTTCATAAATTCTAAAATAAAAATTGGCATTTAGTTCAGAAAAACAACTGCCGAAATAAATTACAAATAAACAAGAACACAAAATGAATGGAAATAATATTCCAACAAAATTTCGAAAGGATATCCTAACAGGATGCACCCATTTAAGCTGATACACAATGGAAAAGTTTCAGCAAAAATCGCAAAATAAAACAAAAAACGGAAAGGTTTGGAAAAAATCAAGAAGTTTACCCCACCAAAAATTGTAATGCAATCACAACAGTCTATACAGAGAATGACAGAAATCTAAGAGGGGTCTGATTAGAGGACGGCTGATTGAATAGGAGAAACATGGGTTAAAAGTAATATACAATACAAACTTTTGCACGATCCCACGCACTCATCTTGCAATGTGCAGTCAAACCATAATAACTTTGCGAGAACCCAAAACTAAAGACCAAAGAAAGCATTTTGCCACGTTAGCACGTTCTCAGTTTCAGTTTAGTTCGACGTTCAGTTTTTTTTTGCAGCTGGTTCAGATACTGCCGTTGTTGTTCTGCTGCTGCTGCCGCTGGATTTGAAGAAACAACAGGAACAAAAAAGGAACTCACAGACTTCACGAAGCATTGCTGTGAACAATCTGTTTCCTCAGGCGAAGGCACCAGCAAAATGGCAAAATATTTACAAGCGCCACCAACAAATTCAAGTAAAAAATTAGCTGAAGAAGAAAAAGGATAAACACGAAAAAGAAAAGTTGCAATGTTCATTGTCTATTATGTGCAGTCAAGTTGAACAACAAAATAACTTAAGTTGAGTTTGGTTTCATGTTACGTTTTGCCAGTCCCTCCTCCTCACCACACTGTTTAGTTGTATGGTGCTAGGCAAAAGAACGAGAAGGACTTCTTGACTTGGAACATCATAAACTTATGGCTGGTTGGAGAGTATCATCATATTTTGACAGGACAACCAAAAATAATTTACAAATCGGCTGAAAACAACACAGAAAACAGCAGCAGTATTTTGGTGTTCTTCGACTAAAGGATGTTGTTGGGTGGGGTGAAGTAATGCAAACTACTATCAGAGATAACTTGGCAACGAGGGGCTAATAGGGATGGCAAAAGTTCTATAACTATATCAATTTCTATTATAATTTTTTTTTGAGTGAATCTTTATTAAATCATTGAAATGTGAGAAAAAGGGACAACAACTACACCATTTCCAAGTGTAATTCAGAAAAGATCAATTGAAATTCAGAATTTCCATCTGAAATTCAGAACACATCAGTTGATATTCAGAAATTCCATTTGAAATTCAGAACTCATCACTTGATATTCAGAAATTATTGTATTCTTTTCCTTTTTGTGTATATTTTTGAATGTATGTACTCATTGATTTCTTCATTTTCATATTTTGCTTTAACATGTAAACATGGCTGCAAAATTAGCATTCTCTGTCATCTCTCAACGTAGCGTCGGTAATAACAGCAAAGAGCGAGGTTACTTGTCTTGAATATAGAAAGTCTTTGGTAACACTCCACTTATCTTGTAACGTTGGTTAACTCGACCAAGTTAAATTTTGAAATGAAAATTATGTACCGATTACTGAAAAATGCTCTTTTTGTTGTTTTTAATTTCACGTCTATTGACGGTCATAAAGTGATTCACTATTAATTGCCTGGTAAATATTATTAAAGCTTGTGTTCTCCCATTTCCAATCTAACAATATATTTCTTGATTTCATTGCATATTTATAATGCAAATAATAAACAACATATTAAAATAATTAATTGTGTTCTTTAATGCATTTTATCAATTTAAACATATTTATGTATGACTGACTTTGAAGTATATCGAGTTATTTCTCTATAAATGTTTTCCGAATTTTGTTTGATAACTTCTGAGTTTCATATGAATTGTTCTGAAATTCATTTCATTTCAAATAACATGTTCTGACTTTCAATTGATGAGTTCTGAATTTTAAATGGAATTTCTGAATTTCAATTGATGAGTTCTGAATTTCAAATCGAATTTCTGAATTTCAATTGACGAGTTCTGAATTACGAATGATGTTTTCTGAATTGCACTTGGAAATGGTGTAGAAATATCAAATTTGAGTTGTAAGCCCCTCTGATTTCATAGACTTTTTTAATAAATAGATTTCAAATTCACTCCTTTAAGGAATAACACGTAAAAACGGCGGGCTGAACTTTATATACCCTCCACAATGGATTGCATTCCACAGAGGTTGTCGGTAGAAGTGCAGTAATATTACAGGAAAATAATTTTTTTAATATAGCCAAACCAAAACAAATATTGAATAAATAATTTTATAATTAAATATAATATTTTAATTATTTCAAACCACGCTTATAAGGCAAGGCTACCAATACGTCAATTCAAAAAATAAATATTCTTATATTTATATTTTCAAAAAGCTTAAATGCTATAAATATTGGTAGATAGTGGATGCTACAGTTAGTTGTATTTTCATTCTATTTTAATTCCAAAAGTACAAATTTTGAAAATCCATTATCAGACGTACATAGTGCAATATAACCTAACTTTATGATTCAACCAATTTTTTTCGTAAAAGAAAAAGTACGAATTTGGCAAAAAACTTTTTATTTTGCTTGTCTATGCAGTCAGAGGAATGTATACACCGAATTCGTTGATTCCAGCTGCGCCCATTTGTTTGGTACCATTTTTACCCCTTGACGTTTTTACGCAATTAGAATTTCATCATTCTAGCTGTAGTCGTTTATTTGGTACTATTTTTATCCCTCTGTACCATTGTATCCCTTGAAAGTAATAATTTCGAAAAATTCGTCTATTTTCCGTGTCTACGCAGTCAGAGGAAAGTATACTCCGAATTTCATGACTCTAGCTGCGGTCATTTGATTGGTACTATTTTTATCCCCCTTTTTTCATTTTAACCCCAAAAAGTACGAATTTTGAAAAATCAGTTTATTTTCCGTGTCTACACACTCAGAGGAATGTATACTCCGAATTTCATGACTCTAGCTGCGGTCATTAGATTGGTACTATTTTTATCCCCTTTTTTCATTTTAACCCCAAAAAGTACGAATTTTAATAAATCCGTGTATTTTACTTGTCTGTGCAACCAGAGGAATGTATAGACCGAATTTCATTATTCTAGGTACAGCCGTTTGGTTGGTACCATTTTTATCGCTCTATTCCTATTTTACCCCTTAAAAGTACGAATTTGGAAAAAATACTTTTATATTATGTATCTACTCAATTAGAAGAATGTACACACCGAATTTCGTGTTTCTAGCTGTTGTCGTTTAATATGTACCATTTTTATCCCTTTTTTGCCCCATTTCACCCCCTACAAATAAGAATCAAGAATTATGGTGCACGTTTTTGCTATAATGGGAATGCGCATACCAAATATCAAGCAAATATAAACAGACTTATTCAAAAAAACATGGTTAAATACGCTAAAATAGTAGAGATTATTATGGGTATTTTTAGTCCTTGTGAGGGAAAATTTTTTCCCTTTGGGCCGATTTCGCCCCATTTCAACCCCAACCGATCTACGACTATAAGACGCATTTATGGAAAATTTGGACGTCCTAGCTCCTTTCGTTTAGATGCTAGCGTGCTTTCAACAGACGGACAGACGGACGGACATGGCTAGATCGTCTTAAAATTTTATGACGATCAATAATATATATACTTTATAGGGTCTCAGGTCGATATTTCAAGGTGTTACAAACGGAATGACAAAGTTAGTATACCCCCATCCTGGAGGTGGAGGGTATAAAAAGCAAGGAAAAGCTAAAGTCGGTCTGGGCCGACACTTTATACTACATTACAATTCAATTCGGCGGAAATCTTGAACGGCATTTGTATGGGAGCTATATATAAATCTGAACCGATCTCATCCACCTTACCATCGATATTTCTAGTGTAAATATTGTTGTTCTGCCAAATTTGAAGAAAATCGGTTAATATGTTTGGTTTATACAGCGGCTAACCTCAAATCGGGTGCGGAATTTTGTATAAGAGCTATATATAAATCTGAACCGATTTGACACATTTTTACCACAGACGGGAGCGATATTTGTATAAGAGCTATATATAAATCTGAACCGATTTGACACATTTTTACTGCAGATGTTTCTAGTTGAAATATCAGGTGTTTCGCCAAATTTCAAGAAAATCTGTTAAAATTTACGATTTCTAGACCAGAAATGTTAAATAGGGAGAGAAATTTGTATGGTGGATATATCTAAATCTGAACCGATGTGACCCATTTTTCACCACAGATGTTTTTAACTTAGACATAAGGTGTTGTGGCTTCTAGAGCAGAAAAAGTGAAATCGGAAGCAACATTTGTATGGGGGCTATATCTAAATCTGAACCGATTTGCTTCAAATTAAATAGCGTCCGTTCTCGACGAGCAAAAATCGTTTGTGTCAAGTTTCGTAAGAATCGGGTAATAATTGCGACGTGATTACAAGAATAGATGAACAGACGGACATGGATAAATCGATTCAAAAAGTAATTCTATGTCGATCGGTGTAAAAAACGATGGGTCTATCTCGCTTCATTTTGGGTGTTGCAAAGAATTGCTCAAAGACATTATATTGTAGTGTAGGGTATAAATAAAGAGATCTTGTAGAGTCAAAATGAAAAAAAGGGATCAATTAGTTCCGACCAAATGGATGCAGCTATGGTTGCATGATCCTTTGAATCTGACGGATTTTTTATATATTTGTAGTTTTAGTGGACCGGATCGAAATTCTATAAAAATGGTGCAAAGCAAATGGCAGATGGTAGAATTGTGAAATTCGCTATTTACATGAATGTGTAGACGCCGGCTACTTCACACGGGGAAACTGTTTACATCTATCAGTTTTTATATTGTCTCATTATTTACTTCATTGTTCCAAAAATGATCCAGTTTTTGAAAATCACGCATTATAGCTGCAACAAATTGTCCCGCTTCCCAATTTTAATGTAAAAAATTCGGAAATTTCTTTTAGGTAGGAAGCGTCCAAAGAAACATTACAATGCCAGCCTCAATAACACTCTGCAACAAAAAATAAAAATGTTGTGTCCGAGATTTAACAATTTTTTTGTGTGTATTGTGTAGGGGGTGTGGGGTTTATCGGGGAACCTTTTAGGTAAGTCCAATATGGTTTTTTAGTGTGGAAATATTCTAAACTGTGAAAACAAATTGATCTTTGTGGCTGCGTATTTATCAGTATCATAATTTCTAAAATATCTATGATGAAACAAGATGGAAAGGAAATATTTTTGTTAGAGTGATTTGGCAACTCAGCGAATTTAATAAAAAATATAAAACCAAATTATTGTCTATAATGTAAACATGAGAACTTTAGATAGATCTATGTTTTCCATTTATAAAGTAGAACTAAATTAGAATAAACAACAAATGTTTCCGTATTCCTGGGAAAAATTTGCCCCGAAAAAAATTGTACGGGAACTCCCAGAACCCAAACCCTAGTGTTGAGACATACGAAAAATTTTTATCTTTTTTATTTTTTACTCAAAGTCCAATTTCGTCGATGTAAATTTTGCATTTGTACTATAATTGCGGCAGTATAAGTCCATTTTCTTTTCTTCGTTAGGATGTCAGTTATTAGAGAATAAAAAGTATATTTTCATTTATGGATTTAATGAGATTTTTATCGTGGCAGAAAAACGAAAAACAAGATTTTTTTAAATTAAAGTCATAACTTTTACATTTATACTCATATCGAGCAACAAAAATACAACTCTTCAGGAGAGCGAGAAAAATTATTTTCTCCTTAATTTTAAGAGCAATTATTAATCATTCTTCTACAGTTTATGAGGATTACTAATTGCTACGACTAAAAAGTTTTCAAAATTTCCTATTATTCACGTAGAAATTTTTTGTATGGAAAAAAGTCAATATAGGAAATTTTAACTTAAAAATGTGTTTTTTTCCTAAAAGTAATATAATATATTTACTGAAACTTATGTCGAGTTCTACATACTTTTAAGTATTAATGAACTTATAAAAAATCACTTGAAATTGTTTAGAACATTTTTGAATATTAATCTAAGAAGCAATTATCGTTCCTTTGCAGAGACTTATTTCTTAAATACTTCAAGTATTATTCTAAACAACCACCGCGAAGCAATCATGGAGTAATACCTCAGTTTTTTATGGCAGAGGTATCATGAAACTTTTGAGAAAAATTTCATGTTGTCATTTTGTGTATCAGTTTTGCATACTCTGAAGGAAAACCATTTGTGTGAAATTTTTTAGTTAAATTGAACTTATTTTTATTTCACTTTTTCCTTTTATAAAGTAAAATTTTCCTCAGTTTAAGTAAAAAATTACTTGTTCTAAGGAAAAAATCAGCAAAATTGTCCTCAGTTTAAGTAAATATTTACTTAGGAAAATTAATTTAGGAGGAAAAATTTTATTTGAGTAAAAATTTACTTAGTTTTAGGAAAATTTTACTTAAATTTAGTAAAAATTTACTTGGTTTTAGGAAAAATTTACTTAGATTTAGGAAAACTTCACCAAAATTTTACTTAGATTTAGTAAAAATGTACTTGGTTTGAGGAAATACTTACTGGAATTTTTCTCAGTTTGAGTAAATATTTATTCAGTTTGAGGAAAATTGAAATAGAATCATGTTCAAAGCATGTTCTACTTTCAAGGAAAAGTTTGAACTTGAGTGAGGAAATATAGCTTTAGCGCTCTACGAAGTTCAATTTTATTAAATTCTAGTTCATTTTCACTTTTTTTCTTCTGAGTGTGTAATTTTGCTATTTAGGCCTGAATAGCTTTATTTATAACTTTGGTATCTGTGGTGACACCCACTGACATTTTCCAGCATTTTTTTTCGGACAATATGTCAACCCTTAAAAGTGTTTTTAAATGACTTTTTTGATTTTTTTTTTGAAAAAAGGGTCAAATTGATCCATAAAGAGGTTAGAGGGTTAGGATCTTCCACAAAAATAATCCTCATAAAATTGTACACTATAGTTCGACAATAAGAATTCTCTCAGACATTAACATACAACACTTTTTCACTTAAAATAACGTTAAAACTTTGGCCGGCTGTAAAATGAAACTCAGACCAGCTGGACCATACGCTGCTTGATCTACTCAACATGCCCTTTCAGAATTATATGGTCGCTACTCGTTCCAAAAATACTCTTGGACAGTGTAATTATCCCATTTTGTTTCAATAATACAAATTTAGAAACATCAATTCTTAGTACTCGACTCCATTATATTGGGGAACTAACTTCGAAATTTTCATGACCCTGGCTTCTGCCGATGAATGAAGAACGAATACAACACTAAATTGGACAACAAATTTTTTCATAAGAGTCATAGAAATATTTTTGCACCGCCAGCTATTGAAAGATATTCTTATTGTCAGTATATAATGGGTGTAACAAAATGGCTGTTTAGAACTGTTTGGATCTGGAATCGCACTTGCTATTGCTATATTTCCCAAGTTTATGTTGGGATATTGATCTGGACAACATGTGGTTTCAACAAGAAGCTGCGACTTATCATATAGTAGATTTTTGGACATCCTTATATATATATCAATCTGGCAGTTTGTCAACACACTGTCATTCAATCTAAAAGAGCTAGGAAGTTCAAATGGGACGTTCATCTACTCTTGCAGAATTACTGTTGAATGTACTCGCTAATGGAAAGTAAATGCATTTTTCTAATCATTTCATAATTCTTGTCACCCTTTAAACAGTTCCCTTTTCGCTGAGTTTATTCTCAAATTACTAAAGAAGCGAGTTTTACTGGTTCAGTGTTTTTGGTTATTTTCTCCCTCCCTCTGTTATGTATTCATACAATAGCCGATGAATTATGGCTAAAGTTATTGGATCTGCTAATGCAATAAATAATACGATGGTCTGCATGGTAAACTTTACATGGACGTGGTCAGAAGTATGAAAATTGGTTTTGTTTGAGAAAAATGTGGCTCAATTTCAGTTTTAAATTCGAATAATATGGGTGGTCTAAAACAAAAAAAGTGCAAATATGTGTATTTTAAGCAAAGCTGACTATAAATAGCATAAGCCTTTCGGATCTATCTAAACTATAGATCCGATTCAGCGAATATACAAATTATATCACGGACACCTGGGATGTTTGTGGAATTATCTACATATATTTTACTGTCAAGGGAAAACAGTCCATATAGGGTAGAAATATTACTTTTTGAATGAAGATTATAAAATATTTCTGTAGCACTGAACATGGACGAATCAATTCAATCTGTTAAAATTCTAAACTTTTTATCTGGACAAATCTAAACGAAAATCTTATACGAATCACCAATTGGCTCCGACATTTGTATTTGTAAGAGTATCGTTTACTTCAAAACTATTTAAACGAACGATTTAAATTGTGTCTGCTAAAGTCTCATCTTAGTTGTAATTTGTAAACTTTTATGCACAATTGCATTTCATTAATTCGAGACGTGCGGTGCCGAGTCTTTTAGAAAATAAACTGTAAAAAATTGAAACAAAAAATCTGGATATTCAACATCATCAGCCTCAAAAGTTTGCTATTACATTTGTAGACAGTGTCAGTCAGTCACGTGGAGTCTTTAACATGCTTCCAGATGTCTGCTGCAGTTTTTTGTTAGTCCGTCAGTCAGTCATTTGTACGCCCGTTAAGTAATGGAAAAAGTTGTTGGCACTCTTAAGCCAATTAGTTTCATTGTTTTTTCTCCGGCAGACACTTTTTCATGCCATGTGACAGTGAACATGCGTATTTTTTCGTTTCATTTTATTTTAATTGGTCATAGGTCGAGACTTTTAACTTATGTCGGCAAATGATGTGGAACGTACATCCAAAAAAAGTAAGTCGTTTAGCGAATAGTAGGCATTGAGTGGAAGGCATAGGTAGGTTGGTTCAATTGCAATTTCGTTCTTTACACCAGACGATATTGAATACACTGCGCATTATTGACGATGGGCTATGTACAACATTTTCTAATGTATTTTTGCTTTCTGAACTCGAAAACGATATTATTTTTTATGGTTATTTTTTTAATTAACGAAATATACTAAAATTATAATTCCATTTCTACTTTCATTTTGGAAATATGAGTCCAATAAAACCGCAATATATTCAACTAAATGTGCTTAAGATGGCTACAAATGTGCAAGTGTCACTTTCACATTTCACACTTTAGTTACAGTTTCCAAAATGAGATATAATTCGTTTTTTTTTCGAAAAAAAAACTTTTATGATTACATGAAAAAAAAAAATTTGAACAAATATTTTGTTTTATATTTTAATGAAGAAAACAATGTTGTGAAATATCTGTGGAGAAATGTAGATGTTATGGCACCGCAAAAGGATTTAAGCCAAATCTTGATTTTTATTTTCTTTTAATCTGTTAAAATATGTGTGCGGACAGACAGATTCAGAAAGTGATTCTAAGTCGATCGGTAATTAACAATGGGTCCATCCCGCTTCCTTTTGGGTGTTACAAAAAAATGCACAAAGACATAATACTCTCGTGGAGTGTATAACAATTAAGGCAATGCTAAAGTCGGGCGGGGCCCACTATATGATACCCTCCAATGTCTACCCCATTACAATTGAATTTGGGTCAGAAAGTGGCATCGAGAAATGAATATGAATATAATTAATTATTATAAATTAATATGAATATAATATGTGTATTATATATTTGGCTGGGTTGCGGTCCATACAAATGGAAAACCGAGTTCCAGTCACCCTACGAAAATAAATTTTGGATTGTTTAACAATGATTTGCAGAATATTTCGCTCCAAAATCTAGCCATCTGTGAGCTAAACGCTCCTGAAAATACCCTAAAAATCATGTTTTTCCGTTGTATATTTTGGTGTTAAATCTTTCTCAATTTATTTTCTTAAATAACATACCCCTGAAAACACTTTAAATATAAATTTTAATTCTTGTCTTAGAGTAATTTATAGGTCAAGTTATTGTAAAAGTAAACCAGTAAGGAAAGGCTAAAGTCGGGCGGGCCGACTATATGATACACTCCACTTTCTATCAGAATACAATTCAATTCGGAAAAAAGTGAAAACGGGAAGAATTTTTTTATGTTCCCTAATCATAGGCTAATATGTCCTGGTTCAATTTGTGGAAAAATCAAGTCGGGAGCGATATTTGTATAGGAGCTATATATAAATCTGAACCGATCTGACTCATTTTCATCCTGGGTGTTTCTCATGCAAATATAAGATATTTTGCAAATTTGAAGAAAATCTGTTAAAATATGTGGTTTCTACTGCAGAAAAAGTCAACTCGGGAGTGAAATTCGTATGGGGGCTATATCTAAATCTGAACCGATCTGGCTAATTTTCACCGTGGGTGTTTTTAGTTGAAATATAAGATGTTTTGCCAATTTTGAAGCACATCTGTTAAAACATGTGTTTTCTACAGCAGAAAAAGTCAAATCGGGAGTGAAATTCGTATGGGGGCTATATCTAAATCTGAACCGATCTGACCAATTTTCACCATATGTGTTTCTAGTTGAAATGTAAGGTGTTTTGCCAAGTTTGAGGAAAATCTGTTTTAATATGTGGTATCTAGCGAGAAAAGAGTCAAATCGGGAGTGAAATTCGTATGGGGGCTATATCTAAATCTGAACCGATCTGGCACATTTTCACCGTGGGTGTTTCTAGTTGAAATATAAGATGTTTTGCCAATTTTGAAGCACATCTGTTTTAATATGTGGTATCTAGCGGGAAAAGAGTCAAATCGGGAGTGAAATTCGTATGGGGGCTTTATCTAAATCTGAACCGATCTGACCAATTTTCACCACAGGTGTTTCTAGTTGAAATGTAAGATGTTTTGCCAAGTTTGAGGAAAATCTATTGTAATATGTGGTATCTAGAGTGAAAAGAGTCAAATCGGGAGTGAAATTCGTATGGGGGCTATATCTAAATCTGAACCGATCTGGCTAATTTTCACCGTAGGTGTTACTAGTTGAGATATAAGATGTTTTGCCAATTTTGAAGAACATATGTTAAAACATGTGCTTTCTACAGCAGAAAAAGTCAAATCGGGAGTGAAAATCGTATGGGGGCTATATCTAAATCTGAACCGATCTGACCAATTTTCACCATAGGTGTTTCTAGTTGAAATGTAAGATGTTTTGCCAAGTTTGAGGAAAATCAGTTTTAATATGTGATATCTAGCGTGAAAAGAGTCAAATAGGGAGTGAAATTCGTATGGGGGCTATATCCAAATCTGATCCGATTTTCTTCAAATTAAATAGCGTTCGTCCTTATCCCGAAAAACTTTGTTGTGTAAAGTTTCATTTGGTTCTGGCTACAATTGCGACCTGTACTTTGATTACAAGAATAGATGGACAGACGGACGGACGGACATCGTTAAATCGATTCAAAAAGTGATTCTAAGTCGATCGGTATAATTAACAATGGGTCTATCTCGCTTCCTTTTGAGTGTTACAAACAAATGCACAAAGACATAATACTCTCGTGGAGTGTATAAAAACTTTGAAAATCCATTATCTCACGTGCACAGTGCAAGATAACCTAACTTCAAGATTCAACCAATTGTTGCCGTAAAAGTAAAAAGTACGAATTTCGAAAAATCCGTTTATTTTACGTGCCTACGCAATCAGAGGAATGTATACCCCGATTTTCATTATTCTAGGTGCAGCCGTATGGTTGGTACCATTTGTATCCCTATATTCCCATTTTACCCCTTAAAAGTAGGAATTTGGAAAACATATTTTTATATTATGTATCTACTCAATTTTTAGTCCTTGTGAGGGAAACATTTTTCCCATTAGGCCGATCTACGACGCACAGTAGCGCCCGTAGAGCAAACGAGGTTGCAAAAATCAAAATTTTCATGAGCGCCGACGAAGTTTTGAATAAACCCATGTTATAGGAAACCGTACGTGCCCGTTTGGCTTCTAGAGGTAAAAAGGTTAAAAAGAAATGGTTGCAGAAATTGTATGGCGTCCATCCCTTATATGTTTTGACTGACAGTAGTTTGATCTAATAGTTTGAAAAAAACTACTCATTGAAATTAGCAGGTACGTACCTCACTTAAACAATACTTTGGCATACAAATGGTCAAGAACAATATTGACTTATGGTCCCTACAGGTAGGCACAAATCTTATTTGGACACGTGCATAATATCAAAATTGCATTATTCAGCCTAAATCCAGATGTATGCAGGGAACAGGTAAATTTTTCGGCATGGTAGCATAAGCCTATATATTGCAAATGGTCAAGAACAATATTGACTTATGGTCCCTATTTTTTTTATTTTTATGCTACACCTATATATTGCAAAATAAGGATAATGTCTGGATTACTCTACGACTGAAAGTTGGCGCAACAATTACTGAAACCATTAAACAATTTAAGTACTGAAAACATGGCGTTGAACAATTTTAACCCTGCACCGTCATCCTTCGTCAAAATGACGACGCGCAGTGTACAAACGTTAGTGTACAAAAAATAAGGATGACTTTCTAGGGTTAAATTATTTGAACTGTTTAGAAAGTCAACCACACCAAATTTTTTCACGGAAGCTGCTTTAGAAGAACTTGATAGCTTATACGGAAATATTGAGAGAAGCGAAATTATAAAAAATACATTTTATCTGATATATGCAAATATTAAGGCAAAATGGGTGAAATCTAATCGAACCATTCAGAACTTCAACTCCAAATACGAGGACTGGCTTAATGAAGACACCATCCTGGATATATTGGCAGTAGATAAACCCACCACATCAACCAGAGGAGCAAAAGGAAGGCCAAAAAAGTATTGAGGAGTGTTCAATTTTCACAAGGAAGAGGAAACTTGCCGATGCCACCAATGACTTTACCACGAAGCAATTATCGGACGCGCTGTCTATTAAATTTACAAAGGATAGTGAAAGAGTTAGGTCGCAGATAACCAAATCTGTTGCTGATGCAAGCCCACTGCGACTAAAAAGGATTAAGGAAAGCATTCCCACGCCCACAAACGCACACATTAAAAAGTATGGATCCGAAGAAGCCTTGGCCTTGTTTATGGACTACGGACATCTTTAACGCGACACGGCGCTGACGTTTTACCCGGATACAAGCATATTACGCAAGACAAAATAAATTCACGACCACTGCATACGGAGTTGACGGAAGTCTCTGCGAAAGCCAATCTGCAGGATCTCATGGGCCATACAGCAAAACGGTTGTTGGAGAGTCTTCCTGAAAATGAGGTGAAAATTCTTCCTGAGAAGTTGACATTGATCAGCAAATGGGGCTGCGATGGATCATCCGGACAAAAAAAAAATAAAGAAAAAAAAAATAAATAAATAAATAATAATAAATAAATAAATTAAAAAAAATATTTTTTTTAATTTAAAACATAAAACCCTAAGAAAAAAATAAAAACAATCTAAAAATGTAAAAATATTTTTTTTTTAGTTACCATAAAATTGATTTTTCTACTAATTTTAACTTTGATAACCATAATTAGACCCCTACAGAGCGTAGCACCCTTTCCAAACGCTCATTTCATAGGCTGAACAGTTATCTATCATATGCTGTTTAAACTGTTCAATTATCTTATTCGGTTCAAAAGATATGATTTTTGCAACGAAAAAACTCAAATGGCGCCACTGTGCGACGATAAGACGCATTTATGTAAAATTTGGACGTCCTAGCTCCTTTCGTTTAGATGCTAGCGTGCTTTCAACAGACGGAAAGACGGGCAGATAGACGGACGGACGGACATGACTAGATCGTCTTCGAATTTTATGGCGATCAAGAATATACATATATACTTTATAGGGTCTCAGGTTCAAGGTGTTACAAACGAAATGACAAAGTTAGTATACCCCCATTCTGGAGGTGGAGGGTATAAAAATAAAAAACTAAATATTCTGTATTACTTTCCACGAAAACTAGGTCAATTTGAAGAAAAATCTATATTTACAAATATTTTGTATACCCTCACTCTACATATTATGAGGGTATATATCATTTGGGACAGAAAAAAATGTAATGCATTGAAGGAGTGACTTAAGACCCTATGTATGTTTTGACCAAATCCATTTCATGTTTCCGGTTTTGCCACGCCCCTTCCAGTATCTCCCTCACAAATCACCCTAAACTTCATAAAATTAAAGCTGTTATAACTTCTATACGCGTGATCGGAATACTGTGAAGGTTAATAAAGGGTGATTTTTTAAGAGCTTGATAACTTTTTTTTAAAAAAAACGCATAAAATTTGCAAAATCTCATCGGTTCTTTATTTGAAACGTTAGATTGGTCCATGACATTTACTTTTTAAAGATAATTTCATTTAAATGTTGACCGCGGCTGCGTCTTAGGTGGTCCATCCGCTTAGTCCAATTTTGGCATTTCCACGTTTTTGAGTAACAGAGACCCAATTGGTGCGAACGGCGACGAATCGAAAATTGGTGGTCATCATTAACACTGGCCGATACAGCTGCGATATTTTCTTCAGTTCGCACTCTACGTAAGCGTGTTGGTGGTTTAATGTCCAACAATGTAAATTTGGTGCGAAATTTAGTCACAATAGCCCGAATAGCCGCTTCAGTGGGTCGATTAAACTGACCATAAAATGGAAGCGCGCAATGAACTTTCTTAACAGAGCACGCATTTTGATAATAAAATTCAATAATTTGCAAGCGTTGTTCGTTTGTAAGACGATTCATGATGAAATGTCAAAGCATACTGAGCCTCTTTCTCTTTGACACCATGTCTGAAATCCCACGTGATCTGTCAAATACTAATGCATGAAAATCCTAACCTCAAAAAAATCACTCTTTATTTGGCAACCTTTTATAGAGGTTACATTTGAATGGAATAGAAGGGATATTATCACACCCCTTCTGATACTTCCCACACAAAGTTGCATAAACTTTGGTAACAATAACACGGATATAACATTCATACGGGTAGTCAAAATCATTTGAAGATATTATCTTGAATTTGATAGTAACTTCCACAAACATGCTGCGGCACTAATCAAATTTTAAGTCCTTCCATACACATGTTCTCTGAGAGTGAGGGTATGTATAAGCCGGTTTAGCCGACTGACGTTTTCTTACTTGTTTTTTAATGAATTTTAGCTTATTTTATTTTCTGCAAGACATCAAAATTTCAGGGTTGGATGAAAATTGGTTCAGAAATTATAATTGTTTTTCACACCCGTGAGTTTGGGAAAAATAGATGAAGGATGAGAATTACTATAAGATCAATAATAATCTAAAAATATTAAAAAATTTCCAACTTCTTTATTTATTTGTGAAATCGTGAAATATCGATCTGAGACTGTACAAATAAGAATACTCCGTTTGTTGAAAACATGGTAGCATCTAAACGAAAATCTATAGTTGTCTTATAGTGGTAGAAAGGATGAGATTAAATGTTGTTCCAGAGGGAAATATTTTTACGTGACGGCGACTTTCAATACTCATAAAGCCGTAATATTTATTCACTAGTTGAATATAACGTTAACAATTATTTCATTCAGATCGAGGGCCAATGCCAATGATTGTACCTATCTGCTGACTCTCCTCTAACCGCTGTGAATATAAAAATATTCCTCTACCACAGCATGATGTGGTACACATATAAAAAAATGTATTCCCCTGAAAGCAGCGGTTAATTTCGCTTTGCCTTATTTTATGAACTGATAATAATTTCACTTTTTTTGCGCCAACTCGCTTAACATATTTAATATGCAATAATAACCATAATAAAGAGGCGTAATTAAAAACTCTTTCTGATATTTATGTATCGGTGTTCAATAACTCAACAAAAATAGCCGAACGCAGTAAACGGACACGTTCAAATTGAATTTTAATACAGTCGGACGTGTTTGTTTTTGTAAATCCGCAATAATAACTTTTCAATGGCATTTAAATAAAGTACTCGCTCTCTCTCTGGCTTCATTTTGTATATCAATACTGTGCGATGCGTGTGGGTGTGCGCGAGTGTATGTGTTTGGCAATTAATAAATCTGTGTAATCATAATTTTAATTATCCTGTTGATTTAATCGATTTCAATTATAGCGAGAGTGTTCACTGATTTTTTTTGCGCTGCATCGTCTGCAATGCAACGAATGTAGCAACATCCAGAAACAACATCATGTTCAAATGAAAACAACAACAGTCAAATACCAATCTATGTAACACAAACATATGTATATTGATAGGGTGCTGCAAAAGTCACTAGACGATCTGCAAAACGTATTATTTCTTTGCCGTTTGTAACACCTTGAAATATCGATCTGAGACCCTATTAATTACATATGTATACAAATATGTTATAAAAATACACTAGGGTGAACTTTTATGGAGGTGTTTTCAGGCGTAGTAGGCGACAAGCTATTGTTTCAAAATTACAGTATTAGGGTATTATTAAAGATATTTATAATATTGTTTGGAAGTATAGAATTCTGCATCATCATGGATTTTTTTCGAGCGGTCCCCATAACGTAAGTCCTGCGTGCACACCACAGTCCGAACCGTGAAGGCTGGTCAGTAGAGAGTGGACATAGGTTACAGACCATATATCAACATAATTAAACTAAAATACTAGTATAAGATGCAACTAAAGGTTATACTTAAAATTAGTAACTGAAAAGCATTATATCAGATTATACATACAAGCACAAACAAATTGTTTTATATTAAATTCTAAACCGAAATCTTTCATGTGACACAATGAATTGGAATCAATACACATTCTAAAGGGTGTCCCAAGAATAACGCAATTTTTAAATCTGGCAACATTCGAAGTGTCATTGTTTGACATTTGAACAATTGTTATTGTTTGTTAGTAGAAGGTACGAGGTTAGTAAAAATGGAGCGCTACACGAATGAACAACGCATTCTCATTGTGAAATTGTTTTACCAAAATGGTGAACGTTTTGCGGCTACAGTTCGCAAATTGCGATCAATTTGGGGTCACAATAATGCTCCAAAAGAGTCAACTGTAAAGAGATTAATGGATAAATTTGCCGAAACTGGGTCTGTTAGTGATGTAAAGACAACAACGCGCCATCGACCAGGTCGATCGACCGAAAATGTCGCAGCTGTACGTGATGATGTCGCTCAAACTCCATCCACCTCAATTCGACACCGAGCTCAGCAAATTGGTGTCTCCAAATCCACTTTGCAGCGAATTTTGACGAAAGATTTGCATATTCATGCATACAAAGTTCAATTGACTCAGGAACTGAAGCCAACTGACCATGGACAGCGAAGGGAGTTCGTTAATTGGGTATTGGAGAGACAACATGAAAATGCTGATTTTGCCGATAAAATCATCTTCAGTGACGAGGCCCATTTTCATCTTGATGGCTTCGTCAATAGGCAGAATTGTCGCATTTGGGGTGCGGAAAATCCTCGAGTGATTCACGAGAAGCAAATGCATCCTCAACGTGTCACTGTGTGGTGTGGTTTTTGGGCTGGAGGAATCATTGGACCTTTTTTTATGAAAATGAGGCAGGTCAAGCGCAAACAGTCAATGGTGTTCGGTATCGTGAAATGATAACCAGTTTTTTCTTGCCTAGAATTGTAGAAATGAATGTGGAGGGCATGTGGTTCCAACAAGACGGCGCCACATGTCATACAGCCAGAGAAACAATTCAATTGCTGCATCAGTCATTTCCCGGTCGTGTTATTTCGCGTTTTGGAGATCAGAATTGGCCGCCTAGATCGTGCGATTTAACACCATTAGATTTTTTTCTTTGGGGTTTTTTGAAGTCGATGGTTTACGCGAATAAGCCGACGACGACTCAAGCCTTAAAAGACGAAATTGGACGCTGCATTAATGAAATACCGCAGCATTCATGCAAAACGGTCATTGAAAATTTCATTAAAAGATCGCGTGCATGCCAGCAAAGCCGCGGCGGCCATCTGCACGATATATTGTTCCATACATAACCTCATTCTGTCTACTTTACGATATAATAAAGTTTCACGATTTTTTCTTAAATATCTGTGTTTTATTTAAAATTAAAAAATTGCGCTCTTCTTGGGACACCCTTTACAAATGGGCTCTGCAGAAGCATAATTCTCTCGCTGAAAATCGATATGAAGAAACTGATAGTATTTAGATGGTCTAAATGGCACGTTAAACTTAATGCTACAATGCTACATACGGGAAGAACAAAATCACTTTTTCAATGTAATTGTCTTAATGAAAATAATAAAATTGTTTCCATAGTGACTCAGTGCTATCAATGTAAATACTATAAAAACTCAGTAACTAATTAGCTTCGGAATAGCACTCAACTTGGTTTTATAGACTGATAGTAATAGATAGATATGTAGCGGATCAATCAATCATTTCCTCCTAGCCAGAGGGCAAATGTTAGCCGAATATCCAAACCACTAGCATATAATTTCAAAATTATATATGAAAATATGAAAATTAAAAATTATTTGCATTTATGAAAATTAAAAATTATTTGCATCTAGTCGCAGCTATGATAAATGTATTAATTTAGCATTATTCATATAATTATGCGTAAACAGTCTGAAAATTAAACAAATGAGTTAGTTTTTCCAATATATCAAAGCATATCAAAAGCGACTATTAATTTTTGGACAAAATAGAAGTCGACACTACCACCCGAAAATCTTCGGTTTAATACGGCCGATGGTTTCTAGGAGGTTCTTGGCTGGTTTGAAATAACGTCCAAATTGTTCATGGAATAACAATTTAGCTGAATTATTTATACGCAACTTCCATAATTTTCGTGAGTACACACTTTAAAAGTTTTATTAAAAAAGCTGTAGTGTTTTATATGTTACACCCACAGCTAAAGAAATGGAAAATAAGCAACGGTATGGAAAATTATTTTGCAAAGGGGTTATAATTATTAATAATGGAAAAGCACCTCTTCCGAGTTAAAAAATCTATTATGTACTAGCTTTTATTATAACCTACACCACAGGGTATAATATCTTTGTGCATTTGTTTGTAACACCCAAAAGGAAACGAGATAGACCCATCGTTTATTATACCGATCGACTTAGAATCACTTTTTGAGTAGATTTAGCGATGTCCGTCCGTCCGTCTGTCCTTCTATTCTTGTAATCAAAGTCCATGTCGCAATTGTTGTTAGAACTAAATGAAACTTTGCACAACGAAGTTTTATGAGATAAGGACGAACGCTATTTAATTTGAAGCAAATTGGTTCAGATTTATATATAGCTCCCATACAAATGTCTCCTCCGATTTGACTCTTTCCGCTCTAGAAACCACAAACTTTCACAGATTTTCTTCAAATTTGGCAAAACAACTTATATTTCAACTAAAAACACCTCTGGTGAAAATGAGTTCAGATATATATAGTTCCATTACAAATTTCGCTACTGAATTGATTATTTCAGCATAAGAAATAGCATATTTGAACAGATTTTCTTCAAATTCGGCACATCGGCTAATGTTTCAAATAGAAATTACTATAGCGAAAGTGGGTCACATCGGTTCAGATTATATATAGCTCCCGATTTGATTCTTTCCGCTCTAGAAACCACATATTTAACACTCCATAAAAGTTGGGAAAACGTCTAATATTTCAACTAGAAAACCTTTGCTAAAATAGCTCAGATCGGTTCAGATCTGTATATAGCTCCCATTCAAAGTTTGTGTTCAAATTGTCTTACAAATACAGATAGAAGTATGGAATTTGTAGTATATTCTCCTCTTATAGCTGCATCGTATATCACCCGCTTCAAATGTAATGACCTTTTTATATCCTACACCATAGGGTATAATGACTAAGTGTAGGGTCGGCCACGCCCGACTTTAACCTTCCTTACTTGTTTTTCCATTAGTTATTTTTTTCGAACTTGTGACTTTATGTGCGTCTTTTTGCAAAATTATGTTCTTAAAGCTTATTTTATAGAAACTACTTATGCGCACTGGTTTTAAATACAATTTCTCTGATTGCTGAAGCACTTAAACCTTCATTTTTTATAAATTAATAATTATTATTAATACTATGTGTTTGACGCTAATATAAGATTTAGAAACTCATAATTATAAACTAACACCGCTCTCCAATATTAAAGAGCGTCATAACTTCTACATTTATCAATAAATATTTTCCAAACAATGTATGCTTCAGTATGATATGATGATATGATAAATATCCGTTTCTATGTTTATGTGTTGTCTACAAAGATCATATTTTGAAATAATCACACTTTAAAAAATATACCCTCCACCATGAATTGCATTCGACAGAAGCTGTCGGTTTTCGTTGAAGTACAGTTATTGGCAAATATAATATAATAATATAATTAATATAGCCAAACCGAAACAAATAAAAATATTGGAAATATAATTTTGTAAATAAATATAAAATTTTGATTATTGTCTTGTCATTTATTTTGGTTCAAGACCATAGGTTGTGCCGAAGTCTTCAGCAGAACCCAAAATTAGCAAAGAAGGCAAAGTGAGACCTTTATTGTTGCAGCTGAAAGTTGACTGCGCAGTTTCGATGGGCGCTACACCATCTCATCAGAACTTTCGCAACGAATGTATGTCTTTGACTTAAATCAGGGTTCATATTAGTACCAGCGGTCACATATTTCTAATGAGAAACGCTGATAAACAAAATATTCCACCGAACTAAGTTGACACACTAAAAATCTCACTTTGCCAATTCAATGTTGTGCATGTGCTCGCATCGCTCGCAACAATGCAAAGGTTGTTGTTGTACGGTATGTCCCGTCTTCACTGTACCTCGTGTGTATTGTTGTTGTTTGTATGTATAGTTGGTCTGTTATGTTGTATGTCTTGTCATTTATTTTGGTTCAAGACCATAGGTTGTGCCGAAGTCTTCAGCAGAACCCAAAATTAGCAAAGAAGGCAAAGTGAGACCTTTATTGTTGCAGCTGAAAGTTGACTGCGCAGTTTCGATGGGCGCTACACCATCTCATCAGAACTTTCGCAACGAATGTATGTCTTTGACTTAAATCAGGGTTCATATTAGTACCAGCGGTCACATATTTCTAATGAGAAACGCTGATAAACAAAATATTCCACCGAACTAAGTTGACACACTAAAAATCTCACTTTGCCAATTCAATGTTGTGCATGTGTCGCATCGCTCGCAACAATGCAAAGGTTGTTGTTGTACGGTATGTCCCGTCTTCACTGTACCTCGTGTGTATTGTTGTTGTTTGTATGTATAGTTGGTCTGTTATGTTGTATGTCTTGTCATTTATTTTGGTTCAAGACCATAGGTTGTGCCGAAGTCTTCAGCAGAACCCAAAATTAGCAAAGAAGGCAAAGTGAGACCTTCATTGTTGCAGCTGAAAGTTGACTGCGCAGTTTCGATGGGCGCTACACCATCTCAACAGAACTTTCGCAACGAATGTATGTCTTTGACTTAAATCAGGGTTCATATTAGTACCAGCGGTCACATATTTCTAATGAGAAACGCTGATAAACAAAATATTCCACCGAACTATAACAGACCAACTATACATACAAACAACAACAATACACACGAGGTACAGTGAAGACGGGACATACCGTACAACAACAACCTTTGCATTGTTGCGAGCGATGCGAGCACATGCACAACATTGAATTGGCAAAGTGAGATTTTTAGTGTGTCAACTTAGTTCGGTGGAATATTTTGTTTATCAGCGTTTCTCATTAGAAATATGTGACCGCTGGTACTAATATGAACCCTGATTTAAGTCAAAGACATACATTCGTTGCGAAAGTTCTGATGAGATGGTGTAGCGCCCATCGAAACTGCGCAGTCAACTTTCAGCTGCAACAATAAAGGTCTCACTTTGCCTTCTTTGCTAATTTTGGGTTCTGCTGAAGACTTCGGCACAACCTATGGTCTTGAACCAAAATAAATGACAAGACATACAACATAACAGACCAACTATACATACAAACAACAATTTTGATTATTTTAAAGCAAGGTTGCCAATATGTTTATACTATGGAAACAATACTTCAATCAATTAAAAAAAAAAAAAACAAAAGGCAGCAATCTTCAAAAAACTTAAATACGCTAAATGTTGTGGGATAGTGAGTGCATTTCCGCTGCAGCCATTTGATTGGTTGTATTCCCATCCTGTTTTAATTCCAAAAGTACAAATTTTGAAAATCCATTATCTCCCACGTACACACAGTGCACGATAACCTAACTTCAAGATTCTATGCATCCTACACAGGAGGTCCAAATTTTCCATATATGCGTCTTATCGTAGATCGGTTGGGATTGCAACTGAGCGAAATCAGTTCAAAGGGAAAAAATTTCCCGCACAATGACTGAAAATAACCCTAATATTTAGAGTAACATGCTTTCAATACGTCTACTTATATTTATTTGATATTGGATATGCGCATTCTCCTTATAGCAGAAAAGTGCACCATAAAGTGATTCTTATTCGTAGGTGGTGAAATGGGACAAAAAGGGATAAAAATGGTACCTATCAAACGACATTTTTTCCTAATTCATAGTTTTAAGGGGTAAAATGGGAGTAGAGGGATAAAAATGGTACTAGCTAAACGCCTACATCTAGAATGATGAAATTTGGTGTATACATTCCCCTAATTGCGTAGATACATAAAAAGGAGATTTTCGAAAGTCGTAGTTTTAAGGGGGTAAAATGAAAAAAGGGGATAAAAATGGCCGCAGCTAGAGTCATGGAATTCGAATTTCAGAAAATCACTTTATTATACGTATCTACGCAGAGGAGGAATGTATACAGCGAATTTCATTATTCTTGGTAGCTGCTGTTTGGTTGGTACCATATTTATCCCTCTATTTCCATTTAACCCCTTAAAAGTACAAATTTAAAAAAAATACTTTTATATTATTATATAATATTATCTACTCAATTAGAGGAATGTACACACCGAATTTCGTGTCTATAGTTTTTGTCGTTTGATAGGTACCATTTTTCCCCTTTTTGGCACATTTCACCGCTTACGAAAAAATCACTATATATACTAAATCCTAGCTATTACAAAATAAATTAAAATATTATATTATCTAACTTGTAAAAATAATAAAACATTATTTTGCTTCTACAAAGAGTATTGGTTATTAAAAATATATCGAAATATTTTTTTCCCGTTTTTTATACGATACTTTCGCCAGCAAAAAAAGATTTTTTAAATCATTTTTTTTCTCAATTATTTGGCGACTGTTTTTGTTTGGGGGCTACATTCGTAGTCCTTATGATTGCCTTTGATCCAATATATAAGCGGATTTGATCGGACCTATATTTCCAAAATGAGAATAAAAATATTGAAAGTAACCACGACGAAAATTGGTATTTTAGAAAAAAAAAAATAAAAAAAATGATGTCTCAATATGAATCATATGCCTCGATGCACAAAAAATACATGCCAGACACAAAATTTGCATAGAGTAATTGATATAGGCCTCATATAAAAGTCCCTTTCGATTGGACTTCTTAGCGCTCTATAAGTCATATATTGTCTCCGGATATTGTATGAATTGGCTCACCGTGTTATATCTATGCTAGGACTATTTGCTGTGGAGTGATTTTTGAGTAGTTCATAACGAACCACCCTTTTCTTGGTTAGCACAAAACATATTTTAATTTGTTTTGGTTATGCCTCTTTCTTGTGGCACACTCTTTTTGATAATTTCGTAGGGAATCATCAAAGCCAAATATTAAGTGAATTGTTTGCAGACACACGTCCACACGAACACACTTTGTAAAAGTGAAATATATTTAATGTACAAATTGCTGTTTACATTGTGGCCAGTTTCATTTGCCTTAATGCCACATGTGGAAGTCCTGTTCTGACGCCTCGAACCCACCATTACCATCAGCACCAACACGAACACCACCAGCAGCAACAATATACAATCCAGTCATGAATGGAAACCATGGCCGGTGTGGTGCCGGCATTCAGAAATATTTTCGGTAAATTATTACAGTTTTTTTTGTTGGACATATCACAAAGACTATGCAACAACATTTACTCGACCACCACCCGCCACACATACACAGAACCATATCACCATGCCAGCATGCAACACTGGTATCCTTGTAATGTGTGTGAGTGTGGTTGGTGGTGGTCAGGTGGGTGGTTGGGTGACAGAGTATTGAAATCTGTGCACTTCAGAAATTTTGTAAATGAATTGCAATTATTGTCGACAGAATATTTCAATAAATGAATCTCTTCTACTTACCCACACACATACAACGACAGCAACCATTTGAACATACACACGTAAGGACACTTACATATAGATATGTTATTATAACTGACTGCAGCGCAACATATGGATAAACCCTGTCCATAGATGTACTCGCATGAATGTAATGATGTGCTGCACAGTGGTTGCAAACAGCAACAACATTTAGAAATACTAGGGAATCTTAAAGACGACTAAAGCTATCGGAGTCAAAAAATGATTTCATGGTTTTAAATTTTCGATATCAGGACTTTCTGACAATTTTATTTTTTCAGGCCATAACTCTTAGAGATTTAAAGATATTAACATTTTCTTATGAATCTTCAATTTTTAAGTGAACTTAATGTGAAACCTCGTCATCAAACTTCTAATATTTAAATTAACGACTGAATTCAGAAATTTATTTTGAACGTGTTGATAGAATTTCCAAAATTATAATCACTTTTGTCACTTTGAGGCACTGTATGTCATGTATGTCATACGTATGCATTCATCGATGGACAGACGAAATATTCTTCTGTGTTCCTGCCTGCCTGCTTCGTGTATGTTAAACTGTCCAATATTGTTTATTTACAACTACTGCTGCTGCAGCTGCAACTGGATGTCGGTGTCGTTGTCGTTGTCGTTGCTACTGTTGCTTGTTTTGCATGTGGTTGCCACATAAAAATGCTGAAAGGATATTTTGGCTCAAACATTCATTTCATAGCAAGCATCCTTGCATGCTTACAAGTGTGTACTAGTGTGTGACCATATGGGAACGGGTATGTATGGGGAGGCATTTAAAATTCAGATTTAATCGGCTGCAATAATATTATTTCTGTCAAATTTGCATATCTCTGGCTGCACGCAAGGACACTTGTTGGTCAAACAAATGACAATTACAATGAAATCAACAGCAGCAACAACAACTACACCACAGTAATGTCATCAATAGCCCACAGAAGGGAACGACGACAATTGTGGCAACTGTTTTAAGGACATCGGACACATGTTTTTATTTAGATTTTGCAATTACATTTCGTTTTTAATTATATTTTGGCAATTGTGTTTGACTCAAAATGTTTGAAATCAATATGTTCCACATCGAATAGTTCATATGATATTCTTGTAAGGAGATATACAGGCATTGGTGTTCACATTTCTGATTAAGGCTAGCAATTTATTTAGGGGATTGGGAGACAAGATCGACTTGGTTATTCATTTTCAAATTACAAATGAATGTAATTATTTCCGCAAGCTATTTTGACGGGCAATACGGAATCATCCCAAAGGTAATGTGGAAAGAAGTATATCGCGTAATGATTGGAATATGTATGGAAGAATATGTAGTGCGTTTCCAACCCCTAACAAGTATATTTTATTTATCTTTTTATTTATTAAGTCTGCGGAAATAACTCCTTACAGACCATAAATATATAATTAAATATATCCTTAAATAATATAATTTATTAAATATATTATTCTTATTACTATAATACTAATATTGAACAAGTATATTAGGTAGTTATAAATGGTATTCCATAATTCACGCATGATTTTAGAATCAGGAAATTCCCTCTCTTTTTAAAATGTATCTGTATTTAATTTAAAACGTCTTGAATCATTTTTATACCTTTTTGACCCGCTCACACCTTATAAGTACAAATTTCGAAAAATCTATTTATATTGCAAGTCTACGTCGTCAGAGAAATGTAAATACCGATTTTCACGAATCTAGCTGCAATTCTTAAATTGGTACCATTTTTATCCCTTTTTGTCTCTTTCCTACCTTAAAAGTACAAATTTCGAAAAATCCCTGTTTGTAGCTCGTTTGCATGGTCATTGCAAGGAACACACCGAATTTCATGTTTTTAGCTACTGCCGTTTAGTCAGGACGAAGGTTCGATGTTTATCCCTTTTTGTCCCATTTTACCCCCTAAAAGTACGAATTTCGTAAAACCCTTTCTTGGTCGACGTCATTTTTTTGTCGAAGGGAGTATCTTAGTATAATACTAGTACATTGTTGTAAATAAGTTTCAGAGAATATTCTTATCGTCGGAGGTATTTTGTGAAATTTTATTAATATCATTTTTGTAGAACATCCTAACGCTCTGGCTCCTCTCTTTATGGGTCAATTTGACACTTTTTTCGAGAAAATTCAAAGAAGTCTTTTCAAAAAATACCATGGCTAAAATTCGTCATGTTTTTTTGGAAGATGGAACTTTTTCGAAATATTTCGGTAGAGCATGGTAAACAAAAAAAATACAAATTGGATATTTATGCAAAATTTTCTTTTCGCGGGAGATATAGCTAAAATGGTGTGAATGTATGATATTTTTGTTTTGTATTTTTTCCGCGATCTATCCAAGGGCTAATATTTTGCATGTGTATTAAGAACCAATGTCGCATGTTACATATATTTAGTCAATGGCAAAAAACTGCAATCTTAAACAAATCCAAAATTCACTGCAATGCACTTATTTCAACTTTTGGTATTGGTATTCTCTACATGATAAAGAATTACTCATAATTTTGACTTCCCAGTCAACATTTATCCTATTTAACTCTTATTTTGACAGTGTTGTAAAAGTTTTCTATATTTACGGTATATTGTGTTATCAATTTCTATCATATCACAGTTTATAACATTTTGCTTCCCAATTTATAAGGCTAAGCGTGAAAAGCTTTGTTTACAAGTTTGGTGTCTTTGATGACGCCAACAAAATTTTTCCGCCAAATTTTCTCATAAGACATTTCGATTTTCTCAAAAAAGGGTCAATTTGACCCATAAAGAGAGGATCTAAAATTCCATAATACAGTTCTAGCAGTAACAATTCTCTCAGACATTAACTACAACATTTTGTATACCCACGACTATAAGATGGGGCAATAAAAGTTTGTCATTCCATTTGTCACACCTTGAAATATCTATCTGAGACCCTGTAAAGAATATACTTTTTTTGATCGTTATAAATTCTAAGTCAATCTAGCCTTGCCAGCCTCTTGAAAGCAAGCTAGCTTCTGAACGAAAGGAGCCAGTATGTCCAAATTTTCCCACAATACGTCTAATAGTAGATCGGTTGGGATTTAAAATGGGCGAAATCGATCCAGATGGAAAATTTTTCCCTAGCAAGGACTGGAAATACTGCTAATATTTCGAAAAATTAAGCATGTTTTCTGAATATGTCTGTTTATATTTTATCAAATCTTTATTTGAATCGATAGTACGGTTCATATAATTTAATGTTTGAAGATTATTTAATGCAAATGTTGACCTTGACGGCGCCTTAGTCCAATTTTGGCATTTCCACGTTTTTGAGTAACAGAGGCCCAATTGCTGCGAACGGCGACGAATCGATAATTGATGGTCATCATTAACACTTGCCGATACAGCTGCGATATTTTCTTCAGTTCGCACTCTACGTAAGCGTGTTGGTGGTTTAATGTCCAACAATGTAAATTTGGTGCGAAATTTAGTCAGAATAGCCCGAATAGCCGCTTCAGTGGGTCGATTAAACTGACCATAAAATTCGTTTGTAAGACGATTCATGGTTAAATTATAGACCAAACTGAAGATGTTTGACAATGAAACAAAACACGATACGTGCGTCAGCTGCTTAAACCAGTGTTGCCAAAAAGATAATTGCTAAAAAATCACCCTTTATATGCTTTTACTGACATTTGTTTCTTCTTCTTTTCGTTCCATTTAAATAATTGAAATAATATTTAGAAGACATTGGTCCATGAAAACGAGAGAAAGAGATCAACTCAATATTAGAAACTACTTCATAAGTAAGAAAAGTATATTTTTTAATGTTAATTGCTTTTTAGCCAGTAATCCCTGCGTTGAAAGTGTATTCTGCATTATGAATTGCCTAAACTAGGTCACGGTACAAGAGAATGTTTTATTTCTATTAAGAATAATAAATACGAATAAAGTATATTTTAAGGCTTTATCATGAAATGTTGAAAATATTCAATTCAAATATAATATCTGAATTCCATATATTTTTTACAAGAACTAAATATTGTCGATTTTTTAACAAAAACTGAAGTTGTTTAAATTTGGCTTTTTTGGCGATTTCTGACAATTGATTTGGCGATAAAGGTACAAAATAATCTTACAACCCTGTATTTTATTGATATTTAGAATGCGAATTCCCCTTATAGCATAAAGGTGCACCATAAAACGATTTTTATTTGTACTGCGTGAAATGGGGTAAAAAGGGTTATAAATGGTACCTCTCAAATGACAACAGCTAGAATGGCTACAGTTGGAGTAATGATTTCTGCTGTATTTAGTGAAACGACAATAGCTAGGGAACTGAAATGCTTTGTGTGCATCCCTCTAATCGCTTGAAGACGTTACTTTACGATTTTGAATTTAAAGGGGTGAAATGTGGAAAAGATTATAAAATTAGTACCGGCCAAATGGCTGCAGGTAGAATAACGAAATTCGGTGTGTACATTCATATGTCTGTATAGAAGTGCAAAATCAAAGAAATGTTCGATATTTGTTCTTTCATGGTAAAACGAGGAGAATGGAAAATCGCTGCAACTAGAGTAATGAAAATTAGTGTATTTTTCGCTCAGGTTGCCCGAGACTACAAATATAATAGGTATTTAGATACACATACATTTAGAGTCAAATGGGGCAAAAAGGGAGATAAAACTGAAGGGATGTAAAACTATAAATGAGATAAAGCAAGCAAAAGGTTGTAGCTATAATCATAAAATTGGGTGAGTACATTCTATTGTGAATACGAAAGATAATGGATTTTCGAAAATCGCACTTTTAGGACAAAAAGGTGTCTACTGTGTGAAAGGTTGAAATTGAAAATGAGTGGTACTGTTCCGAAGGAAAAACTTTATTCCGTTCCAACCAAAAGTATAAGTAATTTTGAAACTCTTGTAGAAATAAAGTTCAGCGATTTTTAGCTAACTTTGTTTTTCCATAGGACATTTGTATGGGGTTATACTGAAACCTGGAACGAAATATGTGAAATATAACACATATAGTTTGGCCAAAATCGGTTAAACATTTGGGAGCAACATTTTTATTGGGGCTATATCTAAAATATGAACTATATATAAATATAAACAGGTCTTACCCACTTTCACCATAGGTGTTTTTGTTGGATTATTATTGGAAATTTAAAGAATATCAATTACAATATGTGATTTCTAGAGCGGCAAAAGTCAAATCGGGAGCGACATTTGTATGGGGGCTACATCTAAATCTGAAGCTGTTTCTAGTTAGATTATAAGGTGTTAAGCCAAATTTGAAGAAAATCGTGTACAATATGTGGTTTCTAGAGCGGCAAAAGTCAAATCGGGAACGGCATTTGTATGGGGGCTATGTATAAATCTGAACCAATCTTACCCACTTTCTGCATATGTGTTTCTAGTTGGAATATAAGATGTTGTGCCAAACTTAATGTAAATCGGGTACAATATGTGGTTTCTAGAGCGGAAAATGTCAAATCGCGAGCGACATTTGTATGGGGGCTATATCTAAATCTCGGATCGGATTATAATTGCGACCTATAATTTGATTACAACAATAGATGGACAGACGGACATTGCTAAATCGACTCAGAAAGGCAGCCGATCTGTATAATAAACGATGGGTCTAACTCCTTCCTTTTGGATATTACAAACAAATGCACAAATGCATAATACTCTCGTGGAGTGTATAAAAAAACTTTAATCAAATCGAAAAAAACTGAACTAACCAATACATTTTATTATAAAGTTAATATTTGGTTGGACAATCCCTATTTTGAGTAATATCTGTACATCTTCTGGACATACTCTCCACTAGGGACATAAAACGCTCCATTGAAATAGCATATCAGGAATTTTGAGTTTCATTCAACAAATCGGGCAAACTTTTGGGTTTTATTGCTATAATATCTTGTTAGATTCTCAATATGATTGAGATCCGGTGACAGTGCTGGCCTATTTTTAAAAATCTGTTTTGTTCTGCTCCAAGCAGGTCTTCACTGGCGTTAAGTGTGTTTTGGTTGGCTGTCGTGCTCAAAAGGTCACTTAAGTGGCATATTTTTATCTGAATATGTTATCATAGTATCAACAAGTAGATTTTTGTAAATATACTGGTCCAACTGTGCATAGATTTTGTGTGTGGGACCAAAACCGTGTATGGGACGAACCGACAAAAGCTCGATTCGCCAATCCAGGCGATATTTTTCCAAAAATCTTGGATTTTTTAAATGCTTCTGAGTAAATGAAATTTGATACTTTAAGTCATTTGTATGTGTGGCTTATGTTGATCATTGCATCCAAGTAAATTTTTTCCATTGGTCCTTTTTCTTATGGTTCTTGAGGAAATGCTAATGTCAAATTTTGCCGAAAGATCTCTCTAAATCACATTTGAGATTTTAAATGCGTCTGCTATGGAAGTTCTATAAATTAAAGAATCCTATGTATTGGTTGTTTTTCTCGCCGTAGGACATTGTGCGTCATTATGGAAGCACCAATGAGTTCAAATGTGGCTTAGTACATTGCCCAAAATCTATCTGGAATAATTTAGAATGTTTGAATTATCGCCAGAGGTACTTCCACTGGCGTTCAATTGCATAATAACCTGACGCCATGTCTAATTATAATTTTTGTTGAATAATAACTTCCATTTGAGGAAAAGTTACCAAAACATAACAATTAATTAATTTAAACGCAAAAAGAAACAGAAAAGAACAACTTTTAACAAATGTGCCAAAATAGTGTCCAGCCCAGATTACAAATTACTTGCAAGTACATGAGTGTACGAGAAAAAGACTACAAAAGAATACGAAAAAATACAGGGCGTACTGGTCACACCATAAGCAACACTTAAAAACAATGTTTGGCTCTGAGTTCATTATCGGAACAAATTATTTAAAGAAGTCATATGAAGTGTGCTAAACTCGTGGCCACCGCTGTAGGTTAGAGCATAACTTTTGTTCGTAGATTTGTGAAGTATGATAATTCAATTACAAGGATTAGAGGATTGTCCTGACAGTGAAATTGTGGTTGCTGGCGATTTCAATGTCCATAATTCCTCTTGGCTTGCCCATTCGAGTCACTCAACACCGGAGGGTCAATACGCCGAGCTTTTTGCCGCGCATAATGATTTGACGCAACTAGTGAATGAACCGACACACATTCCGTGTGTCCAAGGGCAACACTCTAATATTCTTGATCTTTTCTTAACATCACACCCTGAAAAGTATGAAGTTAACGTTCTAGCACCTCTTGCTAATTCGGATCACTGTATTGTTTCAGCATCCTTTTCGTATTCCGCTCTTCATGTCGCTTCGACCCCAGTCCCAAAGCGGACAATATATATATACGAAAAGGCACGTTGGGCCGAGCTCAACAACTTTTTCCAGCATTTCAATTGGAAACTTTGTTTTCTAAATGGCGATATAGATGCTGCGGCTGAAATGATTGAAAATATTATCTTGACTGGAATGAAGTCATTTATTCGAATTAAAGTTATTTCGGATAAACCATCTAATAAAAGTTGGTTTAACCAAACATGCAAGACTGCTGTCAGATCCAAAGAGGAAGCGTTCAGGAAATGGCGTTTAAATAAAAATGTCACCATTGATCTGCTACGCAAACAGACAGGAACCATGTGTGCCAGAGTACTTACACGTGAAAAGTTTCTGTACGAACAACGTCTTCGTACCAAGGTTCTTTCTTCTCCCAGGGGAAGTAAGAGCTTTTGGTCATTTGTAAGAAGAGTAAAGGATAACTCCTCATCTATCCCAACTCTTGTTAAAGATGACCAGATATTCACTAACCCGGTTGCCAAAGCTAACCTATTGGCTGAAATGTTTGCAAGGAATTCATCCTTGTCGGAAAGCAATCAACCACTCCCCGTGATCGAAAATGTATTAAGTTCCATGCCTCCGATATTTTTTCGAACACGTGGAGTTAAAAGGGTTCTCGCAAATCTCGACGTAAATAAATCTCCAGACCCGAATGGCATTTCAGCAGTGGTTTTATGTAAGTGCTCTTCGACGCTTGCCCGTCCCCTTCGTAATCTTTTCAACCTTGCATACCGTGCAGGGGTTTTCCCAGCGCGTTGGAAGATTGCGAACCTCCAGTCCATCCCTAAAAAAGGTGAGGCTAATAATCCTGCTAACTATCGACCGATCGCGCTTTCGAAGGTTATGGAGAGTATGGTTAACCACCATCTTGTGAGATATTTAGAAACTAATGACTTACTTAATGATCGACAGTATGGCTTCCATAGGAATCAATCTACGGGAGACCTGATGACACTGCTATCCGAAATGTGGAATCGATATATTCACAAGCTTGGTGAGAGTAAGGTCGTTGCTCTAGATATCTCCAAGGCCTTTGATAGAGTTTGGCACGGCGCACTCATATCAAAGCTTATCGCTTTTGGTGTTGGTAGTGACTTCTCTCGATTTATATCGAGCTTCCTCAGAGATCGCACTATACGTGTTGTTGTAGATGGGTTCTCATCCGATGAGAATAGGTTAACCTCAGGAGTACCACAGGGCTCTGTCCTTTCCCCCTCCCATTTTCTTATTTCCATCGTAATGTTGGCTGTGTGTCATTGTTCTATCGATACTTTCATGGTGTTTGTTCTTCGGAAATTCGTGATCTTATATCGCCCGTGAGAACGTTCGGTAGAGATACGCGACTCTCCAGGAACGCTCACCCATTTGTTGTCGATTGGACAACCGGCCGCACTACACATTACAGAATAAATTCGTTCTCCGCCCGTACTATCCGTATGTGGAATCGACTTCCGGCAAATATCTTTCCCTCCAATTACGACATTCAGAGATTCAAAACAGATGTCAACAGACCTCTTTCCTCCTTCCAATACCTGATCTTCCTTACACCAACGCAATACATTGCATTTATAGGGGACATCCCCTGAGTTGATGGTTCAGTGAAAAAAATATTTCGGTTTTTTTGAATTCGTCGGTTTTGGGTTTTTTATTTTCGAAAATTTGAAATTGTAGAAAAATTTCTTTAGGTTTAAACCGAGTAAATAATTAATGTGCAATGAAAAGCGACAAGTTTATTTTAAGCTCTAGATGCCATATATAATGGGAGATTCATCATGAGGTTTGATTTTCAATAGGTTTTATTGACTGATCACGCATGCCTCTACTTTGTAATTTTTGTTAAATATTGTTTGGCAAGTCATCATAAAAAGGTGTATAAAATTCAAATTGTGCAAGAATTGAAGCCTGCCGACTTACATTTGAGTGTTATTTTCAGTGAATGGGAGATACCGGACCCTATGCTCGAACGAGTCGCCCAAAATTGGACCTTCCGAATGGGCCACCTCAGACGTAGTTGTGGCAAACATTTACATGATATGATTTCCAAAAAGGTCGCATTATAACAGTTTTTTTTAAATTTCATTTAGAATCAGTTATGGTTAAGTGGTTCGATTTACATACAGCGCCCACAGAAAATTGTATTTGGGTCACATCGGTCTTTGCCGCTCTAGAAGTCCGATCAGATTTTGATCAAATCAACCAAAAGTACTTTATGTTTCACATAAAAACATCCGTAGATAAGGCGGACCTCGTCAACCCATTCTTTTATAGAAGCCCCATAGTAATGTTCCTACAGATTGGATTTCATAACGCAACAAGCCACATAATGCAGGAGGATACTATATGAAGTGGGCCTGGAAACGCATTGGCCTAAATTATCGAAATGTAGAATAGAACCATAAATAAATCGTATATATACATATACATACAAACCTAAGCAAGTAAAATAAAATTTCGGCGGGTCATTTTTTCAACTCCGCCGAAGATATTTTTATTCAAATGACATCATGGTAGATGAATCTAAAAAAACGCAGCCCTTCGCATATCTTCGCTGCCGTCAGTTTCAATCCCTCCTCGCTGTCATACATCCATTTTACGACAATAATAATGTTCTCTGCTTTCATAATTACTTACTTTCCGCTTCATTCATTCATGAGAATTTCGGCAATCGGAGATTATCAGACAAAAAAGGGTTAGGGAGCGAGCCCTGTCATGGCACTTTGATTTGAGTCGTGCAATGATGCGTATAAGTACCCGTTAACACTCATACGTTCCGCATCACCCAGAACAAAAGCACAAAATTAAGTGTCATTTTAATTAAAATGATTATGTTCGCCGTCTGTCTAACAATTTTTTTCGTAGAATTTTACAAACCTTTGTTCAACAAAGTGCCAGTCAGAACTTATTACATTTTTTCTGTTGGGAAACTTTTTTTGGTTCATTTTATTTTCGGCTTTTATTGCTGCACACATCAAGTGAACAAAATACAAGAAAACGGGCGCTGAATTGTTAGAACAACTTTGATAAAGTGCTTAAGTGACACGCATATACGCACACACACAGGACGTTTAAGAAAACACGCATATCCTTGTGGAAACAAGTTTTATGGCGATGGCAGTTTTCTTGTAAGTCCTCGTATTTTCTTTGAAAAGTCTTGTTAAAATAGCTCTCACAGAGTATGTTAAACATTTCTCGTTTGTTATGAAAGAATATTAAAATTCTTCGTAAAAAGCTTTTGACATAAATTAAAATGACTTTTACAAGAATGGAACAAAAGGGTTTAAGGGAGAGATGAAAGCCCAAGTCATTCTATGGCATGGTGTAATCATGAGTGAAGGAGTGTGGAAGTCAGTTTATTTGACGATGACCTGAACATTGATTGGATATGCGAATATTGGTTTAGCCAATTGTTCCAGGGCAGAGATTATTATAGTATTTATTCAACCTGTCACATATTTTGTTCTGTGAAATATATTGTTTTTTTTCAGGAGAATTGTTAGTTTTTATCGAACAAAAAATATAAATAAAAATTAAATATATATGATTTGTAAATAAATTTGAATTCTATAAAAAATAGATGCAAACTGATCTTAAGCCAGAACAGCACCCCAGTTCAAAAAAATATTGATTACAGACAGAAATAAAACAAACTAAAAAATAAAATATGTTAGTTTATTATTAAGATTTGAGGGACATTTGTATGGAGGTTACATGAAAAGATTGACCCAGCTCTTATGAACAGAAATCTTCATAACAAATCTATATTCCTTTTTGTTGTTTTCAAATATAAATGTAATACATTTTAAACCAAAAATTTAAATAAAAAATTACAAAAACGGACATCTCCCCTTTACGGACAACAACTTCACTCACGGTGTGTCTCCGCTTATGAGTGTTTGCACTGTATCCATTTGAAATAAAACAGGGAAATTGTGATTCACATTATTATAATATTAATAGTCCTCTACTATATATAAATATTAATATAATTATTAGTCAGAAATCTTAAAAAATGTGCACTAAATATTATCAGTTAGAAACAATTTCCATAAAGCCCGATTTTCCCCATTTGCAATTTTTTGATTGCATCTATAGCCTAAATGTCTGTACAATCTTGATAGGAAAAGTTGCAATATTGAAGATCCAAAATGTTTCAGAGTCGAATGTACACACCTAATTTCATGATTTTAAATACAGCCGTTTGCGTGGTACCAGTTTCATTCCTTTTTTCATTTTGACCTCTAAAAGTACGAATTTATAAAAAAAAATTTCGCATCTACGATTATCATGATTCTAGCTACAACCGTTTGATTGAGCCAAATTTAATTCCATTTAGATCCTGATCCGGATATCGGAAGATCTCTTTATTATTTGCGTCACCGCAGTCAGAGAAGTGTACACTCCGAATTTCATTATAGCTGCAGCCGTTTGTGTGGTACCATTTTTATCCCCATTCGCCCCCTTTTCCGGCTAAAAGTACAAATTTCGAAAAAAAAAACTTTTTATTTCGCATCTTCACAGTCAGATGAAAGCACACACCAAATTTTATGATTTCAACTGCAGCGGTTTGAAATCGGCCCAAAGTTGACTACTTTTCGTATTTTTCGTTTACGATTTCCCGATTTTTTCCGATTTAGCGTGCGAAATAGGACAAAAAGGGATAAAGATGGTACGATACGATAACAGATAGAAACATGAAATTTGGAATGTACATCGAATATACATTGCATAGATACGTAAAATAGAGGGATTTTTCAAAATTCGCACTTTTAAGGGATACAATTGGAAAAGAGGGATAAAAATGGTACCTACAAACCGCTGCAGTTGAAATCATGAAATTCGGTGTGTACTTTCAGCTGAAATTTATACTTTTAGGCGGAAAACGGTGCGAATGGGGATAAAAATGTTACCACACAAACGGCTGCAGCTATAATGAAATTCGGAGTGTACACTTCTCTGACTGTGGTGACGCGGATAATATAGAGATCTTCCGATATTCGTAGTAACAGGATCTAAATGAAATTAAATTTGACTACAATCAAACGGTTGTAGCTAGAATCGTAATATTCAGTATTTGCACTCGCCTATATTCTATTTTTGTTAATTTTTTTTTAAATTCGTACTTTTAAAGGTCGAAATGAAAAAAAAGAATGAAACTGTACCAAGCAAACGGCTGTATTTAAAATCATGAAATTAGGTGTGTACATTCCACTCTGAAACATATTGGATCTTCAATATTGCAACTTTTCCTATCAAGATTGTACAGACATTTAGGCTATAGATGGAATCAAAAAATTGCAAATGGGGAAAATCGGGCTTGAGGACTATTATAATTGTAATAATGAGAATCACAATTTTTCTAATATGGTAGTGCACTTCTATGTAATGTCGACAGCCTCTAATCCACCGATAATATGTGGAATACACTCCGTGGTGGAGGGTATACAAGATTCGGCCCGGCAGAACTTAACGTCGCTTTACTTGTTTTCTTTCAATGGGATTTTTTTTGAAACGAAAAATACGAAAATTAGTCAAAATTAGCCCGATTTCTAAAATATATCCTTCTTCCCGATTTTTAATGTTAATATCTTTAATCCTAATCCTTAGGTCTAATTTTGGTTTTTTACAGAACTCAAAGATATCAGCTAGAACAATTGTTATTGAAAAGTTATTGAATTTTGGTCGATAGATTTTGATTCTGAACCACTGTGCGACTGCATTAAAAACATTAAGTCTATTTATACAACCTATATATTACAACTTTATCGACCACTTTATTGGGATCTGGTAGCAACTTTCAACTCACTGATCTGGTTGTTTGGTTGGTAATTCGAGAGGTTAACAACTTTCCTTTTTTAAAATAGGTAACCCTATTTTGTAGGCTCCTTGCGAGGACCAAAGTCGCCCCCGAAATTGTCCCAAACCTATGTTTCTATAATGTTAGGAACTGGCCCTAAAAGTTATGGCCCTGTTACTTATAGCGGGACCAAATATGTATAATATTTTAAAACCAATTAATGTACCCTAACAACAATGTTCCTTAACATGGTGTCAGAGTCAACAACTAATCTGGCTGCGTTCGCTTACATATACAGTGAGCTGCAAAAGTCATGGTACCCCAATCAAAATAAAAAATATGTGGTAATTTCTCAAAAAATAAATAATAAATATAATGTGCCGACTTATACACTAAAACAAAATAAAATAATTTTTCACTTGCTTATATAGACAAAAAAAACCTAAAATATTTATCATATTTTGAGACACCATAAATCTTGGTACCACTGAGAAAAAATCAAAATCATTATTAAAATTTCATAATTTTTAAACTAAATTGATTTACTCATAGATGGATAGCTCAGAAGTCGTATAACATCATTCAATCTGGTACTGATCGCCCCTGTTTTGTTTGAAATGGTGCGATTTTGGATGCGTTTTTCAATATAACCACACAAATGCTCAATGGGGTTCCAATCGCGACCTTGTGTAAGGGTTTTAGGGATGTATGGAGTATTTTATGCCATCCACATCTTGCCGTCAGCAGTGATATGCATAGGAACATTTCTTGTAGAAAGTAATAACTATTAGGAATATTATATTTTGCAGCACTCTGGTTCAAAATTTCTTTCAGAATTTTCACGGAAACTGTTCTGTTCATCGTCTCGTCAATGAACAATACGTTGCCAACACCGGCTGACGACTTCAGGTCCAACAACCCTACCCCACCACCTAGATGCTTGACAGCAACATTAGATTTAGTTCTTGGATTCTTTTCCGCCCTACCAATACCATCCAAAAATTTTGAACTTTGATTGAGTCCGAAAAAATTACATATTTCCAAAACTCATTTGTTTCATTTTTATATTCTTTTGCGAAGTCAGGCATTTTACGTGCAGTGCGAGCACTCTTGATGTACCCACGTACAGTATAGACACAAACGTCTTTCTCAAATGATTTATTTAACACTGTAGTCACTTTATGTGCCCTTGTGAACGAGTTTTTTCTTAATAATGGCTTTGGAGGACGGCCTCGTCATGGTTTATTTTCAATTATTTTTTCCTGTGAACCGATTTATAACTTTTACACAGATGATTTTCTTTTATCTATAATTTAAATTGTTTCTAAGTAAAATGCTCACATTTCGTGACAATTTATTATTACTTTTCGTCTTCTATTGATAATTCTTTTACAAAATATCTTAACTTATCTTCATGTAATAAACAAAGGACTCTTTTGCCGATTGGAAGTTTGGAAAGTACGGTTATATTCTTCAGAACGGATATAAACAATATGTAAGGGCTGTCCACAGCTTTACAAAAGTATTTTAGCTGATAAATAAAGTATAAATCCACTTTTGACCAGGGGTACCATGACTTATGCTGTGCTGAAATATTGGGGTATGTTAGTTAATTTTTTTTATATTTTTTATTTAGTAATATAAGAGAAATATTATTTTGATTAGTTGTAAAGGGTGATTTTTTAAAAAAAAGTTTTTCAAAAAAAAAAAAAAAACACATAAAATTCAGAAAAAACATGAAATCTTTATTTGAATCGATAGTACGGTCCATATAATTTAATGTTTGAAGATTACTTCATGCAAATGTTGACCTTGACTGCGCCTCAAATGGTTCATCCGCTTAGTCCAATTTTGGCATTTCCACGTTTTTGAGTAACAGAGGCCCAATTGCTGCGAACGGCGACGAATCGATAATTGAAGATCATCATTAACACTGGCCGATACAGCTGCGATATTTGCTTCAGTTCGCACTCTACGTAAGCGTGTTGGTGGTTTAATGTCCAACAATGTAAATTTGGTGCGAAATTTAGTCACAATAGCCCGAATAGCCGCTACAGTGGGTCGATTAAACTGACCATAAAATGGAAGCGCGCGATGAACTTTCTTAACAGAGCACGCATTTTGATAATAAAATTCAATAATTTGCAAGCGTTGTTCGTTTGTAAGACGATTCATGGTTAAATTATAGACCAAACTGAATCAGTGAAACAAAACACGAAACGTGCGTCAGCTTTTGAAACCAGTGTTGCCAAAAAGATAATAGCTAAAAAATCACCCTTTAGTATACAAGTGAATACACAAAATGAAAATATACATTGGTTGGTACGTAATTTTTGAGAAAATCGGGGAGTTTCTTAATTTTGGGAGGGGTACCATGACTTTTGCAGCTCACTATATGTATTGTTATAAGCTCATAAGAAATACTTTAGATACCTATAATGCATTTCGAAATTGGTTTAGTTTATTAGTTTCGTCTTATAAAACACATTCTGTGAGGCATGTGTTTATATAAAATGTGGCACATTATAGTCAAAGTTGCACCGAAAAGGAGATATTTTCCACAACGAAAACCAGGATTTCCCAGTTTACTTTAATCCGCGTTTTTCAAAAACCCCACGGTCGGTCTGAGGTGTAAACCCTGGTTCGCCCGGTTTTCGGTCTCGGATTTGATCACTCTATCTAGGAGTCTATATCATACCGCTTACTGGTTAAAGTGAATACGGATTGTATGAAATGATTAAGGGGACAAGGCAGAGTTGGCAAATCTGCACGGATAGTCAAGCTACGATCAATAAACTCACGGTGAAGTCGCTAACCATATTAGAATGCAAGAAAGAAATAGATGATTTTTCCACTAACTAGAGATCATATAGGTTCCAGGTCACTGTACGATCGAAGATTGTGATACAGCTGGTGAAAAGGCACATCTGCTTTCATCTGATCATCATAAATCGAAATTATAAAACTACCTGAAATTATTAAACTAATATCCCTTTTTGGTCTCCCTTTCACATTCCTTAAACTATTGTAGACGTAATTATTTCTAAATAAACTAGGTACTATTTTGATATTATTACTAAGGCCATTTCTAAATTTATTTAGGTTTTATTTTGACATTTATTTCACAGCATAAAAAATGCAAAATTTTAAATTTTTATTAAACAAAAACTCGACTATTTAGTTCGACGTTTCCGAATGATTTATTCAAAATTGCGTCAGGCTCAGTTCGACTGAGTCTGATTAAAAAGTTTTTTAATTAATTCCTTTTTTACTCCCTCCATCTAACTCAGTCTCCAATTTGGTCGTTATCAATTGACTCTTCGAGTCCTTTTAACAAACACGGCACATACTCCTTCCACTTCTCCATTCTTCTTCCAAAAGAGCATCGTTCACACACGAGTACCAAAAGTTTTTTGTGACTTTTTGTGATTGCTGCCAAAAAGTACAAAGTACAACTAACTACGGCTGCGAGGGAAGAGCTGACGTTGCCGGGGAGTAAAATAATGGCTAAAAGTTCAATGATTACAAAGATACTTTGAATATTTGATGAATTCGTTCGAATACACCCCCTCGATCATAGATTTCTGTTAAGTTCAACGTCTATTCGATGGGCGAACATATTCCAAACGTTTTCAACTTTGTCTTCTTCTTCATCGCCATCGTCGTTAATGAATTTTCTTTTGATATGAGTTTGAGCGTTTTCCGAGCAATAACAACAACGCAAAAAAGGGGACATCAAAAATTAATTTCACTTATACAACATTCACACAGTCAGATAGATATGTATGTTCGTTTGTATGAGAAGTGTTACCCGAAAGATACGAATGAAGTGAAATAATTTATGTAACGTCTCACAGAGCGTGACAACAAAGTATAAGTTTTAACGCAGTGGCAGCAGCAGTAGTAGGCGAGCATAGGACGAGCATTCCATCGGATCATAAATAAATCAAAATGTCATAAACGTGCGAAATCCTAAGACCAAATTGCCTACGGAGACGTGGGGGGGAAATCTATGAAATCTGTGTCTATTATTTCTTTTTTTCTCTTTCGTATGAGATAAACTTAATTTTTGTTTTCATCTCGGTGCTCTACACTAGACAATGTGGCATTGAATAATTTGAGAGAACGTTGTAGCGAGCGGGAGGATGGTGGCCAGTTAACACTGTTATACACAAAATATCGCTTTTTTCATTGGATCGGAATATTTTTCTCTGATTATATATTGCTGATCAAAAACGCTCATTTGAAGCGACCGTGTGGAGTTTTTTAGATGTATTTTGGGTTACCGAAGTCGAAAAAAATAAAAAATATTATTTATATTTTTTCTAATATTTCATTTCCCTCAAGGCTTTACATCAAAAATGTATTCTTCCAAATTTGAATTAAAATCAAATTTATAATTGTGTAAAATTCATTCTTGAGCAGAAAAATAAAGGGTCCGCCATCTAACGTTTTTTTTCTAGTGCTTATTTCGTGAATGGTAACACTTAGGTCATGTCTGATTTGACAGATAATTAGTTTTATCCTTCCGCTGAACGAATATGGTTGTGTATACGCTTGAACAACGCTGGGAAATATTGCGGCATAACTTTGAAAATCATGGTAATGTTGCAGAATGTGTGCGAAAATTTCAGATGAAGCTCATTTTGATCTTGGCGGGTACAATGTACATACATTGAAAAGCCGATACACCCAAAACGTGTCACTGTTTGGTGCGGATTTTTGTCCAGAGACGTAATTGGGCCATTTTTTTTCGAAAATGAGTAAGGAGTGGCCGTTACAGTCAATGGCGATCGTTATCGGGCCATGTTGAACGAATTTTTGTTCACAAAAATTGAAGAGGAGGATATTTGGTTTTAACAGGACGGCGCTACGTGCCACACAGTCGAATCTACACTCGATGTTTTGCGCCCTGTTTTTGAAGATCGCATTATCAGCCGCAGCGCTGATGTCGTTTGGCCACCTCGGAGCTGCGATTTGACGCCATTGGACTATTATTTGTGGGGTGCCCTCAAAGATAAGTGTTACGCCGAAAAGCCAGAGACAATTGACAATATTCGTGAAGCCATAAAGGACAATATTCGTGAAGCCATTGGTGAAATACAGCTGCACACAATTGATAATGTGCTTAAAAATTGGACCGATCGTGTAGGCTACTGCATGGCCAGCCGAGGCAGCCATTTGAATGAAATTATTTTCCATTATTAACCGGAAGAATTGTACTTTCAAATAAAAAAAGAAATTTGAGAAAATATTCAGTAGTTTTTTTATAGCATTATCAAAAAAAAGTTATTTGGCGGACCCTTTATTTCCTAGGTTTTCAGAAAAAAAAACAATAATGAAAACAATTTTAAATAAAATAAATTAGGGAATTTGAACTAAAATGTTTTTATTCCTAAAATTAAACAAAAGTGTTCACTTAAATGTATGTAAAGTTTCTCAGACACTCCAGTACTAATGAACTTGTGATAAGAAGCCTCTACATCCTCATCGTGTGACGGTTTGGTGCGGTTTATGGTCCGGCGGGGTCATTGGACCTTACTTTTTCAAAAATGAGGTTGGATCAACAGTTACGGTGAATGGATTGCGCTATCGAGAGAGGTTTTTTATGGTCGGAGTTGGATGGTATTGATCTGGACAACGTTTACTTTCAACAAGACGGCGCTACGTGCCACACAAGCAACGAAACCATTGCTCTTTTACGGGAAAAGTTTCCGGACCGTGTTATCTCTCGAAGAGGTGATCACAATTGGTCACCGAGATCTTGTGATTTAACACCTTGCGACTTCTTCCTTTGAGGCCACGCTAACAGCCCAGCTTCGATTCAAGACCTCAAAAATAGAATTTGTGAGGCTATCGAGGACATAGGGCAGCCTTATCTCAAAAAATGGCATTTTTCTTTGAATAACAAAATAACACCTCTTGTTGGAAAACCCTGTATCATGTAGATAAGTTTATCATTCCGTTTGTAAACCTGGAAATATCGACATGAGAGCCTGTAATGTATATTAGGCTGGGTCGCGGTCCATACGAATGGAAAAACAATTTCCAGCCACTACACGAAAATAAAATTTGGATTGTTTAATGATGATTTGCAAAATATTTCGTTCCTACATCAAGCCGCCTGTGAGCTAAACGGTCATGAAAATACCCCTAAAAATCATGCATTACCCATGTATTGCATATTTGTAAGTTTTTCTGAAATAATAGACCCCTGAAAGCACGTTAAATACAAATTTTGATAATAAAGTTAGTCTAAACTTATTGGTCGAATTTTTGGACAGTTATTTTTTGTGGTTTTTCACAGTGACAACTGACAACTTTTTCGTATTTGGAGGTAGTATTTAATAAAAACAAATATCGACAGCCAATACCTTTCGAATGATGCTTAAATGTTGAATTTCATTCCGATAATTTACGACACATCGCTCATTTTTGTAAAAAGAGTTTGAACATTTTGGCTCTGAAAACCATCTCCTGCATTAAATTATTTCACAAAAATGTAGTCAGTGACATCATTTATCGTCCGATATCACTAGTCAACAGTCAAAATGTACTCGGGATGCGATAATTTTTTCTGTGTAGATAACCTTGACATGAGCTCGAAAAACGCAATAAAATTTTTTTTTTCGTTTGGTTTTTTTTTATTATTTTATTTTTAAATTAAAAAAATTTTTTTTTGGTTAATTTGTTTCGTCCGGCATAACTCGGGAACCACTAGCCCGATTTAATTGAATTAAATTCTAAAAGAATTTAAAATTACAGTTCCCTTAATCTGTTCATATATTGTTTTCCTATACAAGCAACAGTTTCCAAGTTAAAAATGAATATATAAAGGAAAAAACTTATTTTTTGCCTAAAGATTTAATTTTTTTTTTTTTTAAATCCATAAAAAATCCAAAATGAAAAAAAATGTCAAATCTTATTACTTTTACGTAAAGTCACATAACCTATGAGCAAAATGAGACAAAGATCATGAAAATCGATGCACGCGTTTCGCTTTTATTCGCAATTGAGTAAAGGTATGAATTTCAAAAATTTAAAAAATTTTTTTTGGTTAATTTGTTTCGTCCGGCATAACTCGGGAACCACTAGCCCGATTTAATTGAATTAAATTTTAAAAAATTTAAAATTACAATTCCCTTAATCTGTTCATATATTGTTTTCCTATACAAGCAACAGTTTCCAAGTTAAAAATGAATATATAAAGGAAAAAACTTATTTTTTGCCTAAAGATTTAAATTTTTTTTTAAATCCATAAAAAATCCAAAATGAAAAAAAATGTCAAATCTTATTACTTTTACGTAAAGCCACATAACCTATGAGCAAAATGAGACAAAGATCATGAAAATCGATGCACGCGTTTCGCTTTTATTCGCAATTGATTAAAGGTATGAATTTCAAAAATTTGCTCGACATATGCACAACTTTGTCTATGGTAAGGTTTTTTCTTTTTTTTTTTGTTTCTCAGAATTAACAAAACGGAATAAACAAAGGGTTATTTAATTTTTATGATTGCGTAAGCAAAGTAATAAACGCTAATAAATGTGCGTGAACAATTAAAAGGAAAAAAGGAAAGGGGACTTTTTTAATTATTTGGGTTTTCCGTTGGCTACCTGTATGATTTTTTTACAGAAATGCAACCCACATTTAAGGGTGGTCATTATTCGGAAAATTTAAGACTCACACATGGTGAAACAGGTATGTAGCCACCGTAAAAAAATATACACCCATTTATAAGTACCTGTCAGTAAAATACTAAACAATACACAGTATAAATAGGTCTTCATTGATCGATTTTACTCATTCAACAAGTGTCGACGAACGCGATAGTTAAAATTAGCAAACGTTCGCGAGGATTTGAATGCAATACCAATCCAAGTAATTTTTGTTACATGTGCGGAGAATACGATTCTGAAAAAAACAAGCGTTGTTTTTCACCTAAATTGAGAGATTCATTTGAAGAGAGCTTCAATTTAAAGGTCTCAAACATAGATGAGCGGTGGACACCAAGTGCTCTATGTCCAAGGTGCTACGTACAGCTAGCTGACTCAAGGTAAGTGTAGATTACGAAATTCAAGAACATATATAACTTATTATTGAAATTCTTTCAGACGACAGCCGAGAATCATCATGCCAATGCTTTGGAGAGCTCCGCTTTGCCATGTAACAGATTGCTACTTCTGTCTTAGCAAAAAAACAGGCGTGGGAAAAAATATACGATGGACTTACGCTGCTGTTTCAACAGTGAATTTTCCAGTGCCATTTTGCGAAGAACCAGTGGACCCGCAACCGTCCGTTTCAAGATGGGCATCTAATAATGAGGCGATACATCCAACATCAGATCCGGAGACAGTAGAAACCACATCAGAATGCGAGTCAACATATACATTGCATGGAGGTCAACGCTTATGTTCCCAAGCAGAACTGAACGATTGGGTTAGAGAATTGAAACTCTCCAAGGAAGATGCAGAGTTGCATGCATCGCGCATGCAACAGTTCGGTTTCTTGGCTCCTGGTGTGGTGACAACAATCTACAGGAAGCGTCATGAACCATACGCAAGGTACTACACAAAAAAAGACAACATCTGTTTTTGTAAGGACATTCCCGGATTATTTGGTGAACTCGGGTACTCTTACGATCCAGGAGAGTGGCGTCTTTTCATCGACAGCAACAAGCAGAGCCTTAAAGCAATTTTACTGCACAACGGCAACGAGAAACCTTCGATTCCAATTGCTCATGCCGTTGACACCAAGGAAACATACGAAGTCATGGACAATCTACTAAAGTGCCTTAACTATGAGAGGCACGAAACAACAACGCTTGTTTTTTTTCAGAAACGTATTCTCCGCACATGTAACAAAAATTACTTGGATTGGTATTGCATTCAAATCCTCGCGAACGTTTGCTCATTTTAACTATCGCGTTCGTCGACACTTGTTGAATGAGTAAAATCGATCAATGAAGACCTATTTATACTGTGTATTGTTTAGTATTTTACTGACAGGTACTTATAAATGGGTGTATATTTTTTTACGGTGGCTACATACCTGTTTCACCATGTGTGAGTCTTAAATTTTCCGAATAATGACCACCCTTAAATGTGGGTTGCATTTCTGTAAAAAAATCATACAGGTAGCCAACGGAAAACCCAAATAATTAAAAAAGTCCCCTTTCCTTTTTTCCTTTTAATTGTTCACGCACATTTATTAGGGTTTATTACTTTGCTTACGCAATCATAAAAATTAAATAACCCTTTGTTTATTCCGTTTTGTTAATTCTGAGAATCAAAAAAAAAAGAAAAAACCTTACCATAGACAAAGTTGTGCATATGTCGAGCAAATTTTTGAAATTCATACCTTTACTCAATTGCGAATAAAAGCGAAACGCGTGCATCGATTTTCATGATCTTTGTCTCATTTTGCTCATAGGTTATGTGGCTTTACGTAAAAGTAATAAGATTTGACATTTTTTTTCATTTTGGATTTTTTATGGATTTAAAAAAAAAAAATTTAAATCTTTAGGCAAAAAATAAGTTTTTTCCTTTATATATTCATTTTTAACTTGGAAACTGTTGCTTGTATAGGAAAACAATATATGAACAGATTAAGGGAATTGTAATTTTAAATTTTTTAAAATTTAATTCAATTAAATCGGGCTAGTGGTTCCCGAGTTATGCCGGACGAAACAAATTAACCAAAAAAAAATTTTAAAATTTAAAAAAAAAATAATAAAAAAAAACCAAACGAAAAAAAAAATTGTTATTGCGTTTTTCGAGCTCATGTCAAGGTTATCTACACAGAAAAAATTATCGCATCCGGAGTACATGAAATTTTTTTCAATTTGTTGAGTAGTGTATTCATCAGTTGGGCATCATTCGACAGGTACTGATTACTTCTATTTAGTTTTCATAACACCTTTTACAAAATGTTCCCAAGAAATATGAGTTTGTAGGTGTCACTTTGAAAACCCAAAAAAATCAATATAAACGTCCAATAATACGACCAATGAGTTATTCTAAGACAAGAATAAAAATTGTTATTTAAAGTGCTTCCAAAGGTCTATTAATTCAGAAAAAAATCGACAAAAATGCAACATAAAAAAATTCACGAGAAAAAAATGATTTTCACGAACGTTTAGTTCACAGATGGCTTGACGAAATATCATTTCGTCATTTCTGGGGGTGAACGCTGTAATTTTTTTCGTGACCCATCCTAATAGACACGACTGCGTAGACACGAAAAATAAAAATATTTTTCCAAATTCGTACTTTTTTATTTTTACGGCAAAAAAAGGTATTATCGTGAATAATGGATTTTCAATAATTGTACTTTTCGAATTAAAATAGGATGGGAATACAACCAACTGTAAAACCCACTATCTACCAATATTTGTAGTATTTAAGCTTCTTTTTGAATTGACTTGAAGTATTATATCGATGAATAGAGTATAAATGTATTGGTACCCTTGCCTTATAAGCGTGGTTTGAAATAATTATAATTTTATATTTATTTATAAAATTATTTTTTCAATATTTTTATTTGTTTTGGTTTGGCTATAATAAAAGAAAAAACAAAAATTTTCTGTAATGTTACTGCACTTCTACGAAAGTAGACAGCCTCTGTGGAATGCAATCCATTGTGGAGGGTATATAAAGTTTGGCCCGGCCGAACTTAATTGGAACATATTTTTGGGTTTACTTAGCTTACTTTGAGGACCAGGGTTGTCAGATTATTTTGTACCTCTATCGCCAAATCAATTGTCAGAAATCGCCAAAAAACCGCCAATTTTAAACAAATTCAGTTTTTGTTAAAAAAATCGACAAATTCCATTTTATATTTAGTTCTTGTAAAACATACACGGAATTCAGATATTATATTTGAATTGAATATTTTCAAACATATTTTATTGGTATTTATTATTCTTAACAAAAGTTAAAAAATTTCTTATACCGTGAACTACACTTTCAACGCAGGGATTACTAGTTAAACAACAATTAACATTAAAAAGAAGAAAAAGTTTCTTTATGAAGCAGTTTCTAATATTGAGTTGTTCTCTTTCTCCCGTTTTCATGGACCAATGTCTCCTAAATATTATTTCAGGTATTTTAAATGGAACGAAAAAGAAAGAAATCTCAATAAAAGCATAAGATGCATTTTGAAAAATGTGTTTTAGTAGAAAAGTCAATGCATATATTCATTCAAAAATAGCATTTTCGGTCGTCTACATTTAATATTTCTTATTATTATTATTTCTCAATTAGAAAATGTACATGGTTTGTTTATAATCGACGGGAATACGCCTATTTTTGACTTTTTAAGAAAACCACAAAACAAAATACAATTATCTTTAAATAAGCCTTCATTCTTTGAATTGTACTTACGCGTTTTCACACAATAGCATTTTCAATGTTCCTACCTCGAACCTTTTATCTCGAAAAACAAAATATCCACAAAACAAAACAAAATACAATTATCTTTAAATAAGCCTTCATTCTTTGAATTGTACTTACGCGTTTTATCTCGATTTTACTAATTGGCCACATCTTTAAATTTTTTTTTCGTCCTCTATAAATCAAATATTTTATAGAGTGCAGTTATCCTACTAAGTTGCAATGAAATCGGAAATGGTAATTTAAAAAGTCTTCTGTTTGGCATGAGCGCATATATTTAGTAGTATTTTTCGTACAAATTGTAATATATTTCTCTACAAAGTAATGCGAATATAATAAATTCGTAGATTTAAATTGTTATATTATTTATTATTATTATTATATTTTATAAAGACAAAAAATCGCAATGTCGCCAAATCGAAAATAAAATCGCCAAACAAATTTAAAATTCGCCACGTTTGGCGAGAAATCACCATATTTGACAACACAGTTGAGGACCATTGATTTAAAAAATACAGATCAGTGCATTTCCAGCAATTACAAAAAACTATCTTTACACTGGTTCACACAGCAATTTCATATTGGTTTAGGATGCTTAGTCCAGATTATAATCGCCTACGGTATTGTCTTAATATCAGTCACACCCTGAATTTCTTTTTGGAACTCCAAGAAATATTAAGATTTTCCATGATTGGATTTGATATTTAATTGTTTTGTACATAGTGGGCCATTTAAATTTTAAATTTGAACTACGGATAACTTTGAAAGGTAGAATAACATTAATTTTAATTTTCATGGATATGATTGACATTTGCAATATGGGACGCTATACGCTGAAACAAAATTGGCAAATATTAAAAACTTACTTCCAAAGCATAGCCACCGAGATGAAAATGAGCCACGAACATTTTCATCTCGGTGGCTATGTCAATAAGCAAAAGTGCCGCAGAATCCACAGCATCCAAAACGAGTCAGTACATATGACACTAAGAAATAATAAAGCTAGTCCCATCCTTCGAATCACCAGATTTTGTATTGGCGGCATCATAGGGTCATGTACTGAAAAATTGGGTTGCACGGATGAGGTACTGCCGAGCCAAAGTTCAACATTTCCAATAAAACCAGAAATTTTAAAAAATAATCAGTACTTTTGTATAGCCGACTCTAATTTAAAATTTTAAATGGTCCACCCTATACCTTGTGTTAATAAACTACTAAAGATTTTTCACTAAAATTTTGGTTGATTCTTCAAAAAAAATCGTAAAAATAGAAGTCATCAATTCGCCACTTCCAAACTTTCTAGGACAGAAAAGGTCAAATGGGAATGAAAATTTCTATGGGAGCAATATATAAATCCGATGCGATCTAATCCATTTTCACTATAGATTTATTAGTTGAAATATAGGATGTTGTCCCAAATTTGAATGTAGAATATGTTGTTTCTAGAGCGAGAACAATTCAAACGGATGGCGACAGTTGTATGGGAAGCCTCCATATAAATCTGAACCAATTTACTTCAAATTCAACAACACCCCTCTTTGACCCGTAAAAATTACATGTGCAAATTTTTCATAAGTTTGGGTAGTAATTGTGACCTTTACTTGTTAGCAAAGTACAGACGGACATGGCTAAATCGATTTAAATCGATCGGTATAATAAAAAATGTGCATATCGCGCTTCATTTTGAGTGTTACAAACAAATACAAAATAGCCTAATAAACCACGACAAATATTGTTAATTCGAGCTCTGAGATAAAATCTAACGCACAAAACTGTAGAGCACATCACTGTCACCTACACCTTTCGCGTAATTCATATTTGATATTTTGTTGTTATTAAACAATAAAGCGAACTCACAAAAAGCACAGCAGACAGAAAACTGTCTGTTTATTGTTGATGTTTATTTAATACGACCACGTCTTCTGCACTTGTTTTGTTCAACGTTTTTTCGCCTTCTGCCACCTCTCTCTGTCTCTTATCCACGCAGCAAAGAAAGGTTCACAACTTTTTGCAGGTGTTGTCTTTTTCTTCTCGCCTCATCTCACGTCATATCATCTGACATGTCGTGTGTTTTGTATTTGTTGTGCTGCAACCCCACCCCCTTAAAATGTCGTCGCCGTGGAAAAACTGAGAATTTCCTTCTTTTTTTGAAAAGAAAATGAAAAATGTTTTTATAATTTTATTTTATTGCAAAATAATAATTTTTTAATAAAACAAAATTCTTTGTTGTCAATCTGTCTATATGTCTGCATGTATGTGTGTATGTGACCATATGAGGACAAACTTCAATAAAAGTTTTGGACTTTTAAGAAAACAAACTGAAGTATTTGTTCATATTAACAATGAACATCCAAGCGCAGACACACGCATTAAAATATTAAAAATTCTTTGTTATCTTTTTGTCAAGGCAGCCAAGCAAAGGGTCCTTTGACATGTTATCCTCCGTTGAAAATCTGCAAAGTGTTTTTGTATGGGGTACACTCAAGAAAATATATTTGTTCGAAAGTTAGTAGACTTGCTTTCAGCTATTACTACGCAAAGACGATGAGGAGGATACTACTCTTACAATAATTGAATTTTTTCCCGTCTATGTGACATGAGGCATAATATCGTGGTATCATCACGTCGTCCTTATTGCAATCATGTCGACTATCATTACCTTTACATGTCCAAAATGTGGGTCAAATCAGTTATGTCTCAAACACAAATGCCACAATTTTGACGACTAACGAAGCCATTAACATGAAAATGTATTTCACTTCCGCTGGAGGTAGGCAGCAAGGGTAGGGAAACACACTTTGAGTGAATCCCTGATTAATTTTAAGTATATTAAAAATTTTCCCTCCATAATCCCATATTATGTAAATTGTGTTTTTACTAACACATTTCCTCGAGTGTAACTACGAGAATCTTCTATCTGATGGCTAGATTAGAAAAGTTGTTTGTAACATAAATTTTTAAGATTTCTGTGTTGAAAATGTTTTAAATGATTTTATTTTCAGGCCAATTACCTTTTGATGTTTTATGTTGTTGTTGTTGTACTTCCTTTTGTGTATGTTGTTGTTGCTGTCGTTATTGTTATTGTGTGGTTAGAAAATTGCCTACAATTCAATAGAATTTTTTATATGTTTTCCATTTTATGGATGGTGATGTCTGAATGCCACGCATCTGAATATGTGCCTAAATGGACATTTAATAGGCCTACCAAGTACCGGAAAATGGAATTTAAATCTGTGCTTCCTATAATTTACAAATTGTTTAATGGTTGTTTTATAGAACAGAGGCAGCAGAGAGAACACTTCAAATCAAATTGCCTTGCTTCGCATGCACACGTAAGTTGTTGTTGTTTGAAATTTCATTTGTCGATCTTTGAAATGTATTTCCAGTGAATTTGTATAACAAAGATTTTATTGTTTAAGATTAGCAATTTTTGGATGTTGCTTGCTAAGCCTAAATGAAATATTCATGTGATTGAAGGGTGGGTACACTTTAAAGTGTATACGAATTTCTCTTACATGTTCCAATAATGTTTCATTATTTTCAAATGTACTAAGACACTATGAACTATATATAAGAGAACTATACAGCGATATTTCCCTACCCATTATAAGAAAAAATTCATTAGAGCTAGATTTTTTTATACTTTTTCAAAATTTACAAAAATTGTAGAATATCAAATGAAGGGGGCCAAAAAGCCACGTTCGGTTGAACTCTAATATGAGTCCGACCAAAGGTGGTTCGTGAAAATATATATCACCAGTCGATTATACGTTCAGATAGTTTTATCTTTCGAATACAAGGACAGTTCAATAAGTAGTCGACCTACAAGAGATGGATCCATGGGCAACCGAATGTAATGATCTTTTTTTCAAATATTTCAATTTATATTTTCTCAAAATAAAAATTAGTAGCTATGTATTTCACGCAGCTATGAAAATTTGTTACTTTTCATGTAAACTCCTTGAACCAAATCAAGGGAAAAACTTGATAATTTGTATCTATATATAAAAATGAATCTGTGTTTGTTTGTTCTTTATAGCAGCTATAAAACTACTGAACCGATCTTCTTGAAATTTTCACAGTATGTTCATGCTGAAGCGGTGGTGAAAATAGCCTATATCAATTTTTGATATTTTCAGTGGGCGTAGCACCTCCCACACAAATTTGGGATTTATTCGTTTTTTATAATTTAGCATATTCGGAATGCAGCTAGAGTCTTGACTTTTAGTGAAAGTTCACTAATTAATAGTCTGCACAGTTGTGCCAAAAAGGGACGGTATTGGAAAAGTGGGCGTGGCACCTTCCACACGATCTTAAGACCTATTATTGAATATTGTCAGTTCTATGACACCTAGAGTGCTGAAATTTTGTGTAAGTGCATCTAGCATCAATGTGCATAGTTGTGCCAAATATGGTAATAGAAACGTGGGCGTGGCACTTCCCATGCGAAATTAAAACCTATTAGAGAATATAGTCAGTTCTATGACACCTAGAGTGCTGACATTTTGTGTAAGTGCATCTAGCACCAATGTGTTTAGCTGTGCAAAAAAGGGGCGGTATTGGAAAAGTGGGCGTGGCACCTCCAATACGAAGTTAAAACCAATTTTCGAATATATTCAGTTCTATGACAGATACAATACTGAAATTTTGTGTAAGTGCATCTAGCATCAATGTGCGTAGTTGTGCCAAAAATGGGCGATAATGGAAAAGTAGGCGTGGCACCTCTCATACGAAGTTAAAACCTATTTTCGAATATATTCCATTCGATGACAGATGTAATACTGTAATTTTGCCTGAGTGCATCCAGAATCAATATGCGTAGTTGTGCCAAAAAATGGGCGGTATTGGAAAAGTGGTCGTGGTACCTCACATACGAAGTTAAAACCTATTATCGAATATATTCAGTTATATGACAGCTACAATACTTAACTTTTGTTGCCTGGCGAAGCGGGCGGGGGTTCAGCTAGTGGTCTATAAACTTCAACAAAAACTATGGTCTTTTGAATTTGAGAATTTTAACATGGTCTAAACAGTAATTCCCTTTCAATGGGTATAAAATATTATTCCGAACAGCTTCTTGATTAAAAAAAAAATTGAAAAATTACGGCGTAATTTTTAAAAATATTTTTGTTGTAGCTTTAACAACTACAACAACGTCCAAAAATGTAGAATTTATGAATATAAAGAGTGATTTTTTTGAGGTTAGGATTTTCATGCATTAGTATTTGACAGATCACGTGGGATTTCAGACATGGTGTCAAAGAGAAAGATGCTCAGTATGCTTTGACATTTCATCATGAATAGACTTACTAACGAGCAACGCTTGCAAATCATTGAATTTTATTATCAAAATGCGTGCTCTGTTAAGAAAGTTCAGAAAGAAAGAAATTGTGTTCAGCGACGAAGCTCATTTTTGGCTCAATGGGTACGTAAATAGGCAGAATTGTCGATTTTGGAGTGAATATCAGCCAGAAGCATTGCAAGAGCTACCAATGCATCCAGAAAAAGTCACAGTTGGACCGTACTTCTTCAAAGATGATGCGAATCGTAACGTAACTGTGAATGGTGAGCGCTACCCTGAGATGATATCCAACTTTTTTTTGCCCAAAATGGAAGAACTGAACTTGGTTGACATGTGGTTTCAACAAGATGGCGCTACATGCCACACAGCTCGCGATTCTATGGCCATTTTGAGGGAAAACTTCGGAGAACAATTCATCTCAAGAAATGGACCGGTAAGTTGGCCACCAAGGTCATGCGATTTGACGCCTTTAGACTATTTTTTGTGGGGCTACGTCAAGTCTAAAGTCTACAGAAATAAGCCAGCAACTATTCCAGCTTTGGAAGACAACATTTCCGAACAAATTCGGGCTATTCCGGCCGAAATGCTCGAAAAAGTTGCCCAAAATTGGACTTTCCGAATGGACCACCTAAGACGCAGCCGCGGTCAACATTTAAATGAAATTATCTTCAAAAAGTAAATGTCATGGACCAATCTAACGTTTCAAATAAAGAACCGATGAGATTTTGCAAATTTTAGGCGTTTTTTTTTTTTAAAAAAGTTATCAAGCTCTTAAAAAATCACCCTTTAATATGAATGTGATGATTGAACGTTTTTTACTTCTCCTGAAAACTTATGAATATATGGGTTTCGTCATTTTGTATTTCATGTGACGAAATACTCTATCGAAAAAATGGTAACTTAGTCACAATGACATCTTAGTCAAAAAGTGAAGTGGCTTCGCTAAAAATACAATATTTTTTATCATTAGAAAATTGTAAAAATAACAATAATGAATCGAATTTTATTTATTCATAATCCTAAATATTTGGCTTTCGATAATCGGCCTTTTTTGCCGACGGCCCATTGGCGGCGATTACCAGTTTATATATACATATTTATTAATTTTGCTCTTGTGCGGAGCATAGGGCCGTATCATATGAATGCCAATGGTTTCTATTTAATCCATGTTATTTTAATTCACTTAAGATAAAATTTGCTGCAGCAGCTTCGGTTTCTGAAGGGGGTAGCAAATTTACTTATTTTCTGAATAAAGAGTCTTTCTACATGAATTTGAGTTCAAATCAGTCTCAGACTTATTAAATCACAAATACAGAAGATTCCTGATTTAACTAACAATTGATTGTCTTACCTGTTGGCTAAATCGAGTACTATTGTTTTAGTTTAGTTTAAGAACATTTACCGTATAATTAACAAAATTACATTTCAAAAATAAATGTAAATTAAAAAATTAAAGAACATTTATTTACATTTTCCAACAAATTTAGACTTTTTGATTGGAACAGAATAGCGAGCCTATAATTCTGATAGGGAATGTTGATTAGACCATTTTCGTAGAATAAACTTACAGTCCAACTGGTCTGAGTTTCACTTTACAGTCTGTCTAAATTTTAATTTTTTGGTTGAAGGGAGCTTTATATTAAGTGAAAAAAACGACTTTAAGTTAATCTCTGAGAGAATTCTTATTGTCAGAATTATCTCGTGGCAAGTTGACCCTTTTTTCGAGAAAAGTAACAAAAGTCCTTTAAAAAAGGACATTTGTTCTACGAAAAAAAAATGCCGGAAAATTACAAAACAAAAATTTGATTTGAACTGGGATATTGTCCTGGCTCAAGACCATTTTGCATCTATATTTGATATAATGCAAATTTATTTACAAATGGCATGGCGACATTTATTACTTGGCTGCAGACCACCACGATCATGATTTCGACCATGTCAAAATTCTTTTCAAGTGGCTTCGCAGCGACTTTTCAACATCAAACCCGGCCTCTGTAAGGAGATGATTCTCACAAACGAACGAGAAGCACAACTCACTTGCCGAATTTGCGTTTAAAAAATCGCACCAAGTAATAAAGTACACATGCCATCTTACAAGCATCTCATTGAGTTGCATATGTAAGTATGTGTATATGCAGGTATAGTTACCCAACAATACTTCTGCCGTGCCAACGCTCATTTGTTTTAGTTTTTTCGTTTGTATTTTTTTGGTCTCTAATCAATATTTGATTTGAACTGGGATATTGTCCTGGCTCAAGACCATTTTGTCATGTGTACAAAATCATTTTAGCCATATCTCCAGCAAAAATGAAAAGTTTGCCAAAATATTCAATTTCAATTCTTTGTTTACCGTGTTCTTCCGAAATACCCATATTTGATGTCGTAAATGATCGATCTTCAAAAAAACATGGACCAATTGTCAAATTGACCCATAATGAGAGATGCTAGGGGGTTAAGATCTTCCACAAAAATAATCCTCATAAGATTCTACACTATAGTTTTGACAATAAGAATTCTCTCAGCCATTAACAGACAATAGTTTTTTCACTTAGTATAAAATCTCTCTTTGACCAAAACTGAAAACTTTGATCCACTGTAAAAAGAAACTCAGATCAGCTAGACTTTCCGAATTATAGTGTCGCTGCTCTGTTCCAAAAATGCTGTTGGCCAGTGCTATTTAAAAAATTCTTATTGAAGATTGTTTGGACTCATTTAAAATGTTTCTAAAAATCGTAGTTAAAGGCATCAAAATACTGTGATTGTGCATGCTATGCCATGTCGGTCCAATGAAGAACAACGCTCCAGCTAGAAAAGCGTTGGACGAGAACTACGACGGAAAGCGCGGACAGGGTAGACCGAAACTCTGATGGATGCCTCTAGCGGAAGAAGATATGAAAAACTTTGGTATAATAACTAACTGGAGAGAGCAAGACCTAAGTGCTTGAAGGTTGTTTATGAAGCTGGCCAAGACCAACAACAGGTTGTAGAGTCAACCTAAGTAAGCAAGAAAACTTTTTGTGGTCTATTTCATCTTGGAGGATGCGATATTATTTGTTCGGCACCATTGAGCTTATCCAAAAGTATAACATTTCGGCTATTCGCACGGTGGGACCGATATTTTTGAGTCAAAAAATAATTGAAATCAGATATGCCTTTGAAATTTCGTACATCGATCATTCCATGTCAAACCGAACACCTTTTTTACATCACCATTTCCGATTTCGTTGAAACTTAGTACGATAACTAAACTTTATAAAATATTTGATTCGAGAAAACGAAAAAAAACGATTTTTTTTAATATATGACAAATTCAAAATAGGGAAAATCATGAAAAACGTGCCGAGGTATGAACATTAAAAATGGTGTAGTGAGAAAACGCGTGAGCACAATTCAAAAGATGAAGGCTTATTTTAAAGGCAATTACAAGTACCTTTCGCCGGTGTTCTTGGCTATTGACTGCTACTGACAACAATGTTGTGCATTTCTTATTTTTCTGCTTCTTTTGTATTTTTCACTATGTAAACACCAACCTAAAAATTCAGAAAAAATATAGGCATATTCCCTGATCGATTCTAAACAAACTCTGAAAATTTCAGCTTCGATAAATAACGGGTTGTATTAAAAAAAACATTTACTAAATATAGTCGCAGGAAAAAGTATTTTCTGATTGTTCATAAAATAACACACACACGTTTGTTCATTGTTAAACGGCATTTATCCAACGTAAACATTTAATAGGTTTCTTTCATTGTTTTGCAATTTTAAATGGATTGCAACAGGTATCGTTACGCGGCTTTTTGGTTCGCTACATCGGGAGTTATCACGAAAATCACAAAATTGTGATAGAAAATATACGCAAATCTGAACGATTATTTAAAATTAGAAGCGAAGGCACAAACTTCAAGCTGTTCCACCTAGCAGTTTGAAAAACTATTTTTGAACGAATGTGCGTGTATCTAGTGTAGTCCCGTTAGCTAAACAAACACAAACTACGTGTGTGTTCGCGTGAGCATTTTTAGGTTGGTGTTTTCATAGTGAAAAATACAAAAGAAGCAGAAAAATCAGAAATACACAAAATTGTTGTCAGTAGCAGTCAATAGCCAAGAACGCCGGCGAAAAGTACTTGTAATTGCATTTAAAATAAGCCTTCATTCTTTGAATTGTGCCCACGCGTTTTCTCACTACACCATTTTCAATGTTCATACCTCGGCACGTTTTTCTTGATTTTCCCAATTTTCAATTGGTCCTATCTTTTGAAAGAAAATATCGGTTTTTTGTTAAAAAAATACGTGTAAAATATTTTTAACAGTAGAATATTTTACACGTATTTGGCAAGTCAGATTAAATAAAATAACATCAAAACGCAGAATGAAAAAAATCCGAATTATGATACAACAGAGTGCAAATATGTAATTCAAATATTCTCTTTTTTATGACACCAAATATATATATACAGAAAAAGTAAATAATTTGCTATTATTTTAAATAAATTTGTTTTATTTAAAAATATTTTTCCATTTATGTGTTAGAACGGGGTTTAAATATATTTGTGTTCGTTATACACCGCAGCTCAAAATGTTTACTTCCACTGTCTAATATTAATGTTTATATTTTTATGTGGTGAAAAGCTGAAGAAATGTGATCACAAACATTAAACCTGGAAATATTTAATGCATGGATTACATTTTATGTGTAAATTTTCATTTATAACGACGCAATAAGTTTTTCTTCATTACTTGTAATAACCCAACCAAATTTCGGCGACATTCCAGAATTTATGATCATTCCAAAAAGCCAAAGATACACTCTATGCAACTAGTTAGGCCATTGATTGGAATTTGTTCTAGAAAAAAATTATAAAGAGGAATTTTTGCTCCTGTAATCAAAGGTAATATTTTAATCAATGGTCTTAAGACACTCTTCGATGCATTACACTTTTTTCTGTACCAAATGATACGGGTGGGCGATTAAAAATTTTAAATTTAAATTATTGATTACTTTGGCTTTGAAAGGTAGAATATCACTCATTATACCCTCCACCTCCAGGATGGGCGTATACTAACTTTGTCATTCCGTTTGTACCACCTTGAAATATCCACCTGAGATCCTATAAAGTATATATGTATATTATTGATGGTCATAAAAATCTAAGACGATCTAGCCGTCCGTCCGTCCGTCGTGCATCTGTTGAAAGCACGCTAGCGTATAAACGAAAGAAGCTAGAACGTTCAAATTTTCCATAAATGCGTCTCATAGTCGTAGATCGGTTGGGATTGTAATGGGGCGAAATCGGCCCAAAGGGAAAAATTTTTCCCTCACAAGGACCAAAGATACCCATAATAATCCCTAATATTTTAGCGTATGCATGCTGTTTTTTGAATATGTCTGTTTATATTTGCTTGTCATTTGGTATGCGAAAAACGTGCACCATAAAGTGATTCTTATTTGTAGGGGGTGAAATGGGGCAAAAAGGGATAAAAACGGTACATATTAAACGACAATAGCTGGAAACACGAAATTCGGTGTGTACATTCCTCTAACTAAGTAGAGACATAATATAAAAGTATTTTTTCCAAATTCGTACTTTTAAGGGGTAAAATAGGAATAGAGGGATAAAAATGGTACCAACCAAACGGATGCCCCTAGAATAATCAAATTCGGTGTATACATTACTCTGACTGTGTAGACACGCAAAATAAAAAGTTTTTTCGAAATTCGTACTTTTTCTTTTACGGCAAAAAATGGTTGAATCATGAAGTTGGATTTTCAAGATTTGTACTTCTTGAATTAATATAGAATGAAAATACAACCAACTGTAGCACCCACTATCTACCAGTATTTATGGTATTTAAGCTTTTTGTAAATATAAATATAAGAATATTTATTTTTTTTAATTGACGTATTGATAGCATTGCCTTATAAGCGTAGTTTGAATTAATTAAAATAATATATTTATTTATAAAATTATTTTTTTTTTCAATATTTGTATTTGTTTTGGTTTGGCTATAATAAAAAAATATATTTTTCTGTAATATTACTGCACTTCTACGAAAATCGACATCTTCTGTGGAATGCAATCCATGGTGGTATATAAAGTTCGACCCGGCCGAACTTAACGTCGTTTTTACTTGTTTTTATTTTCAGGTTTATGTTTGACATTTGCAAAATGGGACGCGTCCGATGCGTTTTCGCTTCGCCCACTGGGCTGAAGATTGTTTGGCAGGAGATGACAAATATTACCGAAGAATCGTGTTTTCAGATGAAGCTCATTTTCAATTCGGTGAATACGTCAATAAGCTAATTTGCCGCATATTGGCCCACATGTGACTATTGACTACATCAAACACGAATCACTGTTTGCTATGGGCTAGTGGGCCATTTTTCTTCGTTTAGCGTTAGCGTTTTTATTACCAAAACTAAATTAATTTTATGAAGGTTCATACTGTTCGACGTATCATTTCCAAGGCTTTCTTATTTTGATGGAAATTAGTGAACGCATTTGGTATTTGCAAGATATTATGTTAGACGATTATGTTTTAAAGAAATTATTGAAAACTGTGGCAACTATGCAACGTTGAAGTTTTTCATATTTTGCAATATGGGGCTTACTGAATAAGGTTAATACATTAAGAAACTCGAATATTTTTTAAATTCATATACATTATTTGATATTTATTCATTTGAAACCTAATATTAAATTGAATTTTAATAACCTCCACGCTTGCTGATGTATGTATATTAGACCGGTCCTTATTTCTTTTTTTTTTTGAATTCGTATGATATTAAGCAAGCGCTTAAACTACTCTAATTGAACCTAAAAATACACAAAAAAAATTTGAGCTTGATTGTACAATTTTTAGGCGTGCCCCCGCCAACAATTGTTTGTCATTAAAGTTAGTTACTATCATATAGGGGAAATTATCACCTTTGGTGCTCTTTTTTTGACATAACTCGAGAACCACTAGTCCGATTTTGTTTAAATAAATTGAAAAATAATTAAGAATTAGAATTCCTTTAAAATGTGTATATATAGCGTTTTTCTATATAATCAACAGATTAGCCGGTAAAAATAAATGTATGAAGAAAATAAATATTTTTTGCCTAAAATATTAATATTTTTTTAATTCATAGAAAATCCAAAACGAACAAATACATTTTAAAATTAAAAATCTAAAGCGATGACAACCAAAAGACTTCGATCGGATGATGACATTATGTTAATTGGCGTAATGGACCACCAAATTACTGGAGCTAAATTACCAGGAAGAAAACAAGTGCTACAAGTTTTATTTTATAATTTAAGAATAGTTGGCTTAAATTTAAGAGAAAGTTCTTGATTAGTTGTTGCTGAGGTCAGCACGTTTTGGCAAAAAGCACAAATTCCAACACACCATGAAAAACACTGCATTGAGAAGCTGGAAAAATTATACAACAAGTGGAGAGATATTACAAAGCATCATGGTCGAAAAACAGAATGTCAAAACAGGAAAGAAACTGAATTTCAAGATAAATTAGATGATTTATTCGATATCGCACATGCAAACGCGTTTGAATTAATTAAAATACAAGAAGACAAAGAGTTCTTAAAAAAGCAACGAGAAAAAGGAAGACCAGGTTGTATGCTAGGAACGGATAAAATTGTAATGCAGAAAGAAAAGCGAAAGGCAGTCCAGAAAGAACAAGAAAACCAGCGTCGAATAAAAGAAGATGAACGAAAAGAGTTATATGAACAACAGATTCAAAGAGGTATACAATTAAATATTCTATCTTTTAAGCAAATCAGAATTATTGTTGTAAAACAGGTATGATTGACATTGACGACGAAAACGATATTGAAGTTGTAGCATCAACATCAACATCTGTATCAAATCCAAATCCAGGTACATCAGGTATCTCCAGAGGTAAAACAATTTTTTTTACACCAAGACTGCTTTCAACTTTGGATAAGTGGAAAATCACTGATGGTGCTGCAGTTCATATCCTAAGCGCAACTGCTGACGCGTTGGGCTATGATATCGAAGATCTTATACTAAATAGATCATCAATTCGTCGAATGCGTCAGAAGCATCGTGCAACAACAGCACAAAACATTGCAGCAAACTTTGATGTAAGTACTGTAATGTGGGTTTTCCCTATGCTTCTTTTTTATGTTTTGAGTATAAATTAAGAAACTTGAGTTTTTATTTCCAGATTCCACGTAGTTTTGTTTTGCACTGGGATGGTACAATGTTACCAGAAATTAGTGGCAGGGAAAAAGTTGACCGCTTGCCAATCATAGTCTCATCTCAAGGTATCGATAAACTACTTGGCATTCCAAAGTTAAAATCTTCGAGTGGAAAAGAAATATCAGATGCCGTGTTTAATTCAATAAATGAATATGAAATGCTTGATCTAGTTCAAATAATCTGCTTCGACACAACTGCTCATAATACAGGAGTTCAAAGCGGTGCTGCTGCTCTGCTTGAAGGAAAACTAGGTCGCGATTTATTATATTTTCCCTGCAGACACCATATTTACGAGTTGTTGATCCGTAAAGTGTTTGAAATTAGAGTGGCTACTACAGCCGGTCCAGAAGTGCTAATTTTTAATCGCTTTAGCAAATACTGGATTAATATTGACAAATTAAATTACAAGAGTTGTTTAGAAGATGAACACATTATTACAGTATTGACTGCTGAAGAACGTGGAACAATTTTAAATTACTGTCTAGATAACTTAAAACAAGCTCATAGCAGACGCGACTACAAAGAATTATTGCAATTAGTTGTCACTTTTCTTGGTGGTACGGTGCCGAATTTTAACACCTTTCGTATACCTGGTGCAACTTCTCATGCTCGATGGATGTCAAAATGTATTTATGCACTTAAAATGTATTTGTTTCGTAATGAATTCAATATGACCAACCAAGAGTTAAACGGTATACGTAGTGTCTGTCTGTTCGTAGTTCGTATTTATGTAAAAGCCTGGTTTGGATGCACTAAAGCAATTGAAGCACCAAATCAAGACTTAAATTTAATTAAAAATATTATGGCTTATCCTGAAAGGGATATAGCTCTTGCTTTGCTACAAAAAATCAGCAATCATTTGTGGTATTTGTCGGAAGAAGCAGTCGGTCTTTCATTCTTCGATCCTAATGTAAGTGTTGCAATTAAAAAAAAATGGTTCAGGCAATTAATGTTGAAGCAAATACAGAAAAATGCAAGCGAATAATAACTAATCCAACAAATATCGGCACATTTGCGCAAAAAGATTTAAGCGATTTTGTAAATTCCAATACACACGCATTCTTTGATAGTTTAGAAATTTCAAAAGAATTTTTGCAAGTCGATCCATCGGATTGGAATGAAAGATTTGACTACGCTCACGGATCACAAATTTGTAAAAACCTATCTGTAGTGAATGATGCAGCTGAAAGAGGCGCCAAATTCATTACAGATTATAATAATAAATTAACCCACAACGAAGAGGAGAAACAATTCATTTTTCAGGTGGTTAAAGAATATAACATGAATTATCCCACTTTTAAAAAGACTTCACTATTAAATTAAAATAATATTAATGTTACTATGAGTATGTAATTAATAAAAATATTTAAGTTTATTCTTAATTTTCAAATAAATGTAAATAAAATAAAAAATATATATATTTTTGCCTTATTTCTCATAATAAAAACAAAAAGGTGCTTGGGGCACGGCTAAAAATTATCCAATCGTTGTCAAATTTTTTTTTATGCTTTTTGGGACTAAAACGAATATTTTTAGCGCTTGCCGTAACATATATTCGAGAAAATAAATTTGTCCTTATAAATAAGGACCGGTCTAATGTATATCTTATCAAAAACTTATCATCAAAAACCTCGTCAGACATGAAAATGCAGTTTACCAAGTTTTCGTCGTCAACCACCACGTAAATAAATGGATGCGTTCCCAGCAATTGTTTTTCTGGGTTTAGAGCTGCATAAAATGTCCGTAGGTGTTGCGGCGTTGGCAAACATACATAGTCCTTTGGGAGAAGGTTTAGCAATTTTGTTTTACTTTCGGTTTAACAATTCAGTTTAAGGGAACTTTTGACCATAGAAGACTCGAGAATAATTTGATTACATTCCTTGGAATATTTCAATTAAAATAGTTCCTCTTTTGTCCACCGCAAATTAAAATAATCTTATTTCAAATATATTTGTATGCCAAACGAGATTGTATTTATCAATTTCACCCTACATCTAAACAAACATCCCAATTCTATTCAACCAAGTCAACAAGTGGAAAAATCCTTTAAATCGAAATTCAAATAGAAAAACTCAAATCAACAACAACAGCAGACAAACAATCACACCATAATATGTTCAAATAGAAACTACGATACTGCTGTCTGGTAAAACAAATATACCCTCCAAGGAAGAATCCTTTCTTAACAAAAACAAAACACAGCCACTTGCACACATGATTTGAACAACTGTTTTGTTCTTTAGTCGAAAAAAGAACTCACGCACGAGTGCCAGGACGATTGTGTGAACACAAAAAAGGACAAAATCACGGACACACTCACTCAGACAGACACGAACAATCAAATGTCATCATGAAGGAATCCTTCTGAGACTCCGTGTGTGCGACACTAATGTCAACATGTTTTACACAAAGGCACTTCTTCACAGGCACATACACACGAACGAGTATGAACATATACACCTGTTCCCGGACGAGGAATAAGGAAGGAAGGATGTAGCTCGTTTTTGTATACGCCACGCAGTGGAGATACCTTCGAATGCTTACTCCTGGCATGTGGGCTAAACATAATAAAGGATTAAGTGGATTCGTTTGGCTTTGTTTGCCATGAAGTCGAAGTCCTTGCCATTGTACTGGTGGTTGTTGTTGTTGCTGCTGGTTTTGTGTCATCTTATCCCTGGCAATGGAGTGTTAACATTTGCTGTTGCTGTAAAACGTTTGCTCTGTTACACGCTGTTTACGTATGCAATTCATGTTTGCCTTCGGATTGTTAAGAATCTTGAAATTTGATTTTGCAAGAATGTTATCCTTTTGGAGCGAAGGAATACCAGGGATAGTGGGATAGAGGACTATGATACCTCAGCCAATACACCTGTTTACAAAACACTTGAGATTCCTTATATGCATTGTGGTATGGATATGGGAAATAACTATTTTTCCAAGAATAATATTCGGAAATGTAGTTTTCTATACATATGATGGGGGAATTTTGTAATAACCAAAAGATAAAATAAATAAATATGAATTATGTTCGAATTTCTAGCGAACAAGTGAACATTTTAAATTTGATATGACTCATTAACCACAACATGATTTAAACAAGTGAAAAGGGTGTAAGGTTCGGTATGCCAGCATGGAGTTGATTCCATAGTATTACCGGTAGGTTAGAAGCAGTAGACTTTACATAGAAATACAGTAAAACATAGGGATATTTAATGAAATTGCGATATTTTGTCTATTATTACATGTTATGTCTCATTATTTTAGAAATTATTAAATTGTCTCATTATTTTAAATTGAATAATGTTACTTATAGATGTCACTTACAGAAAAGTTATTTGGTTTTCAATGCATCCACTCCAAAACATTAGAAGAAAACTTTGATACACATAAAACCGCAGCAACCCGAACCATCAAAGCATGTCACTACTTCCATACTGAGGCGCTCGGAGAAATTTCTGAAGGCCTTCCGATTTTTATAAAATTTGGTGAACGGTTCTGAAAACTTTGACTATAACCCTGTAACGTTGAAGTTTTACATATTTTGGGGATTTGTATTGAGACAAATTTGAAAGAGAATTATTGGTCCCGACACTACCGGAACTGACGTTATAGAAAATATTTCTATTCCAAGTGGTTACCCAATATCTATATATATAAATCAATGTGTATGTTCCGTATAGGAAGCCAAACCGGTGACCCGATTCGCTTGAAAATTTTATTGTATCTAATTTCTGGACGGGGGTGGTTCCTGGATATACAAGGTCATGATAGGATGATAGGACCTTTGTCCTATCATCCCACACAAACAATATTTTAAAACTATCAAAAATTCTCATTTTATCTTTCAAAGCATACGAAGTAGGAGAATAGTGAAGAATGAACTCGTGCAACACCGGGTATAAAATACTAGTCTTCTATATATATAAAAGAGTTGCGGTACTGACTGACTTATCATTGACCAGCCCCCAGACAAAACGGCTGTAGCCAGGGTCATCAAATTTGCAGGGTAGTTTCCAATTATGACGTAGACGTCGACTAAGAAAGGGTTTTACGAAATTCGTACTTTTAGGTGGTAAAATGGGACAAAAAGAGATAAACATCGAACCTTCGTCCTGACTAAACGGCAGTAGCTAGAAACATGAAATTCGGTGTGTTCCTTGCAATGACCATGCAGACGAGCTACAAACAGTGTTCGTGTTTATCGCTCGTCGGAGACGGACGTGTTTTTTTAATCGCGGATAGTGTATTTACCTGCTAACAGTGTGTCTATAAAGTGTAGTGTAATAAAAGTGTAAGGGTTTTCCCAAAACGTGAATTCTGTGGAAAGGGTAATAAAGTGCCACCAATAAAAAAGTGGAAAAACACAGTATACCCGAACACGTGCAGATATTGACTGTACCTGCGATGGCAAACCTTCCTAGCTGTGCAAAGAAGAGGATGCTGGAACAGGACGTCAGTACCTGCCAGGTATCAAAGTTGGAGTTCGAAACTCTCGTAACCAACTTCCAAAAATTGATCGAGGAGAATGCGTTATTAAAAAAGCGCATTGAAGAGCTAGAGGAACGCCTGTCTTCTGATGAAGAAGACAGCGAGATGGAAGAAGATGTCCCAGAAGAGGCAAAGCCACAGACATCTGGGGCAGCCGTGAGCACACCGCCGATGCCACGGATTAAGGTATTGAGCGCAACGCCGGCGTCTCAAGCTGTTAGCACACCGCCGGTGCAACAGCAAAAGAAGGATGTTTGCTCACCGCTGGAGCAAAAGAAGACAGAAGCAAAAGGAGCCGTACCCAAAAGAACAACAGCTACCAACAGGAATCAACCAAAAAAAGATAAAAAGACGATGGAATCAACTTCCGGTAAGAAATCGAAATTAAGCATTCCGACAATTATTTTGTATAATGTAGGTGTTAGGGAACTAACAAGAAAGATGACGAGAGTCTTAGGGCACAGTAACTACATGTGTAAAGTGGTTAACAGAACAGTGACGCATCTCAACACAGAGAAATTAGAAGATTTTGCTAAAATGAAGGAAACCCTAAAGGAGCAAAAGTACGCTTTCTACACGTACACTCCTAAAGGCACAGGACCGTACAGCGTAGTCATTGACAGACTGTCAGACGACTACGAGGTAGAAGACGTAAAGGCTGGATTGGCTGGGGTCAATTTCAACCTTAATGTATTAAAGGTAGCGAAACTGGGTGGAGCTAAATGGCTCATCCACGTATCCAGGGACTCGGACCTGAAGAGCCTTCACGGCTTAAAACGTTTCCTACATTGCGTAGTGAACGTTAGGAAGGACGTTAAGAAAGGCCTAACGCAGTGCTACAACTGCCAGCGTTTCGGACACGTCTCTTCGAACTGCGGCATGCCAAGCAGGTGCGTCAAGTGTGGCGGACCTCATGCCGGTGCCCAGTGCACATTTCCTTCCAAAAAGGACGCACAGCAGGCTATGGACACTTCCAGTGAGGTCACTCATGTGGTTAAGTGTATCAACTGCAATGCAACCGGCCATACTGCTGGCTCAAAGGATTGTCCTAAAAGACTGTCCTTGCTGGCAAAGAAGGCTGAAAGGAAGACTGGGAACACTGACAATCCCAGACAATTGCCACCACGGACCAGTGATATGCGCCGTGGTGTTTCATACGCCGCGGCTGCTGCTGGGCCTTCCAATGGCAATTCGTCAACGGGCGGAGCACGGGGAACTACTTCTCATGCTCCTTCCGTTCCCTCGGGCGGAGCACGGAGAACTACTTCTCATGCTCCTTCCGTTCCTTCGGGTGGGAATGGAAACACACTGAAGGGGTCCTCGACACGTATGGACTTTCTTAACAAAGAATGTATGGAATTCTTTGGTAAGAGCTTCCAGACCTTGTCGGACAAGATAGGTGACTTCGCAGAGACGTACGACTCTCTGGACCGCGCGGACAGGCCAAGGGCTATATTTGAGCTCCTTATCTCTATTCGATTGGATGTCTAATTCAATCAAATGCATTTTTCTTAATGTCAACTCCATCGTTTCCAAACATAAGAGACACTATCTCCGACTGTTTGTAGACGAACACAAACCGGACGTTCTTTTGCTCGCTGAGCACAGACTTTCTGCTAGACATGTGTTAGTTTTACATGGTTATACTGTTTTTAGACAGGATAGACAGAACGGCCGAGGTGGGGGTACGGCTATCCTAGTTAGGAACGACATACGGGCGGAGAGGGTGTTATTGAACCTCGGTGCCGTTGAGAATACTGCAGTGAGATTTAGGAGAGAAGACGGAACAACACTCACGGTAATAGCCATGTACCTCCGCCCGCGAGACTTGCTAACAGATTCGGATCTTGATCCACTTCTGTTGCTTGCGAGGCAGGGGGAGGTACTGGCTGGTGGTGACTTGAATGCCAAGCATCCTTACTGGGGTGGCAACGAATTCAATCCGAATGGTACATGTCTTCACGACTTCCTCTTAGGTTGTCCTGATATGGATATCTTCCCCACTGCGGGGCCGACGAGACTCAATAGGGTACTTGATTCTTTTATCGATATCTTTATTGCCTCGTCTAGTATCTCCATAGTGGGAAATTACGGTGGGCTACGGACGTTGGACAGTTTCTCTGACCATAGGGCTGTAGAGGTTGTTTTGTGCCGCGACGAACTGACACGGACGGAACGACGTACATTATTTAACTACGACAGGATGAATGTTAGGCAGTTTAATAGAATTCTTGAGGGTAGATTAGAGGACTGTGTATTGCCGACTGGACACAATGTGACTACCGCTGAGGTCGATGGATGTGTAGAGAATATGAGCGCGGTTTTCAGGGAGGCCATGGAGGCTTCTATTCCCAGGATTACTCCCGGGGGTAGAGGACTCAGGCGTCTTCCTCCGCATATTCTTGGATTCATCCGCGAGAAGAAAAGACTTAGGAGGATTTGCCAAAGGACCGACTACGGACGGCAGAACATACTGAGGGCTGACATTCGGAACCTGGACCGAATAATACAGGGAGCTATTGCTCAGTTTGAACGTGAGCACTGGGCAAACTACCTCAGGGGGATAAAAGTCAACAACAAGACTTTTAAACAGGTTAAAGGTGCTGCTGGCATAAGTTCTAGAAAGCCGATATCTAATCTGCTAGACCCAAATGGTGTCTTGGTAACAGATGACGATGGTAAGGCTAATCTTCTAGCCGATGGCCTACAGTGTGTTCTGCCCGATCAACTCTCTACCACAGCTTCTTTTGAGGTAGCTGTTAGGGCTAGAGTGATGGACTTGGTGGACAGAACTCCGCTGGTGGAATTTTCATCTGACATTTGCGCAGATGGTTCATCCAGAGGGGACGACGACATATGGCATGATCTCGGGCTGATTAGCCCTGCGGAAGTAGGCGCAGCTCTTAGGAGTAGACCGAACCGCAAGTCGAATGGACCAGACGGTGTACCGGACATAGTTCTGAGAAAGACTGGTTTGACAACATGGACGTTCCTAGCGGTGCTAATTAATCACTGCCTCAACTTGGGCTATTTTCCGAGGGCGTGGAAGGAATCAGTAACGATCCCAATCCACAAACCCGGAACTGACCCCACTTTGTGTGGAAGCTACCGACCGATATCGCTGTTATCGGCCTTCGGGAAGCTTCTGGAACACTTTATCCTAGCACGGGTAAATCGGACGATAGAAGATCTGGATATACTTACAGATAATCAGTTCGGCTTCAAGAGAGGACATTCCACGTCTCATGCACTGGTTGTGTTCGGCGACTACGTATCGAGGGCATTGAACAAAAGACAGGCTACCATTGCGGTAAGCCTGGACTTTGCTAAGGCTTTTGATACTGTGTGGCAGGACGGCATTGTGCACAAGATGTTGATGTACGGTTTTGGAGGCAACACTTGTAGGATAGTCGCAGATTTTTTAAGGGATCGGACGTTTAGAATGAAAGTAGGGGACAGTAGGTCAGACAGTAGGAATGTTGTAGCAGGTGTACCACAGGGCTCATTACTGGGACCTGTACTCTACAACATATTTGTAAGTGATATCCCGCAGCCACCGGATGGAGATCTACTCCTAGTGTATGTGGATGATATCCTTGTCGCTGCTTCGGGGCCTAAGTCCCGTACCGTTAACTTGAGATTGAACTCATATCTCTCAGAGTTGTCGGAATACTTCCGTAAGTGGAAATTGAAACTGAACGTTGGTAAATGCGACAGTATCATATTCAAGGGGAAAAGGTCCCTCCTTTATCCAAATTGCAGGTCATATGAACCTGAAATACGGATTGGAGGGGAACGGGTGCGCAACTCGGTGAAAATTAAATATCTAGGGGTGACTTTTAATGAAAACTTTAGGTTCTATCGACACATTGACCTCATGTTAAGTAAGGTGAAGAAGACATACATGTTGTACCACAGAATTCTCAGATGTAGGGGAGGACTGGGTGACGAAGTTAGGTTATTATTATATCGACAGATAATTAGGCCGCTACTCTCTTATGCCTTTCCAGTGTGGTATTGGATCTCTTCCAGCCAAATGGAAAGACTCAGGAGATGGGAAAGGACGATTTTGGTTTCCTGTCTGGGACTTAAGCGAGTCATGGGCTCCGATGGTATCCCTAGGAGACCATCCTGCCGGAAGATTTACGGTTCTATCGATTTCGATAGAATCGATGTCTTTCTTGTCCGGAATGCTCTGAACTTCTATGGAAGGGCAGAGTTTCTGGACAACAGACTGATTAGGGGTTGTCTTGAGATGACCGACAGTGTGGAAACGCAACTCAGTAATGAGTTCCTTCCACCTGCTGGGCTACTGACTCTCGATTCCGAGGGACTTCTTTACCGGGCGGACAGACTCTTGTTCTACCACAGACGGTTTAAGACCTTGGACATTGACGACACGGTATACAATACCAATCAATAATTTGTACATAATAGTTTTTAAGTAGTTTGTAAGCATTTAGTGTAAGTGTTAGTATAAGAAACAAAATGTAAAAGCTCTTCCTTTTTTATATAATTCTATTTTTTAAGGAAAAACATGTTAATGTAAAAAAATGAAAGAATGCCATGTTAGCAGCAAGCTGCGACATAACCTTAGTATAAATGACATTGTCCTTGAAAGATAATATAGTATGCTAGGATGTAAATTACCACTGTTAGATTTAAGATATTTTATATTGTGTAAGGCTGAAATGAATTTAATAAAACCCAAATCGTTTGCAAAAAAAAATCGAGCTACAAACAGGGATTTTGCGAAATTTTTACTTTTAAGGGAGTAAAGAGACAAAAAGGGATAAAAATGGTACCAATTTAAGAATTGCAGCTAAAATCGTGAAAATCGGTATTTACATTTCTCTGACAACGTATAACGTGCAATATAAATTGATTTTTCGAAATTTGTACTTATAAGGTGAGCTGGACAAAAAGGGATAAAAATGGTACCAACTAAAGTATTGTAGCTAGAATCGTGAAATTTGGTATGTAAATTCCTCTGACCATGTAGAAGTGCGTTAAAATTGAATTTTTCATATTTAGAAGCGGAATATAAATGCATTTTGTACTTTTAAGGGTTGCGCGGGACAAGAAGGGATAAAAATGGTACCAATTAAAGTATTGCAGCTAGAGATGGGCGCCACTCACGTGAATTGCGTGAACGTGAGGAACGAAAAAATGTTCGTGCGTGAATGTGCGTGAGTCTAATTTCTGCGTGAATCACGTGATTTTTTCGTGAGTCGCACATATTTAATAATTCTTTTATTTTCATTTAATTTTGTTCAAAAATGTGAAATTTTCCATTCAAAATAAAAGTCATAGACATATTTATTTCTAAAAATTTTCCATTCAAAACAAAAGTGTAGATATAATATCTATTTTTTCTATTATTTAAGTAAGCATACCCTGCACCAACACTAAGCACAGAATTTATATCCTTAGTGTTAATTCAATTAAATAAACGCACAACTGCTATCGGGGTATATGCTGTGTTTCTACTTGGATTTTATGTCAGTGTCCGATTTCTAACTAATTTTGCGTTAAACTATACGGTATACCACACTGTAATATTGTACACTATTTTAAAAATATGAATTTAAATCAAACATCGGAAACGTAGAGTGTTTTAAACAATTAAATTAAATAATTTTCAGATTTGCGGGGCGTTACTCATTTCGATTTAAAATGTATATCTTTGTGGAAATTGTTTGCGTGATTTAAGTGAATCACGTGGTTCACGCGTGATAGTGAGCAAAATTTATTTTACTCACGTGAGCGTGCGTGAACGTGAGTAATGAAAAAAACTTCGTGCGTGAACGTGCGTGATTCAATTTTTTTCCTTCGTGAGCGTGCATGAACGTGAGCCAATAATCACAATAATCACGCGCACATCTCTAATTGCAGCTATAGTCGTGAAATTTGGTATGTAAATTCATCTCTCCACATAGAAGCGGAATATAAATGCATTTTGTACTTTTAAGAGTTTCGCGAGACAAAAAGGGATACAAATGGTACCAACTAAAGTATTGCAGCTAGAATCTACAAATTTGATGTGCAAGTTATTCTGACCACGTAGAAGCGCATTAAATTAGATTTTTCGAAATTTGTACTTATAAGAGGTGAGGGGGACAAAAGGGATAAAAATAGTACCAACAAAATTATTATAGCAAGAATCGTGAAGTTTGGTATGTAAATTCCTCTGACCATGTATTAAAATTGGATTGGAGCGTATTAAAATTGGATTTTTCAAAATTTGTACTTTTAAGGGTTACGAGGGACAAAAAAGAATAATAATGGTACTAATTTAAGTATTGCAGCTATAGTCGTGAAATTTGGTATGTAAATTCCTCTGACCATGTAGAAGCGCAAATCCTAATGGATTTTTTCGAAATTTATACCTATAAGGTGTGCGCGGGATAAAAAGGGATAAAAATAGTACCAACTAAAATATTGTTGCTATAGTCGTTAAATTTGGTGCGTAAATTCCTCTGACAACGTAGACTTGCAACAGAAATGGATTTTTCGAAATTTGTACTTTTGAGGGGAGAGCGGTACCAAAAAGGATAAAAATGGTACCAACATTCGGATTACAGCTAGAATCTAGAAATTTAGTATGTAAATTCCTCTGACCATGTAGAAGCGCCATCAAAATGTATCATTTTTCGAATAAAAGGCTCTGCGGTTGTAATTTTTTGTTAAAAACTGGGTAGAAAATGATAAAAAAATATATATACGAAGGGAGTTCAGCTAAAACAGTGCACATCGACAAGCAAATTCGTTTGGCTGTATATGATTGCTATGTTTCCAATTTACTATTTTAGAAAAGAAAATCAAATAAATACTATCCTAAAACAGAGACAGATAATAACAAATAACTGGCTTTTTCGCGTGCGAAGCAGCGGGTACTGCTAGTGTATGATATAAATACAAATGAAATGACAAATAATTATAAAAAGAATGATTGTAGAAGAAGGAGTAAAGCATAAAATATTTCGAAAAACCGCCAGTGCAATAATGTTCTAATTTGCATAATGATTATTCAATCCGAAGCAAATCTGAATGTATATATACAAAACCGGCCATCTTCGGGAAACGAGTTTTCCGTTTGTTAAAAAATTTACAATTTAAAAAAATCGGTTTTCGGTTTCCATAATTTGATATATATAAGCTAAAACGGAACCTTTTATATTATTTTTATACTTTTTGAGATTATTGAACACAAAAGCAATAAACCATAAGAATTAAAATAATATAATACATACATATTTAAAATTTTCTAATTTAATTTTCATACTTTAAATTGAAATTCACTTAAATCGCCGATCCTGTTTATTTAAATTACCAAATTATTGTGAAGTTTGTTTTGGGATTTAATTTGGACACCACAACAAATACGTAAGAGATGCTATGCTATATTATCAAAATTTTTCAAAAATTTCCTGATAAACCATTTAAGAAAAACCGATGGCTAGCAACGTTGCCACCTTATCAAGTCTCTTGTAATCTAGTAAGCCTAATCGAATAGGTCTATATGAGACAAATGTCTTATAAATGTCATTTGCAAAGTCATATATTCGAAGAAAATTATTTTGATGGAAATATACAGGAGGTTGTTTCGATTTTATTATGTTTCGCTGTTATTGTTATTATTTTTGAGTTTTTTCTAACAAAGATCACTTTAAATTATATACAAATCTTCTACCTTGAATATGGTAATTTACCATATATAATTAATTTGAAGAGAATATTACAGAGTTGAAGGTTACAATAATGTCGACAGATTTGTCATGCGATTTTAGAATTTTTAATAATTTAATGAATAAATCATGCAGGTGTTATACACAATTTTACTAATAAATTGAAGAAAAACTTATCTATACAATCTAAACTATCAACTATATATTACAGAAGCACAATATTACTGCCTCAAAATATAGATTTAGCGTAGCTACAAGATAAGGAACTGAGAATTTAAGCACGGTATTATGGTATAATGTTTTATTAACTATTAATATTACATCTGTTATATTTCAAAACAAACATTACATTTGAAATATATGCATACGTATATATGTTTAATTATTTAATTATTCATCTTGGTAAAAATGTTGAAATTGCATTGATCCCATATTTTTATAAATTCTTTAAAACTTGACTTGTTTTATCAGAAAATAGAAAAAATAAGTTTTTATTCAGCAAACAGTATGTTGACGATATCACGGGATACCGGGAAATTGAAAAAATTATTTCCGTTTCCCGAAAAAAAAAGTACGGGATGGATGTTACACATCAAGCTCCAAACGACGCTATTTGATATTTTGCGTCACAAATCAATATTTTTTTAACGTCACAAATCATTATTTTGGGAAAATCTTAACCCTGCGGTATTAAGAGGTCAGTTCAGTGTATATTCGCAGCTAGTAAACAAACCATGTGAGAGTCATGATTTCTTACGTATTTTCATTGTCGAATATATCCACGAAAGACAAATCTTTTGTAATTTACAAACCGGTTTCGACATGAAAACACCGGTTTCCCCGGTTTGTCGAAAATGCAGATTTTTAAATAACCGGTAGACGGTGTCGGACGTAAAACCGGTTAACCGGTTTTCGGTTTTGACATGCCTATACACAGTAGAATCGTTGGAGTAAATTTAAGTCTAAATATTAGCAGCAAATTGTCTTTTCGAAAACCAAATGATGAAATGGAACTGAAACTGAAACTTTTTTCCTTTCACTGAACCAGCACTCAGGGGATGTCCTCTATAAATGTAGTGCATTGCGTTGGTGGAAGGAAGATAAAGTATTGGGAGGAGGAAAGAGGGAGTAGTGACTGTTGACATCTGTTTTGAATTTCTGAATTTTGAATGGACAAAAATTATGTATAATTTATCAGTGATAAAATACGGCTTTTTTACAAAGGTGTGCTCAATCAATCGCCTGTAACTCCTGAAATACTTTACCGATTTTAATTTGAAGGCAATTTCAATTACTTCTAAGATGTTCATGTGGTATGTTATAGCTGGGTTAGATTTCTTGTTATTTTCTTTTGTGCTTTAAAATGATTAGACTAATCATTTTTTTGAAAATTTTAAGTGGTGTTCTTATATTTCTTTTAAGGTGACTGTGTGAATTTGAAATTTGGTGCTTTAAAAATTAATTGCAATTACATTCAGGATAATCGGTGAAATATTTCAGGAGTTACAAGTTAAATTGGTCATAACCTCCCTGTGGTACTCCTGCGTTTAACCTATGCTCGTCGGAACCCATCTACAACAACCCGTATAGTCCGATCTCTGAGGAAGCTCAATATAAATCGAGAGAATTCACTACCAAGACCAAAAGCGATGAGCTGTAATAAAATAACTCTTACTGCAGACATTATATACATTTAATATATTATTTCATATTTTTTCTCTAAACTGTTTTTCTTACAAATTTAATTTTCTCCAAACAAATGTTCCTAAAAATAAACCTGCTGTATGTTTGTGAAATGGCATTATCATAAATTATAAAAAGGATTAAAGTACTTCTTAAGACCTTTCAAACAAGATATATAACTTATAAATCGTTTAAACTGGTTTCGAAATACTAGTATTTGAAATACTAGTTGACATACATGTCAACAGCATTTTCATTTTTTTTGTGAAAATTACAATGCCTATAACTCTGCAAATACAATTTTAAGATTATTTTCCTAAGACATGAGTAAAATATTTTCTGAGATTTCCAGTAAAATCTGAGTGATTTCAACATTTTTTGACGTGGATTGTCTCATATATTGTGTGTTAACCATCTCCAATATTTTGAGATTTCACCCGTAATCATATATAATTGTTATATCAGCATGAGCAAAATTTCAGATTTCTACGATAATTCCTGCTAGTTTTGTATGGAAGCGAGCGCGATACAGTGCGTCATCTACATAACGCTTTAATACATATGTTGATTTTGTCGGATTTTTCAAAGGTGTAACGAAAAGCTTTGTTCATATAGGGCGGCCTCAAGCTCTCAAGCAAGGACAATAGTTGTAATGTGGCTATGGCTTTCACCTCTCTGTGCCATAGAGTCTGTGGCAGCCAACGTGAATTTACCCGAATTGGATTTATGTAAACACAGCAATACGAAAGCTTGCCACAGATGGCGAATGCAAAACAAAGTGCTTTCATATAAGCTAGTGAAAAGTTCAAATACTGTATAATTGTATTTGAAAGTTACATCAGTGCTCAAAGTATACATATAGTTTGACATATAACATTAATAATTTGATAATTTATGATATGGCCAAAAAGTAGCAACGCCGCACAGTGGTTCAGAATCAAAATCCATCGGCCAAAATTCAATAACTTTTGTTCTACAATTGTAAAGGGTGATTTTTTAAGAGCTTGATAACTTTTTTTTTAAAAAACGCATAAAATTTGCAAAATCTCATCGGTTCTTTATTTGAAACGTTAGATTGGTCCATGACATTTACTTTTTGAAGATAATTTCATTTAAATGTTGACCGCGGCTGCGTCTTAGGTGGTCCATCCGCTTAGTCCAATTTTGGCATTTCCACGTTTTTGAGTAACAGAGACCCAATTGGTGCGAACGGCGACGAATCGAAAATTGGTGGTCATCATTAACACTGGCCGATACAGCTGCGATATTTTCTTCAGTTCGCACTCTACGTAAGCGTGTTGGTGGTTTAATGTCCAACAATGTAAATTTGGTGCGAAATTTAGTCACAATAGCCCGAATAGCCGCTTCAGTGGGTCGATTAAACTGACCATAAAATGGAAGCGCGCAATGAACTTTCTTAACAGAGCACGCATTTTGATAATAAAATTCAATAATTTGCAAGCGCTGTTCGTTTGTAAGACGATTCATGATGAAATGTCAAAGCATACTGAGCATCTTTCTCTTTGACACCATGTCTGAAATCCCACGTGATCTGTCAAATACTAATGCATGAAAATCCTAACCTCAAAAAAATCACTCTTTAATTCAAAAGACATCACTTGAAATTCAAAAGACACCAGTTGAGATTCAAAAATTCCATTTGCAATTTAAAAAATATTACTTGAAATTCAAAAATTCCATTTGAAATTCAAAAATTCCATTTGAAATTCAAAAGTCGTCATTTGTAATTCAAAACTCGTCATTTGCAATTCAAAAGACACCATTTGAAATTCAAAAGTTTTCATTTGTAATTCAAAAATTATTCCATTTGCAATTCAAAAAGGGTAAACAAAATTATTTAAACAAAATATACATTAGGTTGGGTAGCATTTATTTATTTCTGTAAACTTTAATATTCTGCTGTTAAGAAAACAGATTTACGTATCTCTCACGCAAATCACTCTAGCCTATTTAAATTTAAAGATTTTGTAACTTCTATACGGACGATCGGAATACTCTGAAATTTGGTCATTGGTAATGTTTTCATAGACGTTATATACACCTGCAATATGAGCGATATTGCAAAACCTCTTACACAAATTGGCATAAGCTTTGGTTAAAATAAAACTGATCAGTAACAATTTAATATTGGAAATGGTTTTACAATCACTTTATACCTGTAAAATAGTTATCATTTGTTGTACCTCCCACACAAATAATCCAACCCTAAGTAAAATGCAAGTCATTATAAATTATATGCAGATGATCGCTGAACTGGCGAAGGTTATAAACTATATATGAAATTACCGACATTTTACATCATTATAATTATCAGTTGTTTATTATTTTTTTAAATCTGTTTCCAATACAGCAGAATATCCAAATTTGCAGAAAAAATAAATGCTGCCCCACCTAATGTATATTTTTCTTAAATAAGTTTGTTTACATTTTTGAATTTCAAATGGACTCTTTTGAATTTCAAATGGAATAATTTTTGAATTTCAAATGAAAACTCTTGAATTTCAAATGGTGTATTTTGAATTACAAATGACGAGTTTTTAATTTCAAATGACGAGTTTTGAATTTCATATGACGACTTTTAAATTTCAAATGGTGTCTTTTGGATCAAAAATGACGAGTTTTGAATTTCAAATTATATTTTTTGAATTTCAAATGGAATTTTTGAATTTCAAGTGGTGTCTTTTGAATTACACTAGAAAATGGTGTAGTAAACATTTTTGAGCTCTTTAAAAAATCAAAATTAGACAAGGACCCAAGGATTAATTTGAGATATTAATATTTGATATTAAAAAATCAGGAAATCGGATATATTTTAGAAATCGGTCTAAAATTGACCAGTTTTCGTATTTTTCGATTTTAAAGAAAATTAAAATATTTATTTTAATAAACACACTTTTTTTAAAGATATTGCAAAAAGTCAGATTTTTTAGTTCCAAAACGCAATTTAGTCATTTTCGGAACTAAAAAATCTGACTTTTTGCACCAAATGTATCCTATCTTCCAAGGGTTCAATTTCGTGCAGGCAAAATTTATTCTACAAAAACGGGGAACCCTTCAACCATTCCAAATATGTATACATTTCGTTAAAGGCTTTAGAAGGAAAAAAAGTAGTGTTGATCCAAAGTCAAAAATTTGTTCAAAATCGATATTTTTGCAATATTCATTACAACCAAACTATATATGGCACAAACATAGTTTTCACGTCATAATAAAGCTAAGAAACCATAATTTCTAATGAAAACAAATTTTAGTGCCAATCGCTTAAAATGTCTCACACAGTTCGACAAAGTCAAAAAAAAAGAAATTACGTTTATTTCAATTTTCTGAAATCTGAAAAACGTGAAAATCTGTAATACAAAATAAATTAAAATTATTTCTTCGCATTATGAACAAATACGATAAAATATGTTAAAAAAATAAACATAAAAAATAAAAATTTTAATTTAAAATATTGCTGGGTAACTATACCTGCATATACACATACTTACATATGCAACTCAATGAGATGCTTGTAAGATGGCATGTGTGCTTTATTACTTGGTGCGATTTTTTAAACGCAAATTCGGCAAGTGAGTTGTGATTCTCGTTCGTTTGTGAGAATCATCTCCTTATAGAGGCCGGGTTTGATGTTGAAAAGTCGCTGCGAAGCCACTTGAAAAGACTTTTGACATGGTCGAAATCATGATCGTGGTAGTCTGCAGCCAAGTAATAAATGTCACCATGCCATTTGTAAATAAATTTGCATTCTATTAAATATAGAAGCAAAATGGTCTTGAGCCAGGACAATATCCCAGTTCAAATCAATTTTAATTTTCTTTAAAATCGAAAAATAGGAAAAGTAGTCAACTTTGGGCCGATTTCTAAAATATATATGATTTCCCGATTTTTAATGTTAATATCTCAAAATAATCTTTGGGTTCTTGTGTAAATTTGTTTTTTTTTTCAGAACTCAAAAATGTTTACTAGAACAAAAGTTATTGAATTTTGGCCGATGAATTTTGATTCTGAACCACTGTGCACCGACTAAAATGAAGCTACAATCTAATGTATATAAGAGCGACATACAATAGAATATATATAAATTAGATGTTTACTTACAAAGTTCGATTATTTGGTTGAAAAATCGCTGCGAAGCCTCTGAAGAAGAAGAATGTCGTCAAGAGCCGGAAATCATGATAGAGGTAATGCGCTGTAATGTAAAAAGGGCCAATGTGCCATTTGTAAAAAGTTTGCATTTTATAAAATATAAATCAAAGAGTATTTATAAAGGTGATAACAGGAGCCCAGCTGACTGAAATTTTTTCATTCAAAATTAACCGAAACTGTCAAATCCCATATATTTTGCTTTGACATTTTGACATTTTTTGACCATTCAAAAAATTCCTTGTATTTTGTTGTTGCCGAATTTGTTGTTGTTCTAGTGCTATCACTTGTATAAATACGCCTTGATATAAATGTAAAAAGGTTTTGAGCCAAGATAATATTATTAATTGTCAATTCTAGTTTAAAATGTCATCCACAAAAAGTGGAATAGAATATTTTGAATGTTTCGTTTTCATACAAATTGTAATAGCGTAAGAGGCAAATTTGCTCAAAAGTTCCAACATTTACCAGCTAACAAAAAGCTCTATCGATAATATATAGATGACGACGAAAGCTCTAAAAAGTAACGACAATACAAGGTAGCATTTTCCCCAAATGAAAATGGGAATGACCTAAATAAACAAAACATTCCTTAACAACCAGTCAGTCACTTCAAAGTAAACATCGAGAAACGTGTTTGATAACAAAATATTTTTTTTAACGAATATTTATTTAATTCCTGGTCAATTCAATGTCACTAACGGCCAAGAACTCCTACTGGACCCGTGTGGTGGGCGAAATTGAGAGGAAATCCGTTATGAAAACTCAACAGGAGGCCATCAAGAAGTATGATTTCTCATTGACTCTGCCGAAGGGGCTACGCAAACGGGTTGCTAAGATTTTGCCCTACGAATTTGATGAGTATGACAAAAACGTGTTCATAGCGGAATCAACAGTTGAGATACCCTCAACCTGTGGCGAAGAAGTCGCCAAGGAAGAGCCTGAGGGAAAGGAAACTAATGAGGTAAGATGTGATTATTGAATTGTGGATCCAGTTAGAGATTGCTTTCCTTTTTGCAGCAGCCCGAAATCTCCAAACTATTCACTTGCCCGAAATTCGAAAGGCTGGAACCGGAAGAACCCGAATTCGTGCTGAAATTGGACAAACCTTTGGGATACAAAGGCAACCCGAAGAAGAAACAAAATTGGACTTCATCGTACATTTGTAAGCCGCGCAAGCGACGTGTTTGTTGGGACTCGAAAATCTATGACATGGAGTGCAGCATATGGGAGAAGACATTGGACGAACAGGCGGAACAACTCATGGACGCAGTAAGTTTGAAATAGCGCAGACAGCAACCAAACACCCTTCCTAACATACATACCACACACACCCACTTTTATCCGCAGTCAGCTGAACGCTTCACCACCTGGATAAATTCATTGGGCAGCAACAGGGATTCGGATATTTCAAAGGAACAGCTTAAAGCTTTATTTTCCATAGAGGGCGACCGCAACCTATTCGCATCGATAATTATCGAACCAAAAGAGATGAAAACGATAGCCAAATCAGTGGCAGACAAATGGAATATGCCCGAGGTAAGTAAACAACCACATTGTAACAACCCACCCCATATTTACCACCATTGCAAACACCAACCCTAATTTTGTTGGCTTCTCTTTCCAACTACTCTCCACCAGATGGCCACTGAATTGAAGTATGAAAATCTCCTAAAGAATCGTTTGAAAAACGTACCGAAGAAAATCGTAACTGTCGCCTTTGGACGCACCATACCCCTCAAGGACAGACCCTGGCAACCCTCAGAATTCGACGATCCCACTGCCACCGTGTATCCGGATGAGCTACTTTCATTGGAAAAACTTTTCAAAGGCATTACACATTTACGCTCCACCAAATCTTTGGCTGAGTTCTACAAAAAACATACCGCTCTGGAGCGGCCACACTACTTGGTTAAATCGGGCCTCTTCAGGGAAAAGGCGAAAGCTCAGGCTGTAGCAGAAGTGCCATTGTACGAGCGCTTGAAATTGAAATACTAGTGTGAGATTTGAAACTGTGAGTTTATTTGATAGATTTACTGTAATTTGAAAATTATAAAAGAATACGTTTGCATAGATTTTTATTGTTTTATATCTTGTGTGATTTTTCACAGAAATTTTGGTTGATTTTGCATCAAATATTTTGAAAGCAAAAATCGTAAAAATAAAGCTCATCATTTCATTCCTTTTAAATTTACTAAAAATCAATTAATGTAATCATCAATCTGTAATCAAAATAAAAGAAAGTGTATTAAACCGGCTCATTTTGTATTGGAGAAACAACAGGTTTGTTTTATAAACAACCACCAAAATATTTGATAACAACCCCAAAACATACCTGTACGTCATTGCCAGGAGTGTTATGACAATAAAGTTTGAGTTATCCTGCTCGTAGAGGTGTCAAATTTAAAATATGCAAACTAATTAGCGATTTTAATGTTAATTTTGATAAAATTTTCATAAAATTTGTATGTAATTCCTCAAGTTTGTTCCAACCTTAATTGATTGAAAGATATGTCCTAAATATTTTGGGGTATTCATGAAACAAACCAAACTTTCATTTTAGGTGCACAGAACCTCAAATTTTTTGCGACCTGGTTTAATGTATATGTAATAATTTCATGTGAAGTAATGACATTTTCCAATTAGGCAAGGCGAAAATCCATCGCATGAAACTACTCTATATTAGAAGTTTTTTTATTTTTTATTTAAAACAAGCACAAACAAGTAAAAACGGAGAAAAGTTCGGCCGGGCCGAACTTTATGTACCCTCCAACATGTATTGCATTCCAGAGAGGCAGTCCATTTTCGTAAAAGTGCAGTGACGTTACAGGAAAATTTATTTTTTTTAATGTTGCCAAACCAAATAAAATTATTGAAAAAAAATAATCTTATAAAAAAATTTTAATTATTTGAAATCACGCTTATAACAATATGTTTATACTATTTATATATATTAAATCTTAATATCCTAAATATTGAGGAATAGTTAGTGCATTTTTAGCTACATCCGTTTGGTTGGTTGTATTTCCATCCTATTTGAATTTCTAATGTACACATTCTTAAAATCCATTATCCCGTATGCACACAGTGCAATATATCCTAATTTTATGATTCTACCCATTTTTGCTGTAAAAGTAAAAATCTTTTTATTTTGCGAGTCTATGCAGTCAGAGGAATGTATACACCGAATTCCATGATTCTAGATGCTGGCATTTAGTTAGTACCATTTTTATCCCATTTACCCCCTTAAAAGTACGACTTTCTAAAATCTCTTTATTTTCGGAGTCTACGCAATTAGAGGGATGAACACACCGAATTTCATCATTCTAGCTGTAGCCGTTTAGTTGGTACCATTTTGTGTTCCTCTCTTCCCATTGTATCCCTTGAAAGTACGAATTTGGAAAAAACTTTTTATTTTTCGTGCCTACGCAGTCAGGGGAATGTATACTTCGAATTTCATGACTCTAGCTGCGGTTATTTGGTTGGTACAAATTGTGTCCCCTTTTTCCATTTTGTCCCCAAAAAGTACGAATTTCAAAAAAAATCCTTTATTTGACGAGTCTACACAATCAGAGGATTGTATACACCGAATTTCATTATTTTAAGTGCTGCCGTTTGGATGGTACTATTTTTATCCCTCTGTTCCCATTTTATCCCTTAAAAGTACAAATGTGGAAAAAATACTTTTATATTATGTATCTATTCAATTAAAATAATGTACACACCGAATTTCATGTTTCTAGCAGTTGTCGTTTGATAGATACCATTTTATCCCGTTTGCCCCATTTCACCCCCTACGTGCATGTTTTTGATGTAGGGGGAATGCACATTCCCATTATCAAGTTAGTACAAGCAGACATAATGAAAAAACTTGCCCAAATACTCTTATATATTAGGGATTTTTATGGGTATTTTCAGTCCCTGTGAGGGAAAAGTTTTTCCCTTTGAACCGATTTCGCCCAGTTGCAATCCCAACCGATCTATGACTATAAGACGCATTCATTTAGATGCTAGCGTCCTTTCAACAGACGGACGATCAAGAATATATATACTTTATAGGGTCTCAGGTTGATATTTGAAGGTGTTACAAACAGTATACCCCCATCCTGAAGGTGGAGGGAATGAAAACATATTTGGTGAACGGGTATGGTATTAAAATGAATTATGTTAGACAAACATTAAAAAATAGATATTGATATATTGAAATTTATTTTTGAAAAAAAAATCTATTTAAACATGTCGGAGAATACTTCAGAATGTTGTTCAGAGTTCTAGTCCTGTCATATATGTACAGTTGTAACTGTAGAGTTATAAGCACACACGTACAGTTCAAACCTTCAGCTTTGACATAGCTTTGAACGAGAGCGACGTTTTGTCAGCACTCGGTGTACATATTTATATCCTCCACTAGGGTATTATGTCTTTGTGCATTTGTTTGTAACACCCAAAAAGAATCGAGATAGACCCATCGGATTAGGTTCACTTTCAGAGTCGATTTATGAATGTCCGTTTATCTGTCTGTCTTGTAGCCAAAATAATCAAAGTACAAGTATTGTCCGATTCTTGCGAAAATTGGAAAAATTAAGTTTTACAGGTCAAGGAAGGACTCTATTTAATTTTAAGCAAATGGGTTACATATAGGCACCATACAAATTTCGCTCACGATATGACGTTTTGCGCTCTCGAAACCATATACTTCTCCCGATTTTCAACTACACCATTTCCAAGTGTAATTCAGAATTTCCATTTGAAATTCAGAACACATCAGTTGATATTCAGAAATTCCATTTGAAATTCAGAACTCGTCAATTGATATTCAAAAATTCCATTTGAAATTCAGAACTTATCACTTGATATTCAGAAATTCCTTTTCAAATTCAGAACTCATCACTTGATATTCAGAAATTCCATTTCAAATTCAGAACTCGTCACTAGATATTCAGAAATTCCATTTGAAATTCAGAATTCATCAATTGAAAATCAGAACTTGTTATTTGAAATTCAGAACTCATCAAATGAATTTCTGAATATTTCATATGAAATTCAGAACTTTTCATTTGTAATTCAGAAGTTATCAATTCAGAAATTATATACTACGCATGTAAAACTTTTTAAAAGATATTTACATAAAATGTAAATTATTTATAAATTACGGTGTATATAATCTTAGCTTTATAGATCGTCGGAATTAAATCATGTAAATCTCTTAATACAAAGAGTAGAATGGTAACACACAAAAATTGTAAAACTACAGGAGGTGAAATCTCACTATTTGTATGCTAACTTCCAGAAATGCGAGAGTAACATTCGCTTCTGCAAAGCAAATTTGTTTGTTGTTATTTTACAGTTTTATAAGGTTTGCTAAGAAAACAAAATATTTTACAACATATAACAATAAAAGATATGTGTTATTTTAATTTTCGTGTATATTTTTGACTATACTCATTGTTTTCCTCATTTTCATATTTTGCTTTAACGTGTAAACATGGCTGCAAAATTTGCTTTCTGTGTCATCTCTCAACGTTGCGACGGTAATAACAGCAAAGAGCGAGATTACTTGTCTTGAATATAGAAAGTCTTTGGTACCACTCCACTTATCTTGTAAAGTTGGTTAACTCGGCCAAGTTTGAAATGAAAATTATGTACCGATTATAGAAAAATGCTCTTTTTGTTGTCTTCACGTCTATTGAGGGTCAAAAAGTGATTCGCTATTAATTGCCTGTCAAATATTATCAAAGCTTGCCTCCCATTTCAATTTAACAATATATTTCATTGCATATTTATAATGCAAATAATAAACAACATATTAAAATAATTAATTGTGTTCTTTAGTGAATTTTATCAATTTAAATATATTTATGTATGACTGACTTTGGAGTACATCGAGATTTTTCTCTATAAATGTTTTCCGAATTTTGTTTGATAACTTCTGAATTTCATATGAAATGTTCTGAAATTCATTTGATGAGTTCTGAATTTCAAATAACAAGTTCTGATTTTCAATTGATGAGTTCTGAATTTCAAATGGAATTTCTGAATATCAAGTGATGAGTTCTGAATTTCAAATGGAATTTCTGAATTTCAATTGATGAGTTCTGAATTTCAAATGGAATTTCTGAATATCAAGTGACGAGTTCTAAATTTGAAATGGAATTTCTGAATATCAAGTGATGAGTTCTGAATTTCAAATGGAATTTCTGAATTTCAATTGACGAGTTCTAAATTACAATTGATATTTTCTGAATTACACTTGGAAATTTCTCTCCCATCAAATGTCTCTCTTTTAACAGACTTTCTTCAAATTCAACTCATATTTCAACAATAAACATCTGTGGTGAAAGTGGTCCAGAGCGGTTCAGATTTATATGAATGGTGAGGCTCTGATAAACCCTAGTAATGATTTTCTGCTACTCACATTGCGCCTTATAGCCTGGCAATAAAGAATCCTAAAATATAAATACATCAAAATTCGCGCGAATTTTTCGTTTGTAAGCCTTTACTCTCAAACAAAGATCACTCATGTATTATCCATTAATGCTCAAACTAATATGTTGTGTTTGTACAAGACTTTAAAAAAATTGATTGAGCTTAAAACACGTTTTCCGAAAACAAGCCCTTATGATGCTCGTTGCAGTCATTTCAGTTCCAAGTGCTGCTACGGCATCCTTTTTTTTAATTTTGCTGAGTGCATTTAACTACTTATAAGCTGCTTCCTCATTTTCATGATTATGGTTCACGCGAACGCAACTGCCATTTGTAAGTAAATTCACCCTAGATTTACACAAATTGTATCTAAATTCATATTTAATAACGTCTTTATAGACAGATTTTTTTCTGAATATAATTTTTTTCAATAACATACAAAAGTTCACTATTATTCCTGATATTATTTCAAAATTCATTTTACGTTTTTCTTCTTCACTCTAACTGAGTCTAACTTTAAACTGAGTATTGATCTACTGCGCTTACTTCCGAATGGACCTACTTACGCTAAGAATGAAATATCGATTTTAAAGAAAATGAAATAACGCCCCAAAATAGCTTTATGGTTTTACTAGCAGTACCCGCTGCTTCACGCGCGAAGAAGCCAGATATTTGTTTTTCGTTTTATCCGTCTCTGTTTTAGGATAGTATTTATTTGATTTTCTTTCTAAAATAGTAAATTGGAAACATAGCACTCATCAGTCATACAGTCAAAGGAATGTACTCGTCGATGTGCACTGTTTTAGCTGAACTCCCTTCGTATATATATTTTTTATAATTTTCTACCCAGTTTTTAACAGAAAATTACAACCGCAGAGCCTTTTATTCGAAAAAAATCCATTTTGATAGCACTTCTACATGGTCAGAGGAATTTACATACTAAATTTCATGATTCTAGTTGTAATCCTAAAGTTGGTACCCTTTTTAACCCATTTGGTCCCGCTCTCCCCTTGAAAGTACAAATTTCGAAAAATCCATTTATATTGCAAGTCTACGTTGTCAGAGGAATTTACGTACCAAATTTCACGACCATAGCAACAATATTTTAGTTGGTACTAGTTTTATCCCTTTTTGTCCCGCTCACTTGTTATAAGTACAAATTTCGAAAAATCCAATTTTACTGCGTTTCTACATGGTCAGAAGAACTTACATATCAAATTTAAAGATTCTATCTGCAATACTTTAGTTGGTACAATTTTTATCCCCTTTTGTCCCGCGCAACCCTAAAAGTACAAAATGCATTTATATTCCGCTTCTATGTGGTGAGAGGAATTTACACACCGAGTTTCGCGACTATAGCTGCAATACTTAAATTAGTACCATTTTCATCCCTTTTTGTCCCTCGCAACCCTTAAAAGTACAAATTTTGAAAACCCAATTTTAATGCGCTTCTACATGTACAGAGGAATTTACATACCAAATTTCACGACTCTAGCTACAATACTTTAGATGGTACCATTTTTATCCCTTTTTGTCCCGCTCACCCCTTATAAGTACAAATTACGAAAAATCAATTTATATTGCAAGTCTACGTTGTCAGATAAATGTAACGATGTCACGATTCTAGCTGCAATTCTTAAATTGGTACCATTTTTATCCCTTTTTGTCTCTTTCCTCCCTTCAAAGTACAAATTTCGAAAAATGCCTATTTGTCATTGCAAGGAACACACCGAATTTCATGTTTCTAGCTACTGCCATTTAGTCAGGACGAAGGTTCGATGTTTATCCCTTTTTGTCCCATTTAAAAAAAACCCATTTCGTTAAACCCTTTCTTAGTCGACGTCTACGTCATATTTCGGAACTACCCTGAAAATTTCATGACCCTGTCCGTTTCAGCCGTTTGGTCTGGGGGCTGGTCAATGATAAGTCAGTCAGTCAGTTAGTATCGCAACTCTTTTATATATATATTTCATTTTTCTAAATTGTGGCCTTATTTCATAATGAAATAAATCTGCAATTTTATACATGAAATAATATCCTAAAGTTGAAATAATTCCCCAAATATGTGTGTTATTGTCCCCCATACAAATTATTGGGTTCTTGTTTCATTTTACTTTTGGGGGATTTATTTCATTGTGGCCACATTATTGTGGCTTTGAAATATGCTACATATTCATGTTTTGGGAAAAGCATTAAGATTGTGTAGCATTAAAGAACAATTTCACCGAAAAGGCCATTGCCACGTTTTCGATTTCCAGCGCTACTGCGACGGGACCTAGCGCTATTCTCCAAAATCTAAGCTGAATGTGAAGCCGTAAATTCTAAATTCCGTCATAAGGTACTGCAATTGCACGTAATGTCGGAAGCGTCTAATATGCCTTAATTCTGTAGAATGTGCTCCATTGCGCTCATTTTACGTATTCAGTTTCAAAACGAGAATTTTTTTCGCAACGTCTTATTTGTCGACTGTTTTTAAAATTTGAATTTAACGAAGAAATTTGCAAGATTAGGACTTCAAAGTGACCCAATCACACCTGGCGGTTTTCATTTGAGACAGACGTATTCCCCCTTCTCTCTAGGTAAATTGTCACGATAGTAACATTTTTTAAAAAAGTGTTTTGTTTGCCATCTGCCCCATAGTAACCGATTCCGTTCGTCCGTGAATAGCAAAGGTATATTTTTCAACTGTCCTTTTCTTACCACAAGTTGCTAATTTTCTTTGCATAAAAACTTTACCCTCGCCGCATAAAAACGTTCATATTGAATTATTAATGTTTTAAACTAATTGTCGGGCATAATCAATTTGCAAACACTATTAACAAACGCCACAAACAAATGCATTTGTGGCAAATGTAGCAAAACATACTCGTTCGTATGCGGCTGCCACCGATGACAGAGTGATGCGATGCGATGCGGTTGATAACTTAATTTGCCACGCAATTGGGAGAGAAGAGATTTTTTTAGCAGACCTTCATTTCAGTAGGTACAGGTTTCATGGAATCGAGCCAGCGACTAACAGCCATCTTCGCTACCATCACAACAACGTCCGTAATTCAGTTAACATTACAACCCCGGCAAAAAGATGACGACGAGGGAATGCAAAGCGAAATGTAATTTCCAGGGAATGCTGTACAAGTCATTATTAATGATGAATTTGTCGGTATGTAAGCGAGCAAGTGTGGGTGGGCAATAGAGTGTGCTAGAGTAGTGCAGTACTAATGTAGTTCATAAATGCAATTATTACGATATTGAACTATCCTTATTATCCTGTTGTGTGGCCATTGTATGTTTTAGTGGCAAATTAATCTAATAAGAGATACACGACAAGGACTAATGTTGCAAACTTATATAACATACATAGTTCGTTTGTAGTTGTAATGCATTTGATTTACTGAGCTGATGCTTTAGACAAATTTTTTATGTGTGTGTATATGTCTGTATGTATTTATGTATTAACTTAAAATTGTATTATGCCCAACGCAACAAAACGTTTAAATGCAATTTCAGCAAACCTAAAAGCTTTAATGGTAAATATGCAAAGCAGATATATGAATGATTTCAAATCCAATGTGGATGATCATAAATTTAGTTCCTCATTTCCTCAATATAGTTTTTTTTTGTGTTGTCATTTATTTTGGTTTAAGACCAAAGGTTGTTCTGAAGTCTTCAGCAGAACCCAAAATTTGCAAAAATGCAAAGTGAGACCTTTATTGTTGCAGCTAAAGTTGACTGCGCAGTTTCGATGGGCGCTACCCCATCTCGTCAGAACTATCGCAACGAATGTATGTCTTTGACTTAAATCAGGGTTCATATTAGTACCAGCAGTCACATATGACAAATGAGAAGCGCTGATAAACAAAATATTCCATCGAAGTCGACACACTAAAAATCTCACTTTGCCAATGTAATGTTATGCATGTACTCGCATCGCTCGCAACAATGCAGGAAAGATTTTGTGGACATTCGTTCAGTAAAGTGTTGTCAAGCAAAAAGTGAAAACATGTTTGGTTTGGACCATACTTTGAAAAAGAGACTGGTCAAGCAGTGACTGTTGCCGGTGTTCGAAGTCATGATATGATAAGTAAGTTCTTTCAGTATAAATAGACGAAAATTGCTGAGCCAATTTAATACACTGTGGAATAAAATGAAAGACTAGGTGTATATATGAGTCATTCCAGACCAAGCGGTACGATTATTGATAGTTTGAATGGTATCGGAAATTGGTGTATGTATTCTTCTCAAAAAAATATTTTATACGTATTTTTGGATAAAATAGTTTTGATGAGTTATGACCAATTTTATAGTAGCGAAATTACGTTTTTTCCAAAAAGGTGTGTTCACTCAATCGCTTGTAGCTCCTTAAATACTTTAGCGATTTCAAATACTTTCGAGATATTGAAATGACTCATATGCCACCGATAATTAATTTTTTGAATTCTAAACATCAGGTGGCAATAGAGTCCGATGAACAAGGTGAACGATTTCATCAAACATGTAAAGGCAAGAGTATTCATTATCTTATAGCTAACATATGCTGGGCATTGTTTGATAACACAGTGATACAAAATCGAACTTTCCGAATGGGAATGAAACCAATTGCAATTAAAAGTTGACATTATCCATAAGGGGTTTTTTAGTTCACAGTGAGATTTTTTTAAACGAATTTGAAGTTGGTGATTTTGGAACGCTGTCTAAAAAGAAAACATCATTGAAAGTTTTATAAAATATTGCTTATTTTTTCACTATCTTGGGAAGTTGTGGTATCTTACTGTTTTTGGGGTCAAGGAATTCAGTTTTGATATTTATTTTTACCAAAAACGCTAAATGGTGATGTCATATAAATGGTACTAAAAAAAAGGTGCATTACGTTTTTAGGCTAAAAAATCAATTTTTGATGTTGGCTTTAATGTAAAACATATCGAGCCCTTAGCGCGGAATGATAGCAAGCGCCAAAACACACATTTTACAGTAGAAGGTTTTTATTTATTATTTTGAAATATTTCCATAAAATTAAATATGTTTTAATGCAACATGTTTTAATTCCGCCGTACCCAACGAATTATTATTAAAAATTGATCATTTGTTTACATCATACGGTACTTTTGGCGCTTGCGATACAAATATTGTACAAATACTGAAAAAACTATGGCGCTTACGATATAAGTTTTTTTCGACTAAACCTCGAAATTTTAGTAAAAACACACTTTTTATTATAAAAAAATTATTAAAAGAACGTAATAAATAGATAAGACTATTTTTATAAAGGGAAAATGAACAGTAAAGTAATTCAAATCGTTAATAAAAAACTATTTTAGACACATTTGAATTCCTATGATTAATAGTTAAATTCATATAAATGATTTTAGGTAATATCGATATCTTCGTTGTCGCTTTCAGCCAATGTGTCTTTGATTTGATCACTATTCATATTCAATTACTAAAAAGACAATAATTTGGAGCTACTTTCAGTTATTGTGGGTAAACACTTTTTTTCTGGATCATGGATAAACATATAAAACAAATATCTGGGAACTTCGAACCTCTTAGCTTTGTTCATTCGTGACCTATCGTACTTTCAACGAACAGACGAACACTTCATTCTATAGCCGAGGGTATAAAAATATACTTAATATTGCATCAATATATTGATAGACCTATCTAAAACATTTATAAATATCTCTTACATTATCTGAAAGCTTTTGTCTAAATTCATAAACTGTCGCTAACGATAAAATTGCTTTCTTTGAAAATGTGAGCAGCGACTTAAGATAAAATCTTAGCCCTATTTTTTATATAAACGTTAACAATTTTGACATTTTGTTAATTTTTATTTGTGTATCAGCCGATAAAATTTTAAATTCAACAATAAAAAATATTTTCAGAAAATGTCGCTTACGAAAATTCCGCGCTAAGGGCTCGATATTTCTAATGATATTACGAAGTTGATTTTATTATTCTTATTATCTTATTATTCATAACTTCTTTATTTAAAAGTATTATATCGTATTATATCTTATTTGGATCTCATTTTGGATCCGATCTCACACAAACATGAATTTTAGGTTTTGACTTACTTTTGGCATTTAATTTGATTTTTTACGTGTTCAGAAGCTTATACTACAGGGTGGCTGATGAATGTTCCTACATTAAGAAACTCAAATAAGTTTTTATACCCTCCATCTCCAGTATACTAACTTTGTCATTCCGTTTGTAACGCATTGCAATATCGACGTGTGACCCTATAAAGTATATATATTCTTGATCGTCATAAAATTCTAAGACAATCTAGCCATGTCCGTCCGTCTGTTGAAAACACGCTAGCATCTAAACGAAAGGAGCTAGGACGTCCAAATTTTACATAAATGCGTCTTATAGTCGTAGATCGGCTAGGATTGAAACTGGACGAAATTGTCCCAAAGGGAAACATTTTTCCTCACAAAGACCAAAATGGTACCTTTCAAACGGTAACAGCTAGAAACACAAAATTTGATGTGCACATTTATCTAATTGAGTAGATACATCTAATAAAAGTATTTCTCCAAATTCGTACTATTAACGGATAAAATGGGAATAGAGGGATAAATATGGTACCAACCAAACGGTTGCACCTAGAATAATGAAATTCGGTGTAAACATTCCTCTGATTGCGTAGACACGTAAAATAGAAGGATTTTTCGAAATTCGTACTTTTTGGGGTTCAAATGGGAAAAAGGGGATAAAAATAGTACTAACCAAATGTTCGCAGCTAGAGTCGTGAAATTCGGTATATACATTCCTCCGATTGCGTAGACACGTAAAATAAACGGAACTTTCGAAATTCGTACTTTTTGGGGTTCAAATAGAAAAGGGGATAAACATAGTACCAACTAAACGACTACAGCTAGAATGATGAAATTCGATGTGTACATCGCTCTGTGTAGACACGTAAAATGAAGAGATTATAGAAAGTCGTACTCTTAAGGGGGTCAAATAGGAAAAAGTGAATAAAAATGGTACCAACCACATTCCTCTGACTGCATAGACACGCAAAATAATAAGATTTTTCCAAAATCGTACTTTTTACTTTATTTTACACTTGAGATACTGGATTTTCAAAATATGTATTTGATTATATGCACTTCTACGAAAATCGACAGCCTCTACGAAATACAATCCATGGTGGAGGATAAATAAAGTTCCGCCCGGCCGAACATAACGCCGTTTTTACTTGTTTTTTTTTTCTATTCTATTTCCGTTATTTATTTTGTAAAGACAAAACAATTGTAACAATAATTTCACAGACATTGGTTATAATTCAATTCATGATTCATGTGGTGAGTATGTTGATTCTGGGAAAGAGAAAAGACACACTCCTCATGGATATGTGTAATGGAAACGGAAAAAAAACTAAAAAAACCTTCACAGTGGCGCTGTAAAAAACAAATCACACCGAATGTCATGTGTCCATCATCTAAATGTTACTTGTTGCGCGTAGTTCCTGCTCCTGCACACTCCTCTGAGCCGAGCGGGCATTTTGAAAAGCAGAGTTTGAGTGAGACATCAGCGTGAAGCCGAGCAACCATGAAGTGTGTCTCTTCACTCTTTGTTAGCGCTGTCACTCTTAACAAATGTCACTTTGATATCAGCATCAGAAAACTCTAAATATGCTATCATCAGATGAATGAATGGAGATGATGATGACTACGACGACGTCGAGGACGACGACATTCATTCATTTGCATTTAACACGCACATATTCGCACGCCAGGACCACCATTGTGCTGCTGGAGTTGATTGTAATGTCATTACATATCCACATGTGTGTTCACATGTCTCACTGCCTGTGTGTGTGATTGTGTGTGTGTAATTGTCTTTTGTGTCGGTGTTAGTGTTTCATTTGTTGCATAATAGACGTCATTATTCTTGTCTCAAATCACCGCAACTCAACAAACACGCATACATTTGTACATGTGCACGCCGCACATTCACACACTCATTATCAATCCACAGACACATACGCATATATGCGTGCACGAAGCCAAATAGTATATTACATTAGTATTGGTTTTAGTCATAAGTTAAATGTGTTACATGGAATTTCTTACGTGATTAGCTATTAATTAATTATGCTTCGAAAGAGTCAGCCGAGAGATTTGCTCCTAAACATTTAGGTCACACACACACGCATACGCATCCACACGCCATCGGACATGCACTCAAGTCCATATACTCCGGAGATTTGGACAATTTTAATTGAATGAATTGCAGAGCTGACGAATTTTAATCTGCTTAAATGATGCAACATTCCAGAAATTTAGGAAGACTTTAAGAGTAAATATTTTGGATTATTTAAGTAGTTGTGATACAGAAATGTTGCCCACAATAGGGATTAAGTAAAGAAAGTTTAATGATGAAAGTAATTATGTAATTTACAAGAGAATTTACTTTAGGTTCATTATTGGTATATATATTCCCAAGAAGTTTTTAGGTGAAAAATAGGGCCTGAAATTATTGCTAGAATCCCATTTAGTGACTAGAGAAAGTCCGACATTTAAAATTGTAAATTTCAACTATCGATTACTTTGACTTTGAAAGGTAGAATAACATTAATTTCTATTTTTATTTACAGTTTTATGTTTGACATTTACAAAATGGGACGCTTTACGCTCGAGCAAAATTGGGAAATATCAATAACTTACATCCCACGTAGTGAAACTTGAAAGCATTGCTGCTGTGGCTGAAAATGCCAAATAACATCCAACAACATCAACTCGTCATCTTTCTCAGGAACTGGACATTTCTCGCACTTTTTTGATAAGAATTTTGCATAAATACCGTGGTATGAAGGCTTACAAAGTTCAATTGGTCCAACAACTGAAGCCTCATGACCATCCGATGCGTTTTCACTTCGCCCAATCGGCTGAAGATTGTTTGGCAGGAGATGAAGAATTTTACCGAAAAATCGTGCTCATTTTCATCTCGGTGGCTATGTCAATAAGCAAAATTGCCGCATATGGGGTTCAGAGAACATACACATGACTATTGAGAAAGCAATGCATCCACAACGTGTCACTGTTTCGTGTGGATTTTGGGCTGGCAACATCATTGGGCCATTTTTCTGCGGAAATGAGCAAGGAGCCAACGTTACCGTCTCATGCTTAAAATTTTAGAGAATGACATGGACTACATTTGGTTTCAACAAGACAACACATGTTACACAGCCAACGCAACCATCGATTTTACGCACTGTTGTTAAAATAAAATAATCAATCATCAATAAGCGAATAATCAGCCGAAATTGTGATATCAATTGGCCGCCTCGGAGCTGTGATATGAGCCCTTTGGATTATTGTATTTGGGGAGCCATTAAATATGAATGTTACACAAACCATCCAGAGACAAATGAAGCGTTGAAACATGAAATCGAAGTTGCCATTGAAGAGATTCGAGACGGAAAATCTACTGAAAAATTGGGTTGATCGGATGAGGTACTATCGAGCCAGTCGCACAGAGGGATTTGTTCATACAAAGTTTTGCAAAAAAATATAATGAGTGCTCGTATAATGTTGAAAATTTACTCTGAGCCTTTGGTTAGCTCAATTAAGAAAAAAATAAAGTTTAATCTAAATTGGCCAAGCCCAGTACCCACCGCCGATAGAACCCAATATTTTTGTTTGGCCCAAACTTTCTGAAATTTGGCACAGAGCCTTTTATTACCTCAATTAAGAATGAAATAAAGTTCCATCAAAGTTGGTCACGCCCACCACTCAACGCCCATAGAACCCAAATTTATTTTTGGGCCAAACTAGGCCCAAATTAGGCACAGAACCTTTTATTACCTCAATTAACGCTCACCGCCCACATAACCCATATCATATTTTTCCCTAAAACTTTTTGTTTCTTTAGCAAAACTAATTATTTTATAAATAATTTAAATATAGACTTTTATTCATCATCTATTTTTTCTGTAACTATATCATCAACTTCTAGAACCTGTTTACGGGGTTGACATCTAATGCTACTTATAAAAGGATCTGACGATGCTTATTTGTCGAAACTCTAGCACACTTTCTGGAGAACTTTATTCTATAATTTCTATAATCTTGTATCTTTTTCTATATCCTTTTGTAATTTGTTTAAATTAAAAATTTCCTGAATTTGGAGACAAATTTTATGATTTTATAAAAGATTATTAATTATTTAAACTTTTTAATCTTAATTGATAGTATGGATTCATACATTTATTTTTATTATAGCGGGAGCAACTAGCAACCTTTTTTTCTTCCAAGGAAGTTTGCCATCACGGCGCATTATAGAACAAATTTTATTCTACCATATCTTTTAAACCATATGAGCGAACTTTATATATATTTTTTAAATACACAAAAATGCTATATTTGAAAAAAATGACTACTTAAATCAGAGCAATAAAATTATCTTACGAACAAACACTATAGAAGTGCGTAAACAGTTTTTAATATTTGGAACCAAAATTTACATGTGACTTTACTTCATTATTTTAAAGTCAAATAAACGTTTTATTTTGGGATACAATTTATGGATTCTTCATACTGAATCAATTTCCTACAAAAATACATCATTACATTTTTAAATGTTATGTGTCGAAGAAATGACTTATTGCACAAAAAAATCCCACTGTGAGTCGTGGTAGTCATATGAATGATATTGTGTTCCATTATTAAATGACAAAGTAAAAGCAACAAAAACCAAAAATTTTAAAAAATAATTAGTACTTTTTTATAACAAATTCTAACTTCAAATTGACCACTCTGTAGTATGGTATGACCCGCCCTGTAGTATGGCATGTCGACTTAGTATGTTTTCAAATTCTACGTGCTTTAACTTAAATTATCTTAAATTTTGGTAATGATCGGCCAATTCAATCAAAAGTTAAGCTCAAAAATGTTCTAAATTTAATAACTAGCTTTGTTATATAAAACTAGCAGAAACCGCTGCTTCGCACGCGAAAAAGCCAGGTTTTAGCTGAACTCCCTTCGCATATATATTTTTATACCCTACACCACTTCGTGGACTAGGGTATTATAAGGTACTTTCGCGCCAAATGTTTGTAACACCAAGAAATAAGCGAGCTAGACCTTTAAGTATACCGATCGGCTTAGAATCATCAGCTGAGTCGATTTAACGATGTCTGTCTGTCCGTCCGTCCGTCCGTCTGTCCGTTTGCTGTCCATCTAAGCTTGTTCGCACTCTACGATTGTCATGAAATTTGGCAGAAGTTATTTTTTCTGGCCAGGGACCATCGGTATTGAATTTGGAGGAAATCGGTTCAGATTTAGATATAGCCCCCATACAAATGTCGCTCCCGATTTGACTTTTTCCGCCTTATAAAGCACATATAGTACCCGATTTTCTTTAAATTTCGCACAACATCTTATAATCCCACTAGAAACACCTACGCGGAATTTGGGTAAGATCGGTTCAGATTTAGATATAGTCTCCATACAAATGTCGCTCCCGATTTGTCTTTTTCCGCTTTAGAAACCACATATTTTAGCCGATTTTCTTTAAATTTGGTACAACATCTTACAATCCAACTGGAAACACTTATGCAAAATTTGGGTAAGATCGGTTCAGATTTAAATATAGCCCCTATACAAATGTCGCTCCCTATTTCACTTTTTCCGCCTTAGGAACCACATATTGTACCTGTTTTTCTTTAAAATTGGCACAACATTTTATAATCCAACTAGAAACACCTATGCAGAATTTGGGTAAGATCGGTTCAGATTTAGATATAGCCCCCATACAAATGTTGCTCCCGATTTGACTTTTTTCCATTTAGAAACCACATATTTTACCCGATTTTCTTTACATTTGGTACAACATCTTAGAATCCAACTAGAAACACCAATGCCGATTTTGGGTAAGATCTGTTCAGATTTAGATATAGCCCCCATACAAATGTTGCTCCCGATTTGACTTTTTCCGCTCTAGAAACGACATATTGCACCCGATTTTATTTAAATTTGGTACAACATCTTATAATCCAACTAGAAACACCTATGCTGAATTTGGGTAAGATCGGTTCAGATTTAGATATAGCCCCTATACAAATGTCGCTCCCTATTTCACTTTTCCGCTTTAGAAACCACATATTGTACCTGATTTTCTTTAAAATTGGCACAACATTTTATAATCGATCTAGAAACACCTTGGTGAAAGTGGGTAAGATCGGTTCAGATTTAGATAAATCCCCCATACAAATGTCGCTCTCGATTTGACTTATTCCGCCCTATAAATCACATATTTTATCGGTTCAGAATTAGATATAGCCCCAATACAAATGTTGCTCCCGAATCTTTAACCGATTTTGGCCAAACTTTACATATTATATTTCACCAATAAACATACATGGTGAAAGCATCGTTCCAGGTTTCAATATACCCCCATACAAATGTCGTTTCCGATTTAACATTTTTTGTCAAACACATACATTTACAGGATGCAAAAATCCTTCCCGATTTCACTTTTTTACTGAATTGAATTGTAATGAGATAGAAAGTCCGTCCGTCTTTAGCCTTTCCTTACTTGTTTGGGAGATGTCCATATGTCCATACTTTGGTATAAGCCAAATGGGGCCCCATTCTGCTCTATTACAGCTCTTGAAACTACATCTTACATCGGATCTTCATCAAATTTTGCAGATCAATTTATGTTTCAACTAGGAATACCTACCGTGGATGATAAATATATAGGCCCATGTTTTGGACCAGGCCCAAAATGTTGTTATAGACCCCCTTTTGAAATGTCGGTCCGATTCATCCTATTACCACTGTATAATTTGTATTTGTCTGTCGGATAATTGGACCAATTACCATATTATTAACCCTATATGTTAAATATGACTAAAGGTGAATTTATAGTAACTGTATAATTTATATGAACTACATAAAATTGCTTTCATGAAATACCTGGGTTTAGTAATCAAAGCGAGGTACATACGCAGGGAGTGGTGTAGTGGGCCCCGCCCGACTTTAGCCTTTCCTTACTAGTTTATCATTTTCTACCCAGTTTTTAACAAAAAATTACAACCTTTTATTCGAAAAATAATACATTTTGATGGCGCTTCTACATGGTCAGAGGAATTTATATACTAAATTGCATGATTCTAGCTGTAATCCTAATGTCGGTACCATTTTTATAATTTTTTTGCCCTTAAAAGTAAAAATTTCGAAAAATCCATTTATGTTGCAAGTCTACGTTGTCAGAGTTTAATTTACGCACCACATTTCAAGACTATAGCAGCAATATTTTAGTTGGTACTATTTTTAACCCTTTTTGTCGCGCTCACACCTTATAGGTATAAATTTCGAAAAAATCCATTAGGATTTGCGCTTCTGCCTTGACAGAGGAATTTACACACCAATTTTCACGATTCTACCTGCAATTCTTAAATTGGTACCATTTTTATCCCTTTTTGTCTCTTTCCTCCCTTAAAAGTACAAATTTCGAAAAATCCCTATTTGCAGCTCTTCAGCATCTTCTACGAATACGAACAACGACAGATAAAAAATTCAAAAATGTCGCATTTTAAAAAGAAAGTTGTCGAGTTGTTTTCTCCAGACCAATTTTTATATTTATCGATAAAAATGCCGTTAACAAAGAAATTTTAACAGATCATGTAAATTTTGTTAATTATTTGAAATCTTAATGCTGTATTAATGTTTATTTAAACATCATTGTTTTCTTTGTGATTCAAATATACAAACTTGCAGAACCTATTAATGTAACTCACCCTTAGTTGCATATGTTTTGGCCACCACTGTACTTACTTTATAGAGTATCCGATGAATATTTCAAGGTGTTACAAACGAAATGACAATACCATCCTTAGGATGGTATAATTATGAAGGATTTAACTTTACCTAGAGACAATTGTATGGAAGGCACAAGAAGGGGCGTTGATAAAGCGTAAACATTTTTAGGTTTAAATTGATTATAAAAACATTTTCAAATATCAAATTGCAAATGATTATGATTACCCGTGTGTGAGATACCTGAAGGGGTGTGGCATTGCCAATTATCAAATTTCACAGTAATACTACCATGTGCAAAGTTTGAGTTGACGAAAGGCGGATATGGCTCAAACAACTTAAAAAGTTGTGAAACGGATTAGGTTCAGACATACTTACACTTTTTTCTGCCCCAAATGATATGTACCCTCCTATTTTGTAGAGTGAGGGTACAAAAATATGTAGTCTTTCCAGCAAGAAAAAACATTATTATACACTCCACGAGAATGTTATGTCTTTGTGCATTTGTTTGTAACACCCAAAAGGAAGAGAGATAGACCCATTGTTAATTATACCGATCGACTTAGAATCACTTTTTGAATCGGTTTAGTAATCTCCGTCTGTCTGTCCGTCCGTCCGCCCGTCTGTCTTTCCATCTATTCTTGTAATCGCGATACAGGTCGGTATTGTAGGTAGAGCCAAAGTAAACATTGCACAACGAAGTTTTTCGGTATAAGGACGAACGCTATTTAATTTGAAGAAAATCGGTTCAGATTTAGATACAGCCCCATACGAATTTCACTCCCGATTTGACTCTTTTCACGCTAGATGCCACATATTTTAACAGATTTTCTTCAAATTTGGCAAAATATCTTATGTTTCAAGAAGAATCACCTGTGGTGAAAATGTGCTAGATCGGTTCAGGTTTATATATTTCTCCCTTACAAATTTTGCTCCCAATTTGACTTTTTCCACTCTAGAAACTACATATTTTATCTTGTTTTCAAATTTGGCAAACCATCTTATATTTAAACTATGAAAGCCTGTAGTGAAAATAGGTCAGATCGGTTCGGATTTATATATAGCTCCCATTCAAATTTCGACTCCGATTTCACTTTTTCTGCTCTAGACACCACATATTTTCAGAGAATTTCTTCAAATTTGGCAAAATATCTTATATTTCAACTAGAAACACCCATGGTGAAAATGGGTCGGATCGGTTCAGATTTATATATAGCTCACATGCAAATTTCGCTCCCGATTTGACTTTTTCTGCTCTAGAAACCACATATTTTCAGAGAATTTCTTCAAATTGAGCATAACACGTTATACTTGAACTGGAAGAACCTATTGTGGGTCACATCATTCCATGATACAAATATTCTTCTCGATTTGACAAATTGCGTCAGATCATATTAGCTATGATTAGGAAGAACACAAAAATCATTCCCGTTTTCAATTTTTCACCGAATTGAATTGTACTCGGATAGAAAGTGGAGTGCATCATATAGTCGGCCCCGCCCGACTTTTAATACAAACATAAATACATGTTACGTTTAGTCGAAGTTCGGTTTATGTCTTAAATTCCGACTTCAGTCAAGCACTACAACTCCAATGAAATAGTCCTTGTTTGAGCTCTTTTGAAAAAAATCTTGGCCACAAATTTTAGTTGTATGGAAATACACTAAAATATTTCAATGAAATGAATGAACAGAATTTAGTAAAATACAATTTCATTTTCCTAAATTCTGCTATGAAATCTAAATCTCCACTAACCCCTTTTCAATATTGCCTGACGTAGTAAATTGTCCACAACAAGTAGTTATTAATATCCTATCGTTAAATAAATCTCAATGTCTTTCATTTCCCCCGGAATCGCACCATTCAAAGCAGCCACTTGACACATCAAAGTATAGATTTTCGGTTGTCATTTCTTTTCGCTTCATTAACGTTCTTTTCACTTGAACGGAGAACGAAAACAGAAACTGAAATTCTAATTAAATAAGCAAAAATTTCCCATGTATAAATATTTACAACCAATCGACCATACATAATCTCTGTTGTTCTGGAACCTTCCACTTATGGGCGAGCATAACAAAATGCCACAGAAATCTTACTAATCACAGCGGACACAAAGAACACGCTTCAGCAGCCGGAAGTAGACACATGCTTTATAAATAATCTTCCAAAGGACAATATGCAAACAAACCGTAACCCTTCTCTCCCCCTCAACACTCCGCAGGACAACATCACAGTGACAGCTTCCGCCACCATGTGTGGGTGAGTTTTTGTGGACACTTCAAAGCGGAGAACTGAACTTATTGCCTGTGATCGATGAAACGGTTCATGGTAGCCAATGAAACGGAAACGGCCTGGCACAAGTTTATATTTAACCAACAATCGAACACTTATTGAACATCGTCGTCATCCTCATCATCCTGGTCATCCACGTTCTCGTCCTCGTCATTATCATGTGGACAGCATGAAAGCTATCACAACAGTTTTGACCACTCTCGGCGTGTGTCGCTGTTACAACTTTTTGAGGTCGATACTCTGTCACTTCGCCGCTAATCGGAAGGCGTTGGCACTTTGCCGGCGTGCAACTATGGACATACGGTCGTATTGATGGAAAGGATTTAATGTGTATTGTTGTCCTTTGTAGTTAGGTCGTTTGGCCAACGTTCCAACAAATGATAATAATCATTAATAAGCAGGGAAATTTGTATATTTACAAGAGAAATGCCCATTGAATTGTCCATGTAAAGTAGGTTGGACCGCATGCGAAATATGCTAAAGGATATACAAGATTTTAGATATTTTATAAAATTGTGGATTATTATTAAAATATCTAACATCTACCTATGGAATTTTTCGGACTTCATAGACGGATGACCGTTAGTTGAAATGGAATCGATATACAGGGTGGACCAAAAGTCACGCCTGCGTGTAAAAATTGAATCACTTTTTTGTTTATTAATATTTTTTATTTTTTTTTTTTCAGATTTTATTCATCGATTCGTGTTACACCACCATGCAAAATTTAACGACTGAGCAACGAACGAAAGTGGTAGAATTTTACCAGCGCCAATTGCACCCCCTCAAGTGTACAGTATGGTGTGGAGTGACATCAGAAAGAGTTATAGGGCCCTACTTCTTCGAGGATGAAGTTGGTAATACAGTAACGGTGAATGGGGACAGATATCGCGCTATGCTTAATAATTTTGTACGCCCTGAGGCAGCCAACAAGTGGTTTCAGAAGGATGGAGCAACAGCACACACGGCCCGTGCCACAATGACGCTTTTAAATGAAATTTTTGACGACCGAATTATCTCAAAAAATTCAGAATTTAATTGGCCAGCACGTTCACCGGATTTAACTGCCCCGGATTATTTTCTATGGGGTTATCTCAAAGAACGAGTGTATGTAAACAAGCCTCAAACTATAGAGCAGCTAAAGAACAACATAGAGCAATAAAGAACAAGCTGAGATCAGGGCAATAGAGCCTGAAACCTTGCATGCAGTTATGCAAAACGCCTGTTTAAGAGCCCAATTGTGCATCGATGAAAATGGTGGTCATCTCTCTGACATTATTTTTCATAATTAAAATTTAGGTCATACAAAGATAATATTATATTTAAAAAAAAATCAATAAAAAATAATAATAAACAAAAAAGTTATTCAATTTTTACACGCAGGCGCGACTTTTGGTCCACCCTGTATAAAAAAGAGTTGCGTTACTGACTGACTGATTTATCATTGATCAGCGCCCAGACCAAACGGCTGAAGCCAGGGTCATGAAATATTCATGATAGTTCCCAAATATGACGTAGACGCCGACAAAAAAGAGGGTTTTACGAAATTCGTACTTTTAGGGGGGATAAAATGGTACAAACAGGGATAAACATCGAACATTCGTCCTGACTAAACGGTAGTAGCTAGAAACATGAAGTTCGCTGTGTGCCTTGCATTTACAAAGCAGACGAGCTACAAAATAGGATTTTTTCGAAATTTGTACTTGTAAAGGAGGAAGGAGACAAAACGGGATCAAAATGGTACCGATCAACGCAATGCAGCTATACTTAAATTGGTGATTTTTATCCCTTGTGGTTTCTTTCCATCCTAAAAAGTAAAAATTTCGTAAAAATCGATATTAAACATTTCTCTGACAACCTAGACTTGGAAAATAAATGTATTTTTCGAAATTTGCCCTTTTAAGGGGCGAGCGGGACAAAAGGGGATAAAAATGGTACCAGTGAAGTATTACAGGTAGAATCATAAAATTTGGTATGTAAATTCCTCTGAAGAAGAAGATTTTTCGAAATTTGTACTTTATGGGTGCGCGGGACAAAAAAGGGATAAAACTAGTACCAATTTAAGTATTGCAGCTATAGTCGTGAAATTTGGTGTGTTAATTCCTCTGACAACGTAGAAGTGCAATATAAATAGATTTTTCGAAATTTGTACTTTTAAGGACGGAAAGAGACAACAAGTAAAGCCGCTATATTCGGGAAAATCGATATTTACATTTCTCTGCCAACGTAGACTTGCAACAAAAATCGATTTTTCGAATTTCGTGCTTTTAAGGGCGAGCGGGACCAAAAGAGATAAAAATGGTACCAACTAAAGTATTACAGCTATAATCGTGAAATTTGGCATATATGAGCGCAATATAAATGCATTTTTGTATTTTAAGATGTGAGTGGCACAAAAAGGGATAGAACTGGTACCAACTAAATTATTGCAGCTAGAATCGCGAAATTTGATATGTAAATTCCTCTGACCATGTAGAGCCGCAGTAAAATTTTATTTTTCGAAATTTGTATTTTTAGGGGATGCGCGGGTCAAAAATGGATAAAAATAGTACCAATTTAAGTCGTGAAATTTGGTGTGTAAATTCTTCTGAAATCTTAGAAGCGCAATCTAAATGGATTTTTAGAATTTTGTACTTATAAGGAGTGAGAAAGACAAAATGGGATAAAAATGGTACCAACTAAAGTATTACAGCTAGAATCGTGAAATTAGGAACGTAAATTCTTCTCACCGCATAGAAGCGCAATATAAATGCATTTATGCACTTTTAAGTGGAGCCGGAAAAAGGGGATAAACATGGTACGAGCTAAAGTATTGCAGCTAGAATCGTGAATTTAGTATGTAAATTCCTCTAACCACGTATAAGTGCGGTAAAATTGGAATTTTAAAAAATATATACTGTTAAGAGGTGCATGGGACAAAGAGATAAAACTGGTGTACAGTCCTTTAATTACGTAAACGCGGGCATTAAAGGATATTTCAAAATGTGATCTTATAAGAAGGATGAGGTACGAAAAGGGATAAACGTGGTACCAAATAAAGTACATGCTTTTAGGGGAGAAGCGAGAAGACATTTTACCTATAGTGATTTTTCAAAATGTGTACTTTTGAAAAGGAGGTGCAAAAAGTTATAAAATGGCCGGTTACATCTAGAAACATGAGATCGAGGTTATAACAGGCTCTGCGGTTGTATTTTTTGTTCGACACCGGGTGGAAGATAGTAAAAATTATAAAGGGTGATTTTTTAAAAGCTAAAGGAAAGTTTTTCAAAAAAAAAAAACACATAAAATTCAGAAAAATGCATGAAATCTTTATCTGAATCGATAGTACGGTCCATATAATTTAATGTTTGAAGATTATTTCATGCAAATGTTGACCTTGACTGCGCCTCAAATTGTCCATCCGCTTAGTCCAATTTTGGCATTTCTACGTTTTTGAGTAACAGAGCCCCAATTGCTGCGAACGGCGACGAATCGATAATTGATGGTCATCATTAACACTGGCCGATACAGCTGCGATATTTTATATTATATTCTATTTTATATTATATTTTATTTATATTCTTCAGTTCGTACTCTACGTAAGCGTGTTGGTGGTTTAATGTCCAACTATGTAAATTTGGTGCGAAATTTAGTCACAATAGCCCGAATAGCCGTTTCAGTGGGTCGATTAAACTGACAATAAAATGGAAGCGCGCGATGAACTTTCCTAACAGAGCACGCATTTTGATTATAAAATTCAATAATTTGCAAGCGTTATTCGTTTGTAAGACGATTCATGGTTAAATTATAGACCAAACTGAAGATGTTTGCCAGTGAAACAAAACACGAAACGTGCGTCAGCTGTTTAAACCAGTGTTGCCAAAAAGATAATAGCTAAAAAATCACCCTTTACATACGAAGGTATTTCAGCTTAACTAGTGTAATTCGACAAGGACATTCTTATGAGTGAGCGTATGATGATCTAAAGGATGTTTCAAAAATACTATTTTCGATTTATCTATAGCCACCAAAAGAAAATTCAATAAATATAGTGCCCGCCATCTAACGTTTTTTTTTCAACTATTCAACCGTTGGACTATTATTTGTGGGGTGCCCTCAGCAGCCATTTGAATGAAATTATTTTCCATTATTAACCGGCAGGATTGTACTTTCATATAAAAAAAGAAATTCGAGAAAATATTCAGTAGCTTTTTATAGCATTTTTAAAAAAAGTTGTGGACCCTATACTATCTAAAAACAGAGATGGATAGAAAATATTTTCACAATTCAAATATTCTAAATATTTTCATGAAATTAATTTGATTCTTTCCGTGCAACGAATAACAATTTTACAAAATTTGTAAGAGATAATGTCAAACTGATACTTTTCGTAAGAAATCAAGTGTCCTAAATATATTTTGCAATGGAACATTTACTTCGTTCAACAACCGCCACTTCTATACTTTACTTAGTCGTCTTAAAAGTCCTCGGCAATTTAAGTGACTGCCATATTTCGAGCCAGCTAATCGTATGTGCCATAATGTGTGAAGGTATCTTAATGGCTGTCACTTAAACTTGGATTATGGTCAGTTGTACATGTTGAGGCTAATGATGGCTATGGTGGCGAGATATGTGGCCAAATGCCACTGCATCCATGTTGGTTACCACCAACAGCTGAACAGCCAAAGTTATACACGTTGATAAGTGCTGCACAAAACACTGGTCAACAAAATGTATTTAAACAAAAAAATTCGAAATAGGAAAGAGCACCAACATTTTTCGTATTCCGCATATGTTTTTACCTTAATTATACCCTCCACCACATGATGGGGGTATACTAACTTCCGTCATTCCGCTTGTAACACCTTGAAATATTGAACTGAGACACTATAAAGTATATATGAGTCATTCCATGTCAAGCGGTACGGTTTTTGACCTCGATAGCTGCGATTGTTTTGTATTCTTCTCATAAAAATATTGTATACGTATTTTTGGGCAAAAAATTCTTTCACGAGTTATGACCAATTTAACAGTGAAACAAGTAAAAAAGGGGTTAAGTTCGGCCAGGCCGAACTTTATACAACCTCCACCATGACTTGCAATCCACAGGCTGCAGATTTTCGTAGAAGAGCAGTAATATTACAGAGATATGTTTAATGTAGCCAAAACAAAACAACAAAATATTAAATAAAATAAAAATAATTGAAGAAAATAGCTAAATATAAATTTTTTAATTATTTTAAACTATGCTTATGAGGAAAGGCTACCAATATGTTTGTACTATATATATCGAAATAATACTTCAAGTAAATTAAAAAATAACTGCCTTATATTTATTTTGTTGAATTTACTTCAAATCTTCAAAAAAGCTTAAATACAATAAATATTGGGGGATAGTGGAAACAGTTCCAGCTAAATCATTTGGTTGGTTGTATTTACATTCTTTTTTAATTCCAAAAGTGTAAATTTTGATAATGCATTGTCTCCCACGTACACAATACAAGATAAACTAACTTCATGATTCGACCCATTTTTGCCGTAAAAGTAAAAAGTGTGAATTTGGAAATATTCTGTTATTTGATCGAGTCTATGCAGTCAGAGGAATCTATACACCGAATTCCATGATTCTAGCTCCGGTTATTTGCTTGGTACCATTTTTATCCCCTTTTCCCCATTTTATCCCCTTAAAAGTACGAATTTCAAAAATTTATTTATTTTACATGTCTACGCAATTATAAATGTAGCCATTCTAAATGTAGCCCTTTACTTGGTACCATTTTTATCCCTCTGTTCCCATTGTATCCCTCGAAAGTGGAAATTTGGAAAAACCTTTTTATTTTTCGTGTCTATGAAGTCGCCGTTTGGTTGGTACAATTTTTATGGTTTTTTCCATTCAGCCCCCTAAAGGTATGAAATTACGTGTCTACGCAATCAGATGAATGCATACATCGAATTTCATTATTCTTGGTGCTGCCTTTTGGATGCTACCATTTTTATCCTTCTATTCCCATTTTACCCCTTAAACGAATTTGGAAAAAAATACTTTTATATTGTGTAACTACTCACTAGCTGCTGTCGTTTGCCCTACAATTACAGAAACCTTAAAAAATCTAAGCCTGATATAAAACACGACGTCAATATTTTAAAAGTAATTAAAATTGCCTTCAAAACAAGGTATACCTTATTAAAATCGGTAAAGTATTTGAGGAGCTACATGCGATCAAACGAACACAACTTTTTGAAAAAGTTGTATTTTTTATACCCTCCACCACCTGGATGGGGGTATACTAACCGCATATATATTCTTGGTCGTTATAATATTAAAAATCGGTAAAGTATTTCAGAGTTACAGGCGATTAAATGAACACACCATTCGAAGAAAGTTGTCTTTTTTCACTGTTAAATTGGCCATAATCGTGAAAAATAATTTTTATTTTTTTTTAAATACGTATACAATATTTTTATGGTAAGAATACATACATTCAAAACAATCGTAGCTATCGAGGTCAAAAATCTTACCACTTGACATGGAATGACTCTTTTCTATTTGTTTAAAGAATAGAAAAGGAATCTATTCTTTAAACTGATCAAGATATTATGCAGTATCAATAACATAATTATGTTCTACTTATATATTTTGTATTTATTTATGAACTGATCACGCACAAATATCAGGGTCCAATGAAAGATCAGTGCTAGTTTTTCAAAAAGTAAAATGAATAAACTTTATTCATATCTTAAAATTTCGAAAATTTTCGAAATTTTTTAACGCCAGAAAAAACTAAGTCAGTTTTCTAAGGATTTCCCGTTGCCTATTTAATGTTAAAAATCGCACCCTAATACAGACACCCACTATGAAGACCAGAGGTGATTCCAAAATGGTCTTGAGTTGGTTACAAGTCATATAGGCCTCTTCTGACACTCACTGTGAGTTTATTTCACTTCTTACATTCACACCACGATATTAATAAAGTGGGAATAGTAAAACAAACAAGGAAAGACTAAAGTCGGACGTTGCACACTATATTATACCCTACACCACTCCCTGGTTATATACCTAGTTTTAATTACTAAACTCTGTTTTTTATGTGGGCGATTTTAGGCGGTAATAATGAAAATTGGTGGTACAGTTGTATTTGAAAGCATTGACCCATAAGGTCCAATTTTCTGGCAGGTGTTCCGAGAGTAAATATAACATGAACTAAAAGACTTGATCAAAATCCGATAATCAATGTTATGTACGTCCAAAAAAATATTCAGACCGCTCTCACTGCATTAAACATTTGAGGTCACTTGAAATGGCGTGAGATCGACTTGCAGATCACCACTCTCGTGTGAATTTTCACTTTGACATTACAAGTGAGTGGCAGAACATACCCGATAATGATTACAAAAAAAATTTGTTGACTAGTGTAATGATATGAACATGTTCACGTTAAGGCAATGTAGACGACATTTATTGTGATTGCAGGGAAAAATTAAATTTGCCAAGTCATTTCACACATATAAGAAAATATAAAAGAAAATTTTACCCAAGGTGACGCCTCAATTATTGTCACAAATCCAGTTTCTTGGAGAATGAAGAAAATAAATATTCAGTGATGATAATCGTATAGCGGCGAATCTCAATTATACCAAAAAAAAAAAAAACAATGAAAGCAATGATATTTTTTGCTAAAGTTACAAACTAAATTTAGTTTCCCTCAAAACAATACAATTCAATTAAAACACCAATTTATAGAACAAAAGTAGTTCATTCTCCTTTCATAAATATTTTGGCACTCAATTATCAAACAGTTTTGTGTTGCCTTTGGTCTGGCGATTGCAGCAGCCGCTAATCAACATCAGAGGCTCCAAAACCGCGTTCCTTACCCGTTCCATTTGGACCCACATATGCACATGTAATTGTTCATCAACCAATGCCGAATAAAACAATTGTCGGTGCTAAAATTCCCGAAAAAAATGGAAATACATTCAACGTTAATTGGTTTTTAAATCTATCCTTCTGCTGGTATTCCATTGAGTGAGTCAATCGGTCTTGCAGGACAACGCCAATGGTGATGAGAGAGCCCCAATGTCCACAGCACAACATTCGTACATCGCCCATGTGTGTTCGTACATATTTTTACATGAATTGAATACAATTCGTGGTGACATCGATGAATAATAAATAAAAAATTGATGTTGCAGTACTTGTTGCTTCCACACTGTGGTCATCCATCCACAGTTTTCGGAGTTGGTAGTTATGAATGTGAATTGTGAAAAAATAAAAACGTATTGTTGCCCCCCCCCCGCTATGTCAGCTACACATTTTCGATGAAAGACGAAGGCGAAATGCAATGAAATAAAGTCAAAATTATGGTGTACATTGGAATGACGTATTGATCACGTGCATAGGGTAGAATTTTTAATAAACTAGCATGACAAAATTTTTTTTTTGTTTTGTTGGAGGTAGTTTTACAATTTCGAGAGATAACAAGTCAGCAAACTTATATTTATATACCCTCAGTCTCAGAGAACGTACGTATGGAAGTTATTAGGACTTAACTTTGTGTGGAAGGTATTAGAAGGTTCGTTGCACATGGTCCCAGCTACCACATTTAATAAACAATTTAAACAAGTAAAAACGGAGTTAAGTTCGGCCGAGCCGAACTTTATATATTCTCCACCATGGATTGCACTCCACAGAGGCTGTCGAGTCTCGTAGAAGTGCAGTAATATTTTTTTAATATAGGCAAACCAAAACAAATACAAATATTGACAAAATAATTTTATAAATAAATATAATATTTTTTTATTTCAAACAGCGCTTGCAAGGCAAGGCTACCAATACGTTTACATATCGAAATAATACTTCAATATTTATATTTTCAAAAATGCTTAAATACCACAAATATTGGTAGATAGTGGGTGCTACAGTTGGTTGTATTTGGATTCTATTTTAATTACAAAAGTACAAATTTTGAAAATCCATTATCTTATGTAAATAGTGCAAAATAACCTAACTTCATGATTTAACCATCTTTGGCGTAAAAGTAAAAGTACGAATTTGGAAAAATCTTCTTATTTTACGTGTCTGTGCAGTCAGAGGAATGTATACACCAAATTCCATGATTCTAGCTGCAGTCATTTGGTTGGTACCGTTTTTATCCCCTTTTTCCAATTTTACCCCCTTATAAGTACGACTTTTTAAAATCTCTTTATTTTACGTGTCTACGCAATTGAAGGAATGTACACACTGAATTTCACCATTCTAGCTGCAGCCGTTTAGTTGGTACTATTTTTATCCCTCTGTACCCATTATATCTCTTGAAAGTACGAATTTGAAAAAACATTTTATTTTTCGTGTCTATGCAGTCAGAGGAATTTATACTCCGAATTTCATGACTCTAGCTGTGGTTATTTGGTTGGTACTATTTGCATCCCCTTTTTCCATTTGAAGCCCAAAAAGTACGAATTTCTAAAAATACTTTTATATTATGTATCTATTCAATTAGATGAATGTACACACCAAATTTCGTGTTTCTAGCTGTTATCGTTTAATATGTACCATTTTTATCCCTTTTTTGTTCCATTTCGTCCCCTACGAATAAGAATCACTTTATGGTGCGCTTTTATGCTATAAGGGGAATGTTCATTCCAAATATTAAGTAAATACAAGCAGACATATACAAAAATCAGGCTGAAATACTCTAAATATTAGGGGTATTTTCAGTCCTTGTGAGGGAAAAATTTTTCCCTCTGGGCCGATTTCGCCCACTTTCAATCCCAACCGATCTGCAACCATAAGACACATTTAGGAAAAATTTGAACCTCATTCCGTTTGGAAGCTAGCGTGCTTTCAACAGACAGACAGACAGACATGGCTATATCGTCTTAGAATTTTCCCACGACCCAGAATATATATACTTTATGGGGTCTCCGATGAATATTTTAAGGTGTTGCAAACGGAGTGACAAAGTGAATATACTCCCATCCTGGAGGTGGAGGGTATAAAAACAGGATCAAATATCAAGTCGTAGAGGATTCCAGGCTCTAGTATTTGAACTACCGATTACTTTGACTTTAAAAGGTAGAATAACATTCATTTTTATTTTCAGATTTATGTTTGACATTTGCAAAATGGGACGCTATACGCTCGCACAAAAAAATCGAGAAGAGATCGGCCTTCAGTTCAGCCTTCATGAAGCTCATTTTCAACTCAGTGGCTATGTCAATAAGCAAAATTAGGGCAAATGGCATTCAGAGAACACACACATGACTATTGAGAAGACAATGTATCCACAACGAGTTTGTTGTGGATTTTTGGGCTGTACTAAAAAATTAAGTTAGGTACTTCCGAGCCAGTCGTGGTATTCATATGAATATGATATTGTGTTCCATTTTTAAATGACAAAGTTCAACGTTTCCAATAAAACCAGAATTTTTGAAAAAATAATTAGTACTTTTTTATAGATTCTAATTTAAAATTTTAAATGGACCACCCTATAAATCTACTGAACTAGAAAACAAAATTAAAAAAGTATTTTTTTAAGTTATATATCGATGGAGAAGGCCTACACCACAACTTCTCTCAAGGTACTACATAGTCGGAAATTAATTGTGTATTTTAGACGCATAAATATTAGGGCTGTTTTTCTTTATGACTGGGTAACTGAGATAATGAAAACCAAAATAAAAAGTTATAATTTCACTCAAAATGAAAAATTATTTTTTTAAAATTATCCGACGTATTGATGATGTAACTGTGCCTCCTTAATATCTTGTGGATTCTCTTCGCTCCAAACGGGGCGTCTTTACTTACTAAAATTACCAGAACTACTTTGAACAAATTTGCCGCTTATTATATTCCAATTACGAATATCTATTCTGAAAGTGGATCGCATCGGCCAATACTCTAACATTAACCGATTAGAATTATTGCCGCAGTAGAAGGAGCATGTTTCATTCATATTTTGCATCAAATTTGGCAAATTTGCATTCGTAACACTGTGCGACACGATTTTCTGAAACTATAGTTCTCCAGTAGTAAACATTTCCAAACGTTCTAGATATTTTTATACACTCCACGAGAGTATTATGTATTTGTGCATTTGTTTGGAACACCCACAAGGAAAAGAGATAGACCCATTGTTAATTATACGGATCGACTTAGAATCACTTTTTGAATCGATTTATCTATTCCTGTAATCAGAGTACAGGTCACAATTGTAAACAGAACCAAATGAAACTTTGCACAACGAAGTTTTTCGGGAAAAGGACGAACGCTATTTAATTTGAAGAAAATCGGTTCAGATTTAGATATAGCCCCCATACGAATTTCACTCCCGATTTGGCTCTTTTCACTCATACTCTTTTCAGATACCACATATTTTAAAGATCTTCTTCAAATTTGGCAAAATATCTTATATTTCAACTAGAAGCACTCATGGTGAAAATGTGGCAGATAGGTTCAGATTTATATATAGCTCCCAAATAAATTTTGCTCCCGGCTTGACTATTTTCACCTACTTTCAACCATTTTCTTCAAATATGGCACAACGCCTTATATTTGGACTAAAAACATTTGTTGACAAAATGGGTCAGATCGGTTCAGATTTATATACAGTTCACATTCAAATTCCGCTTCCGATTTGACTCTTTCCGCTCTAGAAACCACGTATTTTTTCAAATTTGGCAAACGATTTTTCAAAATGAAAATGCGACAAATCGGTTCAGATTTATACATAATGGGAGTAAATTTAGCTTTTCTTCAAATTTTCCATAACACGTTGTACTTAAAGTAAAAGCACCTATGGTGAATGTGGGTCACTTCGTTCCACATTTGGATATAGTCCCAATACAAGTATTCTGCTCGATTTGACAAAGTGGGTCATGTCATATCGGTCTATGATTAGGACACATAATCGATTCACTTTTTACCGAATTGAATTGTATTCGGGTAGAAAGTGGAGGGTTTCATATAGTAGGCACCACCCGACTTTAGTCGGACATAGGTACCATAGGACAATTATGTCCTATGGTACCTATGTGGAGCAAAGGGCCACATTTAAGATGTTTTCATGCTTCTATCTTTTTAGTTAGTTTAGTTTAGTATTAACATAACACATACTTACATATGCAACTCAATGAGGTGCTGTAAGATGGCATGTGTGCTTTATTACTTGGTGCTATTTTTAAACGCAATTTCGGCCAGTGAGTTGTGCTTCTCGTTCGTTTGTGAGAATCATCTCCTTATAGAGGCCGGGTTTGATGTTGAAAAGTCGCTGCGAAGCCTTTTCAAGTGACTTTTGCCATGGTCGAAATCATGATCGTGGCAGTCTGCAGTCAAGTAATAAATGTCACCATGCCATTTGTAAATAAATTTGCATTCTATTAAATATAGATGCAAAATGGTCTTGAGCCAGGACAATATCCCAGTTCAAGTCAAATATTGATTACAGACCAAAAAAATACAAACGAAAAAACTAAATTAACAATAATTTCAAGTTTTCCCCCTTAAAACGCCCTGCTTTAGCCTTACCTTACTTGTTGGCTCATAACTTATAAAAATCCAAGGTCGATATTAGAAATCCTGGAGATATCTCCTAGTACTACTCGAAAATAAGTTGAAGTTTTTGGATTAATTTTAGGCTCGCCTACTACGTATTGACCTACCTTTAACAAAAAAATCATATATGTGGCGGATTTGAATATTCCTTTTCAACTTCAGTTGATTATAAATTTTGCCCTTTTATAAATACAATTTTCACTTTAGCTTTTCGTGAAATAATGAAACAAATATGTATATTAAAAAAAATGATTTGAACAAAAAAGAACTAAACCTACTTGCAACATTTGAATATCATTTGGATTCTATAATTTTTAAATTTTAGTATTAATTTGCATTTTGATATGTATTTCTGCCAACAAAGGTGTTCACATTTCAACACCTTGTACACTGTCAGCGTCTATTCGTATAAAATATATTGTTAAAAAAAACTACCATTTGCATATTCAGTGAAAGAGTTACTGACTGACATGTTGTCCTGATTTTCACTGCGCATAAAACAATAGGGCATAATCAGTGTATGGTGGCAAGCGACATACATATAGGGTGATATGGCAGGGCCCGGTGGCTGGGGGTTGTTACAATTGTGCAAATCTTTTGTTAACTGCATTAATTGATACCATTAATTTTGTGTAGCGAATTGAAATAGGTGACTCTACATCAGTTTTAATTTAATGATCAAATATGAAGTCATAGAGGATTTCAAGCACAGCTATATATATGTATATAAAAGAGTTGCGTTACTGACTGACTTATCATTGACCAGCCCCCAGACCAAACGGCTGAAGCCAGGCTCATGAAATTTTTAGGGTAGTTTCCAAATATGACGTAGACGTCGACTAAGAAAGGATTTTACGAAATTCGTACTTTTAGGGGGTAAAATGGCCCAAAAAGGGTTAAACATCGAACCTTCGTCCTGACTAAATGGCAGTAGCTATAAACCTGAAATTCGGTGAGTTCCTTGCAATGACCATTCAGACGAGCTACAAATAGGGATTTTTCGAAATTTGTACTTTTAAGGGGCAAGCGGGATAAAAATGGTACCAACTAATGTATTACAGCTAGGATCGTGAAAGTTGGTATGCTAATTCCTCTGACCATATAGAAACGAAGTAAAATTGGATTTTTCGAAATTTGTACTTTTAAAGGGCGAGCGGGACAAAAAGGGATAAAAATGGTACCAACTAAAGTATTGCAGCTAGAAGCGTGAAATTTGATATGTAAATTCCTCTGACCATATAGAAACGAAGTAAAATTGGATTTTTCGAAATTTGTATTTTTAGGGGGCGAGTAAAAGTGGATTTTTCGAAATTTGTACTTTTAGGGGGTGCGCGGGAAAAAAGGGATAATAGTTGTACCAATTTAAGTATTGCAGCTATAGTCGTGAAATTTGGTATGTAAATTCCTCTGACAACGTATGAGTGCAAATCTAAATAAATTTTTCAAAATTTGTACTTATTATGGGTGTGCCGGACAGAAAGGGATACAAATTGTATTGTGAAATTTGGTATGTAAATTCCTCTGACCATATAGAAGCGCAGTAAAATTGGAATTTTTCAAAATTTGTATTTTTAGGGGGCGAGTAAAATTTGATTTTTTGAAATTTGTACTTTTAGGGGGTGCGCGGGAAAAGAGGGATAAAAGTTGTACCAATTTAAGTATTGCAGCTATAGTCGTGAAATTTGGTATGTAAATTCCTCTGACAACGTAGGAGTGCAAATCTAAATAAAATTTTCAAAATTTGTACTTATTATGGGTGTGCCGGACAGAAATGGATACAAATTGTACCTACTAAATTATTGTAGTTAGAATCGTGAAATTCGGCGACTTATAAACAATGAGTGGGATAAAAATAGTACCAACTAAAATATTTCAGCTATAGTCGTAGTTTGATTTTTCGAAATTTGTACTTTTAAGGGGTGCGCGGTCCGAAAAGAGATAAAAATGATGTACAAGCCTTTAATTACATAAGCGCGGAACACAAATGGATATTTCAAAATTTGTACTTAAAAGGGGACAACAAGGAATAAATGTGATACCAAATAAAGTACATATTTTAGGGGAAACAAAAACACATGTTACCTATAGTGATTTTTCAAAATGTGTACTTTTTGGGAAAGAAGTGCAAAAAGTTATAAACTGGCTGGTTGAATCTAGAAACATGAGATCGAGGATATAAATGGTTGTAATTTTTTGTAAAAAACTTGGTAGAGAATTATAAAATTTATACATACGAAGTAGTTCAGCTAAAATAGTGCATATCGACAAGCACATTCCTTTGACTGTGTGTGAGTGCTGGTTAATAGGAGGTTTCCAAATTACTATTTTAGATTTATCTATATCCACCAAAAGAAAATTAAATAAATACTATCCAAAAACGAAGACGGATAAAATTAACAAATAACTGGCTTTAAATGCTAGTAAATTATAATGGATTTAATTTTACCGAGGATATTGACTTTTTTAAGTTTTAAAGTTGTTATAAAATTTTTAAATATCAGATTTCAACTTAATTCGGCTATCCGCACGGAAGACACATCAGATTTATTTTAACCAAAGGCTATGGCAATTTGTATATATATTTTCTATATTTTGTGTGGTAGGATGTCCACTGTTAGAAAGTAAAACTGAATATTTTTTTCTCCATTTTGTATTTGTATTTCACGTCGGTAACACTATGTCCTTAAGTTCAGAAACAAGGAGGATCTCATTAGTCAATAGATATATCATTAAATTTCGATGTCATTGTCATGGCAAGGAAGTGCAATTAATGTGATAAGATAAGATTGTCGAATCAGTTTATATATTTTTTAATTGTGTTGCAGATTTCCTCATCCAACCTAATGTAAATATCGTGCCCTTAGCGCGGAATGATCGCAAGCGCCAAAACACACATTTTACAGGAGAAGGTTTTTATTGATTATTTTGAAATATTTGCATAAAATGAAATAGGTTTTAATGCAAAATGTTTTAATTCCGCCGTACCCAATGAATTATTATTAAAAATTGATCATTTGTTTACATTATACGGTACTTTTGGCGCTTGCGATACAAATATTGTACTTGAGGCTACAAATACTGAAAAAACTGTGGCGCTTACGATATAAGTTTTATATTATAAAAGAATTATTAAAACAAAATAATAAAATAGATAACAATTCTTTTATAAAGGGAAAATGAATAGTAAAGTAATTCAAACCGTTAATAAAAAACTATTTTAGACACATTTGAATTCCTATGATTAAAAGTTTTTAGGTAATATCGATATTGAATTTTTCTTTGAACGAATAATTAAATTAATATTCATTTCATCCTCCCTACTATCTGCAAAATATCCATATTTATTTTATCCATTTGCGCAAAATCACAGTTTTTCAAACAATTAAATTTTATTTTAATATTTGGCGGTATAAATGCTGTAGAAAATGAATTCCAGTCCTTAAAATCTAAATGATTTAGTAAAATCCTTTCATAACACTTCGGTATCGTGTGGGAATTTGTAATTATGGCCGACCACTCTGAAGGGGCCCAAATTATTCTTCCTTTACAAAATGATTCAATTGTATAGTGTTTAAAATCAACTGGCATCATTGTATGTCCGGAAAGCAACAAAGTTATGTTAACACTTAACGAAATCTGAAGTTTTTATACCCTCCACCTCCAGGATGGGGGTATACTAATTTTGTCATTCCGTTTATAACACCTTGAAATATCGACCTGAAACCCTATAAAGTATACATATTCTTGGTCGTCATAAAATGCTAAGACGATCTGTCCGTCCATCCATCCGTCTTTTGAAAGCACGCTAGCAACTAAACGAAAGGAGCTAGGACGTTTGGTGTATACATTTCTCTGATTGCGTAGACACGCAAAATAAAGGGATTTTTTCGAAATTCGTACTTTTTGGGGTTAAAATGGTAAAAGGGGATAAAAATAGTACCAACAAAATAACCACAGCTGGAGTCATGAAATTCGGAGTATACATTCCTCTGACTGTGCAGACACGAAAATGGGTACAGAGGGATAAAAATAGTTCCAAACTTAACGGCTACAGCTAGAATGATGAAATTCGGTTTGTACATCCCCAAATTGCGTAGACACGTAAAATAAAGAAATTTTATAAAGTCGTACTCTTAAGGGGGTAAAATACGTAAAGGGGGATAACTCTCTAACTCTATAGAATTGTGGGCATTGTGCCCATTTTGATCACTATTTTAAGCTAAATATTATGTTTCTTTTGTCAAATTTACCACTATTTGAATTAAATAAATGTTAACGATTACCCACAATAATAGGGAAATGATACCAAAACATCTATATAGTGTTTGTCTTAATATACGAATAGTCCAAGAAGTATATTATATTATTGTATATAAGGAACAAATCATACAAAAAGGCTTTGTGTTCTCCAAAAAGACAATAATTTAGAGCTACTTTCAGTTCTTGTGGGTAAACTTTTTTCTTCTGGATCGATAACAAAATATATAAACTTCGAACCTTAGTTAATTTTAGCTTAGTTCGTTCGTAACCTATCGTACTTTCAACCAACAGACGAACACTTCATTCTATGGCCGAGGGTATAAAAATACACTTATTATTGCATCAATATATTGATAGACCTATCTAAAACATTTATAAATACCTCTTACATTATCTGACAGTTTTTACCTAAATTCATAAACTGTCGCTTACGATAAAATTGATTTCTTTGAAAATGTGAGCATCGACTTACGATAAAATCTTAGCCCCATTTTATATAAACGTTAACAATTTTGACATTTTGACAATTTTTATTTATGTATCACCCCATAAAATTTTAAATTCAACAATAAAAAATATTTTCAGAAAATGTCGCTTACGATAATTCCGCGCTAAGGGCTCGATATATCCTTTATCACAGCGTTCCAAAGTCATGTGAATGTCCTGATTGCAGTTCATCACGTATCATACCTGAAAACATCACCGAGGTTAACTGTCATGTACCTGTTGATTTCGTTTCTTTTCAATTGTTTCTTTACTCCTTGTAGAGTGTCCTCCGATGTTAGTGTCCTGTAGTTAATAAAACTGTTAGCTGTTTTTTCTTTTTTCTTATTCCATGTTTCATTCAATGATGTTTTTATTGTATGCCATTTTTCAATTTATGCAAACAAAACATTTTAATTTCAGATATTTAATTAACAATATCATCAGCATATGTTGCTCCTCTCTCGCCTTTTGTGTTGAAAGACAAAAACATATGAGTAGGACGTGGTAAAAGTTTCCATTACCATTTTTGTGTGTGTGAAATATTTAAATCACAAAAAATGGAGGCAATGACTTAAATGAAAAAATGACTAAGAAAAACATGAAACATATCCACGTCAGTATAAGTTCGAAACTATATAGTTTTATTTTTTAATTCGTGATCGTTTGTTCTTTCTACATGAATTTTAATTTACAAAGGATGAAAATATTTTGATAATTTGTAATTTACTGTCGCACTTTTGCGATTCATTGAGTCATGACGATATGGTTATCAAATAACAAAGATGAATATCTGTTAAAATTATTTAACACTTCATCACTAGTTTAGCATTAAGATACATTGTAGGTATCTCCCCTTATAAACTAAGACGTGAATAAAATAAATTAATAAGGGAAAACTTGAAATGATTTTTAATGCTAAATAAAATCATGGAATGTTAAGTATTTTTAATAGATATTTTTCTTTTTCAATTGATACCATCACAATTGTATGACTAGCAAAATTACAAAAATAAATTATTAAAAAAATCTATATATATTTTAAATTAAATTATTGATATAAAAAGGACAACAATCGCGAAATAAAAAAATCAGTGTGCAGTTTTGCTACTGGTGGTCTATAGTTTCAGATCATAAGTCTCAAAGACTAAAAGATGGAAATATGTGGATTGGATTGTTTAATGATGATTTGCAAAATATTTCGTTTCTAGATCAAGTCGTCTGTGAGCTAAACGCTCCTGAAAACACCCCAAAAATCATGATTTTTCGTGTTATATATATGTTATGTACCCTCCACCACAGGTTACTAAGTTTGTCATTCCGTTTGTAACACCTTGAAATATCTATCGGAGACCCTATGAAGTATATACATATATTATTAATCGTCATACAATTCTTGAACGACTAGCCAAGCCTTCATTGATAAACTAAGTAGGCAGAAAGGATTTTATAGCCTATTCTTTGCTAAGCCCCACGACACCTGAAAACAACGAACTCATGACTATTTTCGACTTGTATGTGTTGTTCCTCCTGGACACTCAATAAACACCCATTGACCATGGGACAAGTGACCACTATTGAACACTGATGTTGATAAACGGCCAACGACTTGTTTGCTCTTAATTGGAATCTGAAGATATTGTCAAGTAGTCATTGTCGTCGATGGGCTACGAACCAAAAAAAAACTGATGCAACTACTCTGCGATGGTGTTTCCTCCGAAACACGAGAAACGACACTTTGGTATTAAGCTGGCACCAAGTATTGTCATTTCCTTCCTTGTTCGTTATACCTGTGATATCTTGATTCTAGTGTTCGTAGGCAACTTGGTTTTGTCGTTGTCAAAGTTGAAAATTCAATTTTTGCCTATAGTTTGTAATCAAACCGGAAAAACATATTACAGTCCTGTAATGCAGTTAGTTGTTGTTAACCAACAACACTGGCATCGCATCACAAAGATAGCAGCGACACATCGCGAGGGGAAGGCTACCAACGAAAGGGCTGGCAAATGAAGACAAACAATACCAAAAATGTATTGTATTTGGGAAATAGTTGCACTCTTTTGCAATAAACACTTAACATCGTTCAGGTGGTATTTTGTTTAAAATATTAACTTCTGTTATTGGAGAATAAACGACTTAATCAATTTTCGAAGAAAATGATAATAATAATTCATTGTAGACTCTTGAATTAGATTGAAATCTCGGATATAAGAATTATACGTTCGGACAATTAGTGAACGCCATATTGTCCCTATAGGATTCTTCCCTTTTATTGGGTTGTTAGTTTTGCACCGCCACCCTTCCTCAAAACAACAATGCTCTTAACAACTTAATTTATTCCCCCTTTGGTGGAAGAATTTGACTTTAGTTGAAGCGATTTTCTTGCTGTCTTTATTGCGAGTTTTCAAAGGCATTTCCGGTTTTAGAACCAACCAACTACAATATGAACCTACGACTACTCCGCATTTTACCACTAAACATCAATTACCCGAAATAATTTCATTATCATGGTTTTCGCTATTACAAGGGAATTTCTGTCAGAGAAACACGATGTGCACGATAGTATACCCTGCCAGTTTTGAATACAACTTTGTTGATAGTAATTTCTAACAACCAAGTTCTGGTAGGGTTGTCTAATTAATTTTGATTTTTTACTATCAAAAATATAGTTGGAGGTGGGTGCCAATTACATCATACAATATTGTAATGAGGGATGGGGGAAACGGTGACCGGAGGTTTTACTCTGTTTTCATGTTCTAGCAATAGTTGATATCAGATTTCTGTTGATATCAGAGTTAATATTAAACATTGATATTGATCAACGTACATATGGGCATCTCTCAAAAAAGGTCTACCAAAAAAAATGAAATCAGACAACACTAATAGCTTTTAACTTTATTTTTTTACTGTTTTAGCAGTTTTAAAACGTGCTTCTAAAGTTTTTTATGAGCAAGATTTTCCAATATTAGCAGTCATACCCAGGAACGCGAAATAATAGGCCAATTCTGAAGCCAGATGCAGACTCTGCACACCGAAATCTTTCGAAATTGAGTACCATAATAACTGCATCAAGTTGACTTGACCAGATAAACATTTTGATCCATTTGGTAAACATCAATAGACGATTTTGTTTAACTTTTTTTCTAGATATATCTTCCTATCAAATCCCATCATTGCATCGTTCATTGATTTGTTGCATCTCAAGTTGTCAAGCAAACTAGATATGTCCTAGATGTTGGGTGTAACGTCGGACAATGTTAAAAGTACCACTAGAGAAACCAACGTAAGTTTTTATCGTATGGAGAATACCAACATTTTTATTCGCCATTTGATTGCTGACTTAATGGGGAATATTTGTGGCAGAAAAGTTTTAAAAGTCCAGATAGAGAACGTAAAAATATATGCAATTTCATCCGGGAATTTTAGATTTTTTGCAGAAATGCAGCGATTTTCGTGACTGACTACATATATGTTACAAGCGGCATTGGTTCTTAATACACATGGATAGTTCGGGAGAAAATCACAAACCAAAAATTAATGTAATTTTTTGCCAAACCTCAAAATCATTTTGGCCATATCACCCGCGAAAATGAAAATTTTGCAAAAATATCCAATTTGTCTTTTTTATTTACTGTGCTCTACCGAATTATCCACTTTTTGTCGAAAAAGCTCGACCTTCCTAAAAATATGGACACGCTTTACAAATTTTAACCCATATCTTGGCTCAAAACCATTTTGGCTCAACTATTATTTTTTTCGTCACAATCAATTATAAACATTTCTGTTAATCGACATATTGCAAAGAAATTTGTTTTTTGGAATTTGACACTGGAAATCGATAAATGGAAAAATCTATATATATAAAAGAGTTGCGTTACTGACTGACTGACTTATCATTGACCAGCCCAAAGACCAAACGGCTGAAGCCAGGCTCATGAATGTAAATTCCACTGACCATATAGAAACGAAATAAAATTGAATTTTTCGAAATTTGTACTTTTAAGGGGGCGAGCGGGACAAAAAGGGATAAAAATGGTACCAACTAATGTATTACAGCTCGAATCGAGAAATTTGATATGTAAATTCCTCTGACCATATAGAAACGAAGTAAACTTGGATTTTTCGAAATTTGTACTTTTAAGTGGCGAGCGGGACAAAAAGGGATAAAAATGGTACCAACTAAAGTATTACTGCTAGAATCGTGAAATTCGGTATGTAAATTCCTCTGACCATGTAGAAGCGCAGTATAATTGGATTGTTCGAAATTTTTACTTTTTAGGGGATAGGTGGAACAAAAAGGGTTCCAATTTAAGAATTGCAGCTATAGTCGGGGAATTTGGAATGTATACTGTATGTAAAGCGCAATCTAAATGGATTTTTTTCTGAAATTTTCTTATAGGATTTGAATAAAAAGGGATAAAAGTAGTACCAACTAAAGTATTGGAGCTATAGTCGTGAAATGTGGTGTGTAAGTTAGTCTGGCAACGAGATGCGCAAATCTAAACGAATTTTGTAGTAATAAACAATGAGCGGGATAAAAATAGTACCAACTAAAATATTTCAGCTATAGTCGTGAAATTTGGTGCGTAAATTTCTCAGAGAACGTAGACTTGAATGTTTTTTTTTCGAAATTTGTACTTTTAAGGGGGGAGCGGCACAAAAAGGAATAAAAATGGTACCAACTTTAGTATTACAGCTAGAATCGTGAAATTTAGTGTTTAAATTCCTCCGATCATATACAAAGAAGCGCAGTAGTTTGATTTTATGAAATTTGTACTTTTAAGGGGTGCGCGGGACGAAAAGGGATAAAAATGCTGTACAATCCTTTAATTACGTAAACGCGGAACATAAATGGATATTTCAAAATTTGTACTTAAAATGGGAATACGGGACAACAAGGAATAAATGTGTTACAAAATAAAGTGCATATATTTAGGGGAAGCAAAAACACATGTTACCTATAGTGATTTTCCAAAATGTGTACTTTTTGGGAAAGAAGTGTAAAAAGTTATAAACTGGCTGGCTGAATCTATAAACATGAGATCGAGGATATAAATGGTTGTAATTTTTTGTTCAAAACTTGGTAGAAAATTATAAAAATTATACATACGAAGTAGTTCAGTTAAAATAGTACATATGGACAACCACATTCCTTTGACTGTGTGTGAGTGCTAGCTAATAGGAGGTTTCCAAATTACTATTTTAGATTTATTTATATCCACAAAAAGAAAATTAAATAAATACTATCCAAAAACAGAGACGGATAAAATTAACAAATAACTGGCCTTATCGCGTGCGAAGCAGCGGGTACTGCTAGTTACGATATATACGGTGTATTCCACGACAAATAAGACAGTTTAAAAAAATCTTTTTGATCTGTTCCGCTTTTTATATTTTTCAATACCCATTAAAGAAGAACTGCTGGTATATTTTTAATTTTTTCTGATTACTTGTTCGAAAGATATTGTTTTTTTATTAATTTTAATTATTATATTAATTTTTCAGTTTTTTATAACTTCTTCACTAATTTAAACATAACATATACTCCTTCATTTAAAAATATTTAAAAAATAATTAAAAATAGCGTGTTTTGAGACAAATCAAATATAATTTTTGGGGACTTAAAAGTTCAGAATATCGTCTGTAAATTGTCCCAACTATATTTGTTTTGTGAATATATATAAAACTCATCCACATTTTTATTAATTAAATATTTGCAAAAATTACTTAAATTTCCAAAGTTTGTACACGCCCCAAACGTCAATTTTTTCCGCATATTATATTAATTCTGGTCAATTTGACACAGTGTGTTAAGTACTCTGGTGTCTAGTCGGCCGACCAATAATAGCCTTTCATTGCTTGAGAAAATTCATGTGAAACGATCGCTTTGTCTCTTCTCTCTGATGAAATTTTCAATAATATTTAATTTTCATTTTTCTTCTTATTGTACAGAAAGCAAATCTTAAAAAATATTTTCTTATTTTTTATAAACAATAAGTAAAATATATCTTCGATTTGGATACACTCCACGAGAGCATAATGTCTTTGTGCATTTGTTTGTAACACCCAAAATGAATGGAGATAAACCCATTGTTAAATATACCGATCGAGAATCACCTTTTGAATCGATTGTAGCCAGAACCAATGAAAGTTTTCGGGATAAGGACGAACGCTATTTAATTTGAAGAAAATCGGTTCAGATTTAGAAATATTTTCACTCTAGATACCACATATTTTAACAGATTTTCTTCAAAATTGGCAAAACATCCCAAACAAAATTTGTTCCCAATTTAAGTTTTTCCGCTCAAGAAACAACGTATTTTATCAGATTGTATTCAAATTTGGCAAATGAGCTTATACAGGGTGGCTGATGAATACTGCTACCATGCTACTTAATGCTGTTGTTAAAGGACTTTGCAGAACTGCATCGAAAGTGAATCCCTTTCAACACTATGTGGTTTCAACAGGATGATGCGACTTTGTCACATAGCCAGGTCCAGCTATGAGAGAGAATTGCTGCGAAAGTTCCCCAAGAATGTGATTTCTAGACACTCGACATTTCGTTGGCCCCCAAAGTCTCGTGACCTTACTGCACCTATCTTTTTCTTGTGGGGTTATTTCATCTGGAAGTTTACAAACCAAATCAAAAAACTGGATGATTTAAAGCAGTGCATTCGAACAACAATTGAGACAATTCTTACTGCATCTCTGCAGGATGTAATGAATAATGAATTTTGCACATACGTCACCGACTGTCGTCATGTCATTTAAATTCTTTTATTTTTAAACCCATTAAAAAGGTTTAATAAAAATGTATCGGTTGTCAAATGAACAAAGAAAAAGTAATTTACATGAATTAAACAAAAAGTTATTTTAGTTTCTTAATGTAGTGTCATTCATCAGCCACCCTGTATTTAAACTAGGAACTCCTATGGCGAAAACAGTTCAGGTCGGTTCATATTTATATAGCTCCCATTCAAATTTCGCTACCGATCTTCTAAAAGATCTTCTTCAAATTTCGCAAAATGTCTTATATATCCAATAGAAACACCCATGGTGAAAATGGGTCAGATCGGTTCATATTTATATATAACTCACATACAATGTTCGCTCCCGGCTTGACTTTTTCCGCCCCAGAAAGCACGTATTTTCACCGATTTTTTTCAAATTGAGCATAACACGTGGGTCACTACAAATATTCTTCTCGATTTGACTAATTGGCTGTGGTCATATCAGCCTATGATTAGGAAACATAAAAAAATCCTTCTCGTTTTCACTTTTTACCGAACTGAATTGTAATTGTATTCGGATAGATAGTAGAGTGTATCGTATAGTCGGCTCCGCCCGACTTTAGCCTTTCCTTACTTATTGTAAAATAAATCATGTTGAAACTCCTCACGTATGTCCATTAATTATTTCTATACAATGGTCAATTTAATTGGGGCTATATGAAAACATGGACCCATACTTTTACGGCAGTCATTCCGTGGTTAAATATAACATGATCTGGAAAAAATGATTAAGATCCGATGGTAAATGCGGATTCTACAGCGGCACTATGGTCCCAAATCCATTTTTTTGGCAGAAATTCAAAAAAATTAAAATTGGAAAATATTTACACATTTACTACTTTCCAATTTTAATTTATATATAAATATACTGGAGAAAATTAGGTGGCAACACCACAAGCCTGAATGGTACTTAAACTTTGCGGTTCAAAAAAAGTGGGAATAATTTTGATATAAAGCAGTTTTACAAATTAATTAAAATCAAGACTTAAAAAGAAAATAATAAAGTGACTATATTATGAAAATTGACGGCAAGAATTAGTAGTTGAAAAATTATATTTAACATTTTATGATTATTGTGGTCTTGTAAGTATTCATAGGTATTGTAATTTTGTGATTTGTAGAGAACATAATCTATAAATGTTGTGGACCAAAAGTTATATGTATGACTCAACTTGACTCAAAGAGTAAATGTGAAAGTGTTCGTCTGAGGTTGTAGTTTATGGTGGAATTAATATCTCGTCAGCATTTTTCGGCAAACTCCAAAAATTGTCATTTTATTTTAGCACAGTTTTTGATTAGCCATAGACATATATATGATTATATCTCTGAATTAGTTTTGTGTACGAGACCCTTCAATATTTTATTTAAAAGGTATTGAAAGTACCTTTAAAATGGTATATAACATCATTCGCCTTTTTGTACACATGTATACATTTTACTTTATTTCTTGAAATAATTATTTAAATTTCAGTTTAAAGTATACTATATTTTCCTTCTGTAATAATGTTTAGAAAAACACATTTCGTCAAAATAAGCAACTCTTCATTCTTTTAAGCTTTCATACAATTTTGTTTTTGGTCACCCTGCACCAATACAGGGTGATAGTTATATTGGTTATTATTGACTTATATGGGAGGTGGTAGTGGGCGTGGTCCGATCGGCCCAATTTTATTTTTATTTTTTGCGTATGATATGTCTAGCAGATGTGCAAAATTACAAGACTGTATGTTTATTTTTCGACTTTATGCCATAAAAAATGGATTTGGGACCAGTGTGAGCGGTAATACTGTAGATCAGAAGGACATTTGGATGGACCAATATATTAAATATTCACGTAAGGTGTTACTAATTTAAATGTGCAAAATGTGATTAATATCCGATTAAAGATGCTGATCATAGAGCGATAATGGTGTCAATTAGGGACTATACCAAAACATGGACCTATATTGTTGATTTTCTCCTATTTGAAATAGGTGGTCTGGAAAGTATGATTCAGAACTTCGGACCTGCCTCATGCCAAATTTCAGCGCGATCGGATTGTATATGCGATCTGTAGTTTTATCAAAAGTTTTAAGTGGACGGATAAAGAGCTGAACCGCTTGGTATTCTTAAAGGTCGATTATTTCTTGGCGTTACGGACAGTTTGACTTACTTATAATACATTATTCAACGAAGTGCGATAAAAATACAAGTCGCAAAAATTTACATTGCTCCCATATTTAAATTCAAACGACTCTAATTATACCCTCCACCTCCAGGATGGGGGTATATTCACTTTGTCATTCCGTTTATAACACCTTGAAATATTCATCGGAGACCCCATAAAGTAGATATATTCTGGGTCGTGGTAAAATTCTAAGACGATATAGCCATATCCGTCTGTCTGTTGAAAGCACGATAGCGGCCAAACGAAATGAGCTAGGAGGTTAACATTTTTCCTAAATGCGTCTTATGGTTGTAGATCGGTTGGGATTGAAAGTGGGCGAAATCGGCCCAGAGGGAAAAATTTTCCCTCACGAGGACTGAAAATACCCTTAATATTTAGAGTATTTCAGCCTGTTTTTTGAACATATCAGCTTGTATTTACTTGATATTTGCAGTGCGCATTCCCTTTATAGCATAAAAGGGCACCATAGAGTGTTTTTTATTTGTAGGGGCGAAAGGGATAAAAATGGTACCTATCAAACGACAACAGATAGAAACACGAAATTTGGCGTGTACATTCCTCTAATAGAGTAGATACATAATATAAAAGTATTTTTTCTAAATTCGTACATTTAAGGGGATAAATGGGTATAGAGGGATACAAATAGTTCCAACCTAACGACTGCACCTAGAATAATGAAATTCGACGTCATTCCTCTGATTGCGTAGACACATAAAATAAATTCGTACTTTTTGGGGTTCAAATGGAAAAAGGGGATAAAAATAGTACCTACCAAATGACCGCAGCTAAAATAATAAAATTCGGAGTATACATTCCTCTGACTGCGTAGACAGGAAAAATAACTCTCTATCCCCCAGTATTTAGGGTATTTATGATTGTTCCCTTATATTTACTTCATGAATTGAAGTATTATTTCCTTTATATAGATACATAGTATACAAATATTGGTAGCCTTGGCTTATTAATTAAATTTCTGATTTTCATACAGTTAAAACTTGTTGCGGACATTCCTCTTGTAGCTTGGAAGCACCACAATGAAAATAAAAGTTTTAGGTTGCGAAATGGGACAACAAGGGATAAAATATAGTACCAATGATACGACAACAGCTAGAATCATGAAATTCGGTGTGTACGTCCCAATAATTCGTAGACACGTAAAATAGAGAGATTTTTCGAAATTCGTACTTTTAAGGGATATAATTAAAAAAGAGGGATACAAATGGGACCTACCAAACTGCTAAAGTTGAAATCATAAAATTCGGTGTATACATTCTGACTATGAAGACTGAAGGGTTTTTTCAAAATTTGTACATTTGGCCGGGGAAAGGGGCGAATCTGGGATATGGGGAATGGGGATATCTTTAAAATTTATACTTTTCTTATCACTTTGTCTGTATCTGAAAATGCTTCTTTCTAATGGCGACTGACAATCGCCTAATATTTTGGCATTTTCACTTTCACTATTACAGCATTAAAAAACAGTGCGCATAAGTATACATTATAGTTTGAAATAGTAAACAAATATAGTAATGTGCATAAAAATATAACAATTTTCGTAATATGGTACTGTGCATCTATGTAAAGTCGACACCCTTTAATCTGCTGGTAATACTGTGGAATGCACTCCGTGGTGGAGGCTATATAAGATTCGGCCGAACTTAACGCCTTCTTACTTGTTTTTCTTCTCATAAAACAATTTTTCTAATTTTATTTAAAGAAAAAGCCCTAAATAAATAAAAATTTCGTGGATGTTCGAATTTGCCTATCGACCGATGTTTACAATTTTAGACCCATCATCCAGACATAATATCGAATATCAGCGAGGTTTGTTCAGAACACACTGCTTGGAAAACGATAATCTTCGTTGAACGGAGAAACCCCATCGATTTTATCCAATTTCTTTTCACAAAACTTGGATAATATGGATGAGAACGGCAAGGGGCTTCAAAAGACGTGGATGTGCACACTGATGATACCACAAAGAAAGTCTACATGGACGATTTGAGAGAATCTTATATTATTAAGATGCGACGTGTACCTTTGCTGCATTTAAACAATTTCATATTCTATAGTTAGGTCTTCCAAATAAGGCGAACATATATTTTACAGTTTATATTCTAGTATGTAAAGTGTGGGCCATTTAAAAATTGAACTACCGATTACGTTGAATCTTTGAAAGGTTGAATAACATTCATTTTTATTTTCAGGTTTAATTGCATGAGGTACTGCCGACCCAGTCGTGGTAGTCATATGAATGATATTATGTTCCATTATTAAATGACAAAGTTAAAGCTTTCCAAAAAAATCAGATCTTTTATAGCCGATTCTAATTTAAAGTTTTAAAAGGATTTAGCCGAATGCCAAATAGCATGAGAATCAACTAAATCGACCTTCTTAGTTGCTACCAAATAAACTTTCTCGGACTTTCTTAAGTTTTATATAATTTCTTCCTCGAAATTAATATTTTGATATAAGTTCCTTCACAGTTTAAAAACTTTTCAAGAGTCAGATTTTTCACAAACATCACCATCATTTGGAATTTGAAGAGAATTTCAATTTAAAAATGAATTCCAAAAGAATGTTCATTCTCCTTAAAGAGACCATTTGCTCTTCACACAATCCTTGAAGGAGACTCTCTCTCTCTGTGACAACAATCTTCAAACATGTCATTTAGCACTTCATTTAATTTGTTAACACACAACTCGTCGTTTCCTCCTTGGCCTGGGGCATTTTGTTAAATAGATTTTACATGTTTAAATAAAATATTTACATGTTTATGTTCAAATAACCCTTCAAGAAACTAATCAGGTATGAAATGAAATCATTTTATTTTTAAATATAAAACTAACAGCAGCAACAACGACGACAACCCTTCACATTCATCCTTGCCTATCTATCACATCCATCCATACATATACGTATCCCTTAATTTTAAGTTGTTGCTGCTGCTGTTGTTGTTATTGTGGAATAACTCCTGTGAAATGGAGGATAAAGTAAAGCGGGCAAGACAGGGGGCCGACTTCACTCGACCATGAGTGTGAACGTGAACAGTTTGTAACGAATTTCCGTCATCAGCATGCGGAGAATTGTGAGCTCTATGCAAAGAACTAATGAATTATGATTAAAAGGATTTGTTACAGTCACATGAATACTAAAAGACCAGCACGTTCTCATGTGTGTGCGTGTGTAGGTAGCTCTACACTACAGTATACGGCGAACATATTATAGAGCTATCATTTATGATAAATAGTGCAAAAAGGGACTAATTGATATGATGTTGATTCTGAAGAAAACGGTCATGTCTGTCTGTCCGTCCGTCCGTCTAGATTGCTGCGTATTGATAACGGGCGAAATCGGTCCAGAAAAATTTTCTCTAACAAGCACAGAAAATATCCCCAATAACTCTTACTATTTCGATTATTGAAGCATATTTTTGAAGATTTCTGCTTTGTCTTTACTTGATATTTGGAAAATTCAATAATTTTATATCGTGAACTGGTACCATAATACCCATATTTATAGTGGGTGAAATGAAGCTAAAAAGGGATAAAAATGAAACCGTTGAAATTCGTTGTGTACAGGCCGTACGTTTGGATATGGATCGATCTTTCCTTAGGATAAATATGAGCAAAAAGAGATAAATTGGAACCGACCAAATATCTGCAGCCGGTGTGTATATTACTTTGATTGTGGAAAAGGAATTTTTGGAAATTTGTACTTTTAGGGAAAACAGGGCTATAGTGGATACAAATGACACAAATCAAACGGCTGTACTATATACAGTGAAATTCCCCTAACTCGAATCGCCTAGGGAACGACAAAGCACTTCGAGTTAGGGAAAATTCGAGTTATGGAAATTAAACATTTTTTTATATGTATTTACATTTTATATATGTATTTTATTTAAGAAAATATTCAGTTATAAGTTTTTGTTTTTTGTTTAAGTATTCTTCTTTTTCAATAAAGTTTTCTATATTGTTTAATGACTTAAATATACTATTCTGTACTCCTGCTTTGGAGCAAATAAAATTTCTGATAGTTTTACATTTAAATTGTTGATAAAGTGCTGCAAGGTATTCCATATTTTTTTGCTAAGTCTTTTTTACTTTGGTTACATTTTTCTACTTCATTAATCAATTTAAGTTTTTCTGCAATTGACAAACATTTTAAAACTCTCTTACTCATGTTGTCGACTGAAGCGCTACCGATTCACTAAAATATTCACAGCTCTAAAAACTCGCATATCAATTTTGTAACTGTAATTCTCAATTTTTAGCCGTCATATTGTCGCCACCTACGGTTGAGAAATTAAAGCAGTGATGGGCACACGCATACTATCATATTTTAAGCAGCAGAGAACAAAACGCGGCTTACGCACGAAAAATATTCCATGTTTCAAAAGTATAACAAGCAATTAAATGAAAGTAAAACATGTTGATTTGAGTGTACACACAAAACTACGCAGCGAACGAAGCCACACGATGTGTACATGTGTTTCTCCGTGACAGAAGCAGCATTTTCATTCCTATGCACTGTGCATAGGAAAAGAGAGCGGTGCCCATCACTGAATTAAAGGCTTCGCAAAGAAGTGCCACCAAAATATGTATGTATGTACTACTTATTAACGAGAAAACGAGAAAACAATATTAAAATTAGCAAAACAAAAAATTCGAGTTACGGGAATAAACTCAAATAGTAAGTGTCACAAATTGTATCTGTTTTTAATTCGACTTACAGAAAAGTTCGAGTTAGGGGAAATTCGACATACGGAGAAAAACACATAAGAAAAAGCAATTGAGATTCCAAGATTCGTACATAACAGTTCGAGTTAGGGAAAAATTCGAGTTAGGGGACTTCGAGTTAGGGGAATTTCACTGTATATATATATATATATATATATATATATATATATCAAGGGTGATTTTTTTAAAATTCAGAAAAATGCATGAAATCTTTATTTGAATCGATAGTACGGTCCATATAATTTAATGTTTGAAGATTATTTCATGCAACCTTGACTGCGCCTCAAATGGTCCATCCGCTTAGTCCAATTTTGGCATTTCCACCTTTTTGAGTAACAGAGGCCCAATTGCTGCGAACGGCGACGAATCGATAATTGATGGTCATCATTAACACTGGCCGATACAGCTGCGATATTTTCTTCAATTCGCACTCTACGTAAGCGTGTTGGTATTTTAATGTCCAACAATGTAAATTTGGTGCGAAATTTAGTCACAATAGCCGCTTCAGTGGGTCGATTAAAATGACCATAGAAGCGCGCGATGAACTTTCTTAACAGAGCACGCATTTTGATAATAAAATTCAATAATTTGCAAGCGTTGTTCGTTTGTAAGACGATTCATGGTTAAATTATAGACCAAACTGAAGATGTTTGACAGTGAAACAAAACACGAAACGTGCGTCAGCTGTTTAAACCAGTGTTTCAAAAAATATAATAGCTAAAAAATCATCCTTTATATATATTATTGATTGAACATCCGGAGTCGAATCCAGAATAGGAGTCGGAGTCGAAACATTGTAAAATACTGGAGTCCGAATTGGATCGATATTTTTCGAACAAAATGTGGGTACTTCGGTAGAGCACGGCAAACATTAAATACAAATTGAATATTTTTAAAAAATTTTCATTTTCGCGGGAGATGTGGCTATAATGATTTGTAGGCTTGACATATTTATACCCTCCACCTATGTATGGGGTAATATATTCATCGGAGACGCCATAAAGTATATATATTCTGGCCATGTTCGTCTGTCTGTCTGTTGAAAGCACGTTAGCTTCCGATCGAAATGAGCTTTTTTTTCCTAAAAGTGACTTATGGTTGCAGATCGCTTGGGATTGAAAATGGGCGAAATCGGCCCAGAGGGAAAAATTTTTCCCTCACAAGGACTGAAAATACCCCTAATATTTTGTGTATATCAGCATGTTTTTTGAACATATTAGCTTGTATTTACTTGATATGCGCAATGCGCCATCCCTTTATAGCATAAAAAGTGATTTTTATTTGTAGGGGGCGAAATGGGACAAAAAGGGATAAAAATGGTACCTTTCAAACGACAACAGATAGAAACACGAAATTTGGCGTGTACATTCCTCTAATAGAGTAGATAAATAATATAAAAGTATTTCGTCTAAATTCGTACTTTAAAGGGGTTAAATGGGGCAAAAGGGATAAAAATAGTACCAACATAACGGCTGCACCTAGAATAGTGAAATTCGATATATACATTCCTCTGATTGCGTAGACACGTAAAATAAAAGAACTTTCCAAAATTCGTACTTTTTGGGGTTCAAATGGAAAAAGGGGATAAAAATAGTACCTACCAAATGACAACAGCTAGAATTATGAAATTCGGTGTGTACATCCCTCTAATTGCATAGACACGTAAAATAGGGGGATTTTTCGAAATTCGGGATATAATTAAAAAGAGGGATAAAAATGGGACCTACCAAACCGCTGAAGTTGAAATCATGAAATACATTCTGACTATGAAGACTTGAAAAAGGGGTTTTTCGAAATTTGTACATTTGGGTGGAGAATGGGGTGAATGGGGATATCTTTAAAAGTCGACATCCTTTAATCTGCTGGTAATACTGTGGAATGCACTCCGTGGTGGAGGGTATATAAGATTCGGCCCGGCCGAACTTAACGCCTTCGTACTTGTTTATTTTAAAGTACAATCCTTCCTGTTAATAATGGAAAATAATTTCATTGAAATGACTGCTTCGGCACCCCACAAATAATAGTCCAACGGTTGAATAGTTGAAAAAAAATTAAATGGCGGACCCTATATAATATGGTGGTAAAATTCTAAGACGATATAGCCATGTCCGTCTGTCTGTCTGTTGAAAGCACGCTAGCTTCCGAACGAAATTAGCTAGGAGTTTCACATTTTTCCTAAATTTGACTTATAGTTGCAGATCGGTTGGGATTGAAAATGGATGAAATCGGCCCAGAGGGAAAAATTTTTCCCTCACAAGGACTGAAAATACCCCTAATATTTAGAGCATTTCAGCATGTTTTTTGAACATATTAGCTTGTATTTACTTGATATTTGCAATGTGCATTCGCTTTATAGCATAACAGGCCACCATATACTGATTTTTATTTGTAGGGGGCGAAAAGGGAAAAAAATGGTACCTATCAAACGACAACAGATAGAAATACGAAATTTGGCGTGTACATTCCTCTAATAGAGTATATACATAATAAACGTCTTTTTTCCAAATTCGTACTTTTAAGGGATTAAATGAGGATAGAGGGATAAAAATAGTACCAACAAAAAGGCTACAGCTAGAATGATGACATTCGGTGTGTACATCCCTCTAATTGCATAGACACGTTAAATACTTAGATTTTCGATAGTCGTACTTTTAAGGGGTAACATGCGAAAAAGGGGATACAAATGGTACCAACAAAATGGCGGCAGATAGAATAAAATCATTCCTTTGACTGCATAGTCACCTGAAGTATTTTTTTTTTTTCAAATTCGTACTTTATTTTGCTTCTTTTACGACAAAAAATGTTAGAATCATGAAGTTGTCTTATACTGTCTTATAATGTATACTTTTGAAATTAAAATAGGATGGAAATACAACCAACCAAATGGCTGTAGCTGAAAATACACTCTCTATCCCCCAATATTTAGGGTATTTATGATTGCTGCCTTATATTTACTTTATGAATTGAAGTATTATTTCCATTATATATATAAAGGGTGATTTTTTTAAAAGCTATAGGAAAGTTTTTCAAAAAAACACATACAATTCAGAAAAATGCATGAAATCTTTATTTGAATCGATAGTACGGTCCATATAATTTAATGTTTGAAGATTATTTCATGCCAATGTTGACCTTGACTGTGCCTCAGATGGTCCATCCGCTTAGTCCAATTTTGGAATTTCCACGTTTTTGAGTAACAGAGGCCCAATTGCTGCGAACGGCGACGAATCGATAATTGATGGCCATCATTAACACTGGCCGATACAGCTGCGATATTTTCTTCAGTTCGCACTCTACGTAAGCGTGTTGGTGGTTTAATGACCAACAATGTAAATTTGGTGCGAAATTTAGTCACAATTGCCCGAATAGCCGTTTCAGTGGGTCGATTAAACTGACCATAAAATGGAAGCGCGCGATGAACTTTCTTAACAGAGCACGCATTTTGATAATAAAATTCAATAATTTGCAAGCGTTGTTCGTTTGTAAGACGATTCATGAAGATGTTTGACAGTGAAACAAAACACGAAACGTGTGTCAGCTGTTTAAACCAATGTTGCCAAAAAGATAATAGCTAAAAAATCACCCTTTACATAGTATAAAAATATTGGTAGCATTTGCTTCTTATTTAAATTTCTGATTTTCATACATTTGAAATTTGTTGCGGACATTCCTCTTGTAGCTTGGAAGCACAACAAAGTTTTAGCGGCCGATATGGGACAAAAAGGGATAAACTATGGTACTAATGATACAACAACAGCTAGAATCATGAAATTCGGTGTGTATATCCCTCTAATTGCATTTATTTCAAATTTCTCTATCTGGTTTTCTGCAACAATTCTGTCACAAATATTCCCTATTTAGTCAGCAATCATATAGCAACTAAATATTTTGGTATGTATATTGTCCGGTCAAGTTTAGTGGCTTTAAGGCCAGACCAAATTTTAAATGGTCCAGGGAGCATACGGGTTCAGGCAATATTGCTTCCAACATGTAAGGGACGGGCCATTTTTTGGGGGGGTTTATGAGGCAAAAATTGGTCAAGGACCATATTTTTTAAATCATCGTGCAATTTCCATTCCTTTGAGTATCCACACTTATCGGTTCCATTTTATAAGAGCCACACCAATGAAATTCGCGAAATTCGATTTATACATTTCTTTGACTTTATAAGCGTGCAAACTAAAAGGCTTTATCCACTTTCGTACTTTTAGAAACAAAATGGAATGAAAGGGATAAAAATCGTTCCAAACAAACAGCTTAATCGTAAAATTCCTGTGTGAACGTGAAAAATAATGAATTATCGATATTAGTAATTTTAAGATAAAAATGGAACCAATCCACGATAGGGAAGATGACCAGTTTTAGAGGCAAAAAGGAATTGGAGGCAGCTACACCTTTGAATTTTCGTATCGTATATTTTGAGTTGCCACGCCCACTTGCAGTGGGATGTTAGTAGATTTTTGAGGCCAAATGTCTTACGAAACAGGAAAACCTTTTAAATTTCTTACATATAATTATGCTGCTTACAGAAATTCCATGGCACAATGATGCAGATGTAGTGTCGCTCGAACAGGTGATAACAAGTTTTTTCCATTTTTGTAGTGTGTTAGCATTTTGATTGTCAATTGTATGTTTATACACCAAATGTTTGTTTACATTCATATGACATTTTTAAAAAACAGTTTAAAATAAATAAATAATAATGTTTTTTCGTTAAAAGTGAAAACTAATTGCATAGAAGTGAGAAAATGTGTAATATTTATTATTTTTTTTTTTCGTTTATATTATTTCTTTGTTTATTTCATGGGCCAACAAAAATATTATTCTTCACTTGACACATTTATTTGTCAGTTGAATTTGACAATCAAAATGCTGAAACACACAATTTTGAATTTTTTACCTCTGAATTTTAGTACTTCTATTATTCTGCCATGCAGAAAAAAAATTAAGTTTCTCAACCTACAGCCACGCCCATTTAGAGTGGGCCAAAATACCTTAGGAAACAGATACTGCTTACAAAAGTTGTTAAAAAAATGCCACGCCCACTTACAATGGGATGGTAGTTGGTTTTTTGAAGGAACATTTTTTAAAAGCTATAGGAAAGTTTTCAAAAAAAAAACACATAAAATTCAGAAAAATGCATGAAATCTTTATTTGAATCGATAGTACGCTCCATACAATTTAATGTTTGAAGATTATTTCATGCAAATGTTGGCCTTGACTGCGCCTCAAATGGTCCATCCGCATAGTCCAATTTTGGCATACTCTTTGCTTCAATGTTGTCTTCCAATGCGTCAATTGAAGCGGGCTTGTCTGTATAGACACGAGCTTTAACATAGCCCCACAAGAAATAGTCTAAAGGCGTTGAATCGCACGATCTAGGCGGCTAATTAACCGGTCCCGAACGTGAAATAAACTGTTCACCGAACTCGCCTCTCAATAAGTCCATTGTTGCGCGTGTTGTGTGGCATGCGGCACCTTCTAGTTGAAGCCACATGTCATGCAAGTTAAGCTCTTACATTTTGGGCAAAAAAAAAGTTGGATATCATCTCACGGTAGCGCTCACCATTCACTGTTACGTTACGATTCGCATCATATTTGAAGAAGTAAACCGCACCAAACTGTGACTTTTTCTGGATGCATTGGTAGCTCTTGCAATGCTTCCGGCTGATATTCACTCCAAAATCGACAATTCTGCCTATTTACGTACCCATTGAGCCAAAAATGAGCTTGTCGCTGAACACAATTTTTCGGTAAAAAAGTGGATCTTCGGCTTTCTTGAACTTTCTTAAGATATTAAAATATTGATATTAAAATTCAATAATTTGCAAGCGTTGTTCGTTTGTAAGACGATTCATGGTTAAATTATAGACCAAACTGAAGATGTTTGACAGTGAAACAAAACACGAAACGTGCGTCAGCTGTTTAAACCAGTGTTGCCAAAAAGAAAATAGCTAAAAAATCACCATTTATTTAGGGTATTAAGTGTATTTTTGAAGATTAATGCATTTTTGTCTATGCTTGAAAAATTATGTAGATATATATAGTCAAGGACTATCACGCTAAAAAAGCATTTTTGTAGACTTGCCCCATAAGTGGGCCCTATACCAGAAAGGGTGTTGCAATATAACCTATATTCCAGGCGGATGTATTATTAAAAGTACAATTTCAGAGTTTTCTGATCATCCATATATAAATTATAACAGCTTTAATTTTAGGTAGGTTAGGGTGATTTGTGTGGGAGGTACAAGAAGGTGCGTTGCATAACGCGCCATATTTTATATTATTTAAGTGATTATAAAAACTTTACCATATACCAATATAACTGAATTTAAATATCCACGTGGATGTTTCATTGGTTTTTATTTAATATCGGAATATGGAGCATTTGTGTGGGAGGTACCAAAAGGGGCGTGGCAATTTCTCCCATATTCGAATTTAAACTAAATTTGCGAAAGTATTACTATAAGCAAAGTTTCACTAGCCACCAGCCAGCCGGAAGGACGAGCGGACATGGCTCAAACAGTTTAAAAAGTCATGAAACGTATTTGGTCCAAATATACTTAATTTTTTTAAAGCAACCATTTTGAAAAATATATGAAATAAATTAATTTCCTTGCCGCACACTGTGTTGTGCTAGAAAGAAATTCAAGTTACTTTAAACAGAAATATTTCATGAATACTGGCACAAACTAAAGTGAACTCCTTGCCAAAGCTAACAAAGTGAAACCATAGAGTGGGAACTGCCCCGCCCCTCCTACTGTGGATTGATGAACGACAAGAGATACCGTTCCAGATCGTCCGCTACAAATATCAACGCTCTACAGAAACCTGTGTCGTCGATGTTCACAAGTTCCACATGAATTGTTTTGCTAAGAAAAGGTCCTTTGATCTGAAGAGCATAAAATGTTATTAATTAAACAAATGAACTAAAACATTTTCAAACAATCTAAATTTAAAAGCGGAAACAGCTTGTTTGTATTAATTTACACCCAAACCCCCTTCAAAGGGGCGATTGATGGACGAGAAGGTGAGTGATGAGTGCCGGAGGTGGTGGTGGTCATATGTGTGAGGGGTGTGTCAATAGAGTTTGAAACTTTGATTGCTTTAGAAAATTCCGTTCATCATTTGCCAAGTTTTACACGGATGTTCGTACATATAAATAAACTGGCGAGTGGCGGCTTAGGCAACCAAACCGGAAATACCTGTTGGATTACTCACGGAAGTGGAAGTGGCAGTACGTTGGAATGTCTGAAAGTGTGCTTAACACACTTAACACGCACGTGTGTACTCGGTACACAGGACGTGTGTGTGACCACAAGCATATTAGTTCATCCATACCACCAAGTAATTATGGTTAACTAACTAAACTCGGCCTCATCTCAACTCATCGACAGCCTCCCTGTCATTGGCTGTGAATTTAAGTTCGTCGGGCGGCTGGAGAGGGAGGTGAGAGAGAACCCGTTCGAACGGAATTGAACATCAAACGCAATTGCATCGATTTTCTATTTAATGAGGCGACCACCTGCTGCGGTCGGACAATGTGGCAGCAAAAGGAAAACACAGGATTGTTTGTGTTTATATTTGGAACCGGTCAATTCGGTCATTATCATTCTGTCTAACCACCACACCACCCCTCACCTACCGCTCTCCCCGGGCCATTAGCTTCTTTCATCAGCCATCCGAAATTAGGGGATTTTGTTAAATTGTTTGGATTTTTTTCTGCTGTCGCTCTGTTCGTGCTGCTGCTGCTCAACGGGTGGTTCCTTAAAACCTTTTTTCCATCCGTTCTCATTGCTGATGAAGCTGCTGCTGATGACGACGATGTTGATGTTTTTTTTTTCCATTTCCTTAAAGCTAATAAAAATCTCTGATCTTTTATGAAGATTTTTTTGTTGTTATTTAAAGGCAGCCGACGGCCGTCGGAGTTTCGTTGATTAGTAATCTTGTAATCTTCATAAAAAAGAGTAACCTTGTTGATTGTCCTTGCAACATTTTATTGCCTTTTTTGGCATGGGCTTTTTTTTTTGAGGCAAAACAATGAAGGGGTTTTTTAGGAGTTTCCTTTTTTCGTACAAGAAAATCCCTTGTTTCATCCCCTTTTTCTTTTGACATGCCCTTCAAGATGATGATGTCAGACAAAAGTGTTACTGTTGTGAAATATTCCAATGAGTTGGCACAAGGACCAGCAGCTTATTAAAGATAACTTGCTCTCTAGCAGTCCATCGACCCTTTCTTTGCAGGAAATGCCGTGGCCAATTTTTTCCACCGAGAAGACGTCATTTCTACCCTAAATTTAAGCCAATTTTATCTGAGATTTAATTCCGCGGCAGTGTTAAAACAATTCTATGTAGCAACTTAATGATTTCTTTGTGAAGGCAAGTCAACAGAATTAGCCAAATTTTACAATCATAAAAAATCTGTATAAAGGATAGATTGATGATATTTGAATTATGTGTTGAATAGAATAATCGTTAAATAGCTCACATGCCATTGCTGATTCATACACACTATTTTGTTGTAATTGTTCATGAATATTTTGCATAAATGTGGTTAATATCAAATGATATAACGCGTAGTGTGGCATAAACCACTAACTTCAAGAAGCACCAGAGAATAAAGTGCAGCAGTTCACTGCCACGAAATGATTCACGCTGTAATTGAATTGAGGGATTTCATGTTAAACGAGAATTTTTTATGATCTTACGATTTTGAGGAAATTTGTAAGTTTTTTTGCAAAATATTAAAATATTTTTTGGTCTATAATCAATATTTGATTTGAACTGGGATATCAGGACAATATCCCAGTTCAAATTAAGTTAAATTTCTAAGCGCAAAGAAAACATTTAGTTTTTGAAAAAATATGTATCTCAGTTGAATTGGCATTTGAATTGAATTTTATAGAATAAAAATTTATTTGCAAATGCCATGGTGACATTTAATACTTGGCTGCCCACTACCTTTATCTGATTTCATCATAAGCATTCGCAGCGATTTTTCAACAAAATACCCGGGGTCTTGAAGTCAATAATTCCCCAAAACGAATATGAACCACAACTCATTTTCCTAATATCATTTAAGAACAACAGAAATAAAAAATAATAATAATAAAATAAAAAATAATATATATAACTATTTTTTAATTTTCAATGCAAATAAGGTAAGTTTTTGGCCTACCACATGATAGTCAATGATGCTACCTATGAAACACACACAGATTAATTTACTATATGGTCTCAAATATACCATTATTACTTATAAAGTTGAATTTTTATTTATTCTCAAAAATAAAAATAACATTTCATTATATTTAAATCTTTATGATTTAAAAATATAACATTTCTCAATAATATTTATTTCTGAAAATTTGTACATATTTGTACATATATATAAATAAATGTACATTAATATTATTAGGCGCACCTTCTATGTGCTCGAAAATAATTTTATTAAAATTAAAAAATATCTGAGAATGATTTAAAAAAATTATCGCGGAAAGACACCTAAATCTGAAATATGTGAATTTTAATTATCCTTCGTTTGCTATTTTACGCATCTATTGCTACGAAAGTCGATAATTTCGCACAGGTTTCAAATTGAAATATATTTTAAAATGTAACACTTCAACAGACTTTTCTACTCACCACGTCCATCGTAGAGATGTGCTTAAAAAGTTACCAATATTCCCATAAAAAAATCTTGCAATTTACTTTTTTTTTGAAAGAAACTATTTTTATATTTTTTGTGCACAAAATAGAAATTCCATTATGAATAAATGAGAAATTTCCGAAGGCCTTCCAATTTTGATGAAATTTGGTATTGTTTTGTATTGCAAATTAAAATTAGAAGTACTCCAGTACAAAAACAAGTAAGGAATGGCTAAAGTCGTAGCCAACTATATGATACCTCCCGATTTCACTTTTTTCCCCGAATTCAATTGTAACGGGGTAGAAAGTGGAGGGTATAATACAGTCGGCCCGCCCGACTTTAGCCTTTCTTGACTTTTTCCTGTTGAATTTTAAGATGTTGTGCCGAATTTAAAGAAAATCGGGTACAATATATGGTTTCTAGAGCGGAAAAAGTCAAATCGAGAGCGACAATTATATGGGGTCGATTCGCTTTAAATTAAATAGCGCTCGTCCTTGACCAACAAAACTTACTTGTGCCAATTTTTGTTAAGATCGGACGGATATTGCTAAATCGACTCAGAAATTGATTCCTTTTGGGTTTTACAAGCAAATACACAAAGACATAATAGTGGAGGATATAAAAATTCACGGGAAACTACGGAATTTCACTCTGAAATACGGAAATTTTATTCATTTCCAATTTTATACATATTTTTTACGAAAGTCGGTAACATCGCAAAGCTTTCAAATTGAAATATATTTGAAATTTCAACCACTTTTGTAATTTGTTATTGTAATTTCATACTAACATTATTTTCATATCTTTATTATTTTTCATATTAATATCATCCAGCCAAACGGATGGACAAATTTTTCTACGTCCACCATAGGGTTGGGCCAGAAAGTTATATCATTTTAACATTCTAAGGGCGAAATGTAAAATCAGTACCAATATTCATTAACAAATATTTTTTTGTGCACAAAGAAGTAATTTTATTATAATTAAATGAAAAATGTTCGAAGGTATACCAATTTTGATGAAAATTAGTATTTGTTATTGCGAAATATTAAATTGGACGAAATTGTAGGTACTCTAGTACAAAAATAATGAAAAATTAATACGCATGAGTATTTGTACGTTTTTTTGCAAATACCTCAGAATGTACTGACGAACTCACTCTTGTTTCCAAAAAGTGTACAACATAAATATCACAATTTTTACTAATATTAAAAAAAATTATTTTCTCCATTTAAGTGCATTTGAATTTATGCGGCTTCTAAAATCGATTTTTTTCTCTCGACATTGAAGTGGCAGAAATATTGGCTTGTGGTGCGATTTTTTGTATCATCGTTTAATGAAAACTTTGTAATATTTAAAATAAAAATTATTATATTATATTATATTAATTATTATTATTGTTATCAAATTTTTTGGGCTTTTGAAAAAGGCTTTTGCTTAATATATATATATATATATATAATTGCTTAAAATATATATTAAATGATTAAAGCATAAAGCATAATTACTATATGTTTTGATTTGTATTGAAATCAAAACATAGAACAATTTATGTTTGTATGCTTTAATGTTTACAATCTCCTCCTCATTCCCACAGCTTATACAAAAGTGTGAGCCTCTGCATGCCGAAATGGGTGTACATATGCAAGCAAATACCTGTGGAATTTGTAGGGACGTTCCTAATCTGTCAATCTCGTCAGCTTTACAGTTCCCTAGGATGTCCCCATTCCCTGGCACCTAAATAAGGTGAATATTAAACAATTTGTCCATATCCTAAAGATTTGGTCGGCAGTCTTAGACAGTTCTTAAATTTGACTATCCGAGTAAATTGAAAACATTATTTGTTTCAACCACTTCGCAACTTCCATAACTAGGCATGGTAAAAATCAATTACCTAAAAAATTTAGTTTTTTGGTTATAAAGAAATTAAATTGATTTTTCGTTTGTATTTTAGTACATAACGATTTTATGACGAATAGCTTATGAATGTAATTTTGACGATTTTTATGAACATTTGTCTATTTTTGCAAAAAATGTAACTGGCAGCACTGCCTAAGACTGACTGTCGTTTTTGAAGAGCGTTTTTGAGAGCCTGCTTTTTAATTGGTCTCAACCGGTTTTTCATTGTGGAAAATACATCTTATTCAACAAGTATTGGGCGATTCAATAAATTTCCACTTTTTATTTTATAATCATACTAGTTTCGCAAGGCAAAAACAAATGGTAAAATTAAAATCAGTTTTCATATTGATTTTTATCGGGGTCAGTAATATAGGTTCCAATTTTCCGCCTTCTAGCTCAAAAAAACCACACCCACTCCGCCCACAAAACGAAAATCCTAATTTCGGCATCAAATTGATCTTTCTTTTGGTTTCTGTAAATTCTAAATAACATATATACACAAATTTTTGCAAACATAATAATATATATTAATATAAATTTCAAAAACTGTTTGTTTGAAACTACACACTTGAAACTAATTTCGGTTTTATTTGACAATAGTAGACATAAAGCTTAAAGCTTGGCGAAACTATTCCAAAATGTAAAATGCTTCTGGAAAAGGCGATTTTATTTTTTATTGTTTGTCTCTCTTGTTTTATAAAATTTCTTTCTTTCCTACATTAACACTTCTTTGGTACTTTCGGTTTTCAGCTTCACCAAGCAATTAAAATAAACACTATTAAATTCCACACGCAATTCTGTTTACAAATGAGTAAAGAAATTTCATTTTCGATGACTTGCTATTTATTGGTAATTATGTATTAAAAAACAAGTAAGAAAACATCAGTCGGCTAAAACGACTTATATATACCCTCACTCTCAGAGAACATATCTATGGAAATTATAATAACTTAAATTTTACGTAGGGCCGGATGATTTGTGTGGAAGGTAGTAGAAGGTTCATAGTATTTGGTCCTAGCTTCCACATTTATAAAACAAAATATTTCGTCGCTGGGTCAGTCAGTCTGTAAGCTAAACGCTTCTGAAAACACCTCTAAAAGCGACGTTTTTCGTGTTATTGTTTTAGTATTGCAGTTTTGCCCAATTTTTTCTGAATTAATAGAACCGTGAAAGCAATTTAAATATAAATTATTATTCTTAACTTAGTACAGGGTGCGGTAAAAGTTGCGAAGGCATTTGACAAATTAATAAATTTTCTAATTTAATTTATAATAATATATATAATATAATATAATAACTTAAATTTTACGTAGGGCCGGATGATTTGTGTGGCAGGTAGTAGAAGGTTCATAGCATTCGGTCCTAGCTTCCACATTTATAAAACAATTGCAAAAACATGATCAAATATCAAGTCATAGTGGGTTCCATGCAACAGTATAGAAGTTATGAGGGATAGTATCTAGGATAGAGACAATTGTGAGGGAGGTACAAGATGGGGCATGGCTAAAGGGTAAACATTTTTTGGATATAAAGTGATTATGAAAACATTTTCAGATATTAAATTTCAAATGATTTTGACTACTCGCATGGAATTTATATCGGTTTTATTTTAAACAAGGCTTATGACACTTTGTTGGGAGGTACCTGAAGGCGTGTGACAATATCGCCCATATTCCACATGAAAGCAACATATATAAAAGCATTGCCAAATACAAAATTTCATAGTATTCCGATCATCTGAATAGAATTTATAACAAATTTAATTTTACCTTGGTTAGGGTGATTTGTGTGAGAGGTACAAGAAGGCGCGTGGCAATACACGCCATATTTTGTACGCTTAAATTGATTATAAAAACTTTATCAAATACCAAAATATAGCTGATTCTGAATATCCGTGTGGATATTCAGATTAACCATAGGAATATGGGTCATTTGCGTAGGAGGTACCAGAAGGGGCGTGTCAATTTCGCCCATCTTCGAACTTAAACTAAGTTTTGGGAAAATATTACCATGTGCAAAGTTTGAATTGATTCTTTAACTCCTTTCGAGAGTTATCGTGTACACCAGCCAACCAGACAGATGGACGGACTTGGCTCAAACAGCTTAAAGAGTCGTGAAACGGATTTGGTCCAAACATACTTGGGGCCTTAAGTCACTCCTTCAACGCGTTACACTTGTTTCGATTCCAAATGATATTTACATTCCTACTCTGTAGAGTGAGGGTATAATTATGTATTAAAATAATTTTTCTTCTGTTTCTGCTGTCAGATTTTAATAACAAAAAAATTATAAAAATGAACTTTTGGCCAAAGAATGTCATATATCAATTGTCCACCAGAAACTCTCAAAATTATCTGCTAATGATATAATGTACACAAAACGAAATAACGTTCATTCATTAACCCATTAACGCCCAAAGAAAATTGTGGTTCGGTTGTTTTGGCCGTTTTTCTGTACCCAAGCGAGTACAGTGGGAACGAATGGGCTAACAAAGGGTGTTCCAACATGGAACAAACACAGCATTAAGATTTATGCTACAAAACAAAGTTGACTGACCAAACTTCATCATACAGTATTCACAGATTAAGCGCTGAAATTTGATTTAAGATTTCTCCTCAAATGTGTTACTTAAATTTCATTTGCAACTTCCTTTGTCAGCTCACCAACCCCACATTCCATTTGATCTGAAAATATTTACTTGTATCCTTTGTCCCCCTACCAAATAGAACGCCCCACCAAACATTATTTTATGCAAAATATTCAATTCGTCGTACTGTTTTTTTATTGTGTCTTCCTGTTATGGACATTTTGTATTGCAGACCATCATCAGCGCATGGCATGGAGATGTGTGGTTGTTTATCCTTTTGGACATTATCAATAATATCCTCGTGAGATCACATATTCGTCCTGCCATGTTATGTGTTTGTGACTGTGTGTGTGTGTCTGCACACATATTTTCAACATTTTTTATTATTATTTCATGCATTTCTAAGTTTTCTGTTTTCTGTTTTCTGTGACTGTATCTAAAGCATTTCTCTTGGCAGTCTTTTACTTTCTTGCTCTTTGGTATTGTATGCAAATATTTCCTTTTTTCTATTTTTTGTACAAAATCAAAATATTTAAGATGCATAAATTGTTGGAGTATTTTATTGCATTTAAATCCGATTGATTTTTCTTAAACCAAAGACATGGTGTAAAATGAATATTTTTAACTCGTGTAGCCAGTGGTTTTTGCGTTAACTGTTAGTTTGGTGGTTATTAATTTTTTGATGTGCTCTTGTCAGAAAATATTTATGTTTTTGTTTTTTATTAACAACAGAAGTTTAGTCAGGAAAATATACTAAAGCATCGGTAAGTTAAAACAAGTAAGGAAAGGCTAAAGTCGGGCGGGGCCGATTATATGATACACTCCACTTTCTATCCGAATACAATTCAATTCGGTAAAAAAGTGAAAACGGGAAAGATTTATGTATGTTTCCTAATCATAGGCTAATATGCTCACAAAATTTGAAAACATGCTTTATGTTTCCCAACTACGTATTCGCACCAAATTCTCGATTCCAGATCCTACGTAGCTGGAGGAATTTATACACCGATTTTTTGTCCACCTTGTACAAATTAAAAAAAAAATAATTTATATTGTGTCATCAATTTATACGCAGTCAAGTGATTAATTTAAATTGAAACAATTTTCTTAAGATAATTATACCCTCACTCTACGGAGTGGATATATATGCATTTGGGATAGAAAAAAGTGTAACTCAGAGTGATTTAATACCCTAAATATGTAATAAATCCCTTTCACGTCCGTCTGCCTGTCTGGCGTGCTGCATAACTCTCGAAGGGAGTTAAGTAATTTATTCAAACTGTGAACAAAGTATTATTTTTCTCAGACTTAGTTTAAATTCGGAGATGGATGAAATTGATATACCCGTTATGGTACCCCCACACATATAGTCCATATTCCTAGTAAAATATTCGGAACCAGTTGTATTTTGATATTTGATAAAGTTTTTATAATCACTTAGTGTGTACCAAATATGAATGTATTTGCAGTGTTCCTTTTTGCCACACAAATTACCACTTCATACGTAAAATTAAACATTTTATAAATTCTATACGGATAATCGGAATCTTTGCCACCATCGCTGCACACACCTTTGGTCAACATAAAACCGATAAAACTTCCATACGGATAGTCGAAATCAGTTGCCATTTTAGATTAAAAAATAATCACTTTAAACCTATAAAATTTGTATGCTTCTATACTTCTATTCTATTGCAATATTTTCTACTACTATTTGTACTATTTGTATCCCTTTTTTATGTTGGTGCCATTTTTACCACTTTTTTTGTCGCCCTTAAACGTACACATTTAGAAATATTATTTTATGTTGCGGAGAAATGTACACACTAAATTTCTAACATTATTTTCATATTCCAGCTAAAAACTTTGATTAGTACCATCTTTATCCCAATTTCCCCAATTTGGTTTATTCGATTTTTATCACTTTTGATCCTATTCTATTTAATACCTTGAATGTAAAAATTTCGAAAAATTCTTTCTTGTCAGTGCTCTGCGCTATAAAACGAATATACACAACGAATTTCATGATTGTAGCGTCAACCGTGTTCTTGGTACCTTTTTTATCCCTGTTTTCCCGTTTAATCTTTAAAAGTATGAATTTCGAAAAATTCCTTCAATTTGCGATTGTAAGCATTTTCAGGGAGGCATACACCGAATTTCATGATTCCAGCTCCATCTGTTTGATTGGTACCATTTTGTAACCCTTTCTACCCAGTTTCACTCACAAAAAGTACGCAATTTTGAAAAAAAAATTTTCTTAGTCGCATTCGTGCTGTAATGTAATGCCCGTTCAGAATTTCATGATTCTAGGACCAGTTGTTTGGTCTGGGCTATGGTACAATTTTTATCCCATTTAATCCCATAAAATTACAAATTTCGAAAAATTCCTTCTTATCAGTGGCTTGCGCTATAAAACGAATATACATACCAAATTTCATTATTGTAGCGTCATCCGTGTTGTTGGTACCTATTTTATCCCCTTTTCCCCGTTTACCTATTAAAAGTACGAATTTAAAAAAATGCGGTCATTTGGCGTTTCTAAGGGTTTTGAGGTATGTACACACCGAATTTTATTATTCCAGCTCCATCCGTTTGATTGGTACCATTTGTATCCCTTTTTACCCCATATCATCCACAAAAAGTACGAATTTTGAAAAATATTTTCTTTGTCGCATTCGTGCTATAAAAGTAATGCCCGTTCCAAAATTAAAGATTCTAGACCAAAACGTTTAGTCAGGGCGGTGGTACAATTTTTATCCCTTAAAAGTACAAATTTCGAAAAATGCTTTCTTATTAGTGATCTGCGCTGTAAAACGAATATACACACCGAATTTCATTATTGTAGCGTCATCCGTGTTGTTGGTACCTTTTTTATCCCCTTTTCTCTTTAAAAGTACAAATTTCGAAAAAATTGAGGGATGTACACACCGAATTTTATGGTTTCAGCTCCATCCATTTAATTGGTACTACTTTTATCACTTTTTACACGATTTCACTACCAAAAATAAAAAATTCTGGGCGCGTTGAAGCTATAAAGGATTATTTTTACCAAATTTCATGATTCTAGTCCGAGCCGTTTGGTCATTGCGGTGGTACAATTCTTATCTTACCCCTTAAAAGTACGAATTACGAAAAACTCCGTTCAAATCTGATCTCTTCGCTGTAAGAGAAATGTACATACTAAATTTCATGACTCTAGCTTCAGCCATGATGTTGGTACAATTTTTGTCCCTTTTTGTCCCATTTTACACCTTAAAAGTACGAATTTATCACACCTCTACACGGTAAGAGAAATGTACACACCAAATTTCATGATTCTAGCTTTAGCCGTTTGGTCTGGGGAGTGATCAGTCAGTCAATCACTCAACCACGCAACTCTTTTATATATATAGATTGAGTTCCATTATTAAATGACAAAGTTCAATCTTTCCAATAAAACCAGAAATTTGAAAAAATAATCAATACTTTTTTATATCCGATTCTAATTTAAAATTGTTAAGTTCTTCTTACCACAGGGTAAATAGAGAAATGGCGACTATTTCCGTAAAAAACCTATTTTTTTAATATAACATGGAAAAATTCCAAAAACTTTTTGGCCATTATTTTCGGAGACATTTTTTCTACATAACCTACAAATTTCTTTATAATAGTGTAATTTTTGTGGAATTCGTTTTTCTAAAGAAATTACATTTATTTTTTTTTTAGTTTTACATGCATCAGAAAATTTCAAATCACAAAAAAATGTTTAGTATATTTTTTTCGTCTCATATGTTGACTTCTGATTCAAAAAGTATTACTACATGCCAGCGGTAAATAAAGAAATTACGACAATTTTAGTAAAAACTCGAAAATTTTGGAACATATTTTATCCATTCCAGGGATATTGTTACGATATCTCAATTTTTATAAATTTTACGCAATGTTGAATATAAACTAGTTTTACTAAAAAAAGTATACAATTGTTAGTTTGGCTTGCAATGAGGTTAAAAATTGTTCCTTTTTCTGCCCTTTCCAAAATGGTATAACTTTTTTATAATCCTTGTAATTTGTCTCCCCCAGTGACAACGCCGCATACCACATACAGTTGAACTTCGATTAACCGTGACTCTATTAACCGTGATTATCTATTAACCGTGAAGCTGAGTGGTTGATTTTTTACCTCTATTAACCGTGATTTACCTCTATTATCCGTGATGCACATGTCCATGTGACTGCTTGTTTGTTTTTTCGTATAATACACACACATCTCTCATATTAAAATTCGGCGATTCCCCTTTTTCATGAAAGTGTAATTTTCATATCAAATTTCATATTCATTCATCAGTGTAAAATTTGATCTGTCAAGCCGTGTTTTCCTTACATCATGCCACCGTCAAAAACTAAATCCGCGAAAAGAGCAAGAAAGATTCTTTCAATTAAAGAAAAAATGGAGCTGATTAATGAATACTCAAAACGTAAAGTACCTTTTAAAATGTTGTCTAAAAAATATGGAGTTGGCATTCAAACTGTATCCGATTTAATAAAAAACAAAGATCGGATTTTAAAAGTTTGCTCCGAAACTGATTCAATGCTTGTCCTTAAACACAGATATACACCAAAAACATCCGAAAATCCAAATGTTGAATTCGCAACATATGAATGGTTTCGGCAAGAAAGATTTAAGGGAACTCCAATTTCAGGTAAGTTAACTGAAATCGAGATATTGTATGAACTTAAACTGAAATTTGCTTCTGAACTTCAGGCAAAATGATTGTCGAAAAGGCAAAAATGTTCCATGAAATCTACGGGAGAAAAGGAGTGTGCTGATTATGAGTCTGCTACGATGTTTGTGGACTTGGATGAAATCATTTAAAACGAACAACTTACAACTGAACAGATCTACAATGCAGACGAAACCAGTCTATTTTGGAAGTGTTTGCCTCAGAGTTCTTTGGCTAGTGGTAATGAATATTCTATTGAAGGGTACAAGGAATCCAAGGAGAGAACACAGTGCTAGTTTGTTCAAATGCTGCAGGAACTCACAAGTGTAAATTGATGATAATAGGAAAAAGTGCCCACCCCAGAGCTTTAAAAAACGTTGAACACCTTCCTGTGATTTATAAATCTAATAAGAAAGCTTGGGTAACACAACAGCTATTTCTGGAGTGGTTTAATCAAAATTTTGTACCAGAAGCAAAGGAACATCAACGGCGCATCGGTCTCAAAAATAACTGTAAAATACTTTTACTATTAGACAACTGTCCAGCACACCCAGATGTAAATGCTATGATATCTGAAAACGTTACAGTAAAATATCTCCCACCAAATTGCACGTCCTTGATTCAGCCTATGGATCAAGGAGTAATTCGGAGCTTCAAATGTCACTACCGTAAACTGATCGTTCAAAAACTTGTTGGGGCTAATGACAGACGTGACTTCGTTAAATCTTTGAATATTAAGACAGCTTTGTGGGCAGCCGCAGCTTCGTGGGACTCTGTAACTCCACAAGTTTTAAAAAGAGTTTGGAATAACTATCTCATAATGAAGATGCTCCAGATAGCCTTGTTGAGATACAAACAGATATAACCATACCGTCTGGATGTACGATTGATGCTGTCGAAAAGTGGATGGTGTGCGACTCTGATGTCGCTCCGTTTGCTATTATATCTGAAGACGAAATTGCAGACATGGTTACCCAAAGCCAAGAAGATGAGCTTGATTCAAAATCCGAGGAATCAGATGGAGGAAATGCGGACGAAACGCCTACATTGGCTCAGGCAATAGAGGCTAGTAGAATTTTGTTAGGTTTTTTAGAAAACTTTAATTGTCCAAGTATTTCAGAACCAGATAAAATGCAAATATATCGCATACAAACTCATTTGTTGGAAGAACAATCAAAAGCTAAAAGCATAAGACAGACTTCCATAAAAGATTTTTTTAAATAAATGTATGCAATCCTAGAGATATGATAAGTTATTTATAGACGCAGATTTACATGTTTTTGTCAAAAATAAATAAAAATTATAAAATTTATACATGTAAAATTTTACCTCTTTTAAGCGTGATTTTCGGTTATCCGTTATTAGCCCGGTCCCGAGCATCACGGTTAATCGAAGTTCGACTGTATATGAAAGCTACATAAAAGTCTAAACCTATCACCATCACAATTTTTGAACAATACAGTTAAAGTGCAAAAAGTAATATGTGCCAAATTCAATTAATATTGGATGAAAAATAATAAAATTGTGTTTTTACTTTTGATATCGGTTCTTTGGGCTTCAAGAATTACTTGTCAAAATAAATTATTTTTTATGAGAAGTGTCATATTCTACACCATTTCCTATTCAAATTGGGAAAATTCTACTTGAAATTTAGAATTTCTATTTCTATACTGAGAAAATTCCATTTGAAATTAAGAGTTTCGATTTCAAATTGAGAAAATACCAATTGAAAGTAAAAATTTCCATTTCGTAAAAAGAAAATTCCATTTAAAATTGAGAATTTAAACTTTATATTGTGAAAATTCAATTTGAAATTAAGAATTTTCATTTCAAATTGAGAAAATTCGATTTGAAATTGGTAAAATTCCGTTGTATTGAGACATCGTAACGACATTTTTAAAATTATGTAGAAAAAACGTCTGCGAAAATAATGTATTACTAGTTTTTTCATTTTCCAAATTCCAAAAATTGGTTTGAGACATTTAAATGGAGGCTATATCTTAATCTTAATATGACAGCATAGGACCCTCAGAGAGACGAAAATAGCTGAAACACTTCGGAAAGTGATCCAAAGTCCATCGGACACAAAGATATAAGATAGGAAGCTATAAATATAAATAAATGTAGAAGTTAGGTGATTCTTCGCAACATTTTTAGATGTCATAATTGGCTTTAATTTTATCATCATCGAAGTACTGGTACATGCAAATTCTTAATATTTATGTAGGCAAATGAATTGTAAATGTTTGATTTGGGCTTATTTTTTGATTCGCAGCTTAAAATAACAGAAACGAAATTTGGTGGAAATTGGATAAACGTTATTTTTAATGTTAGTAAAATTATATATATATATAATTAATAACTTTTATAATATAAGAAACATAATCCGAAATCTCTATTTCACATTTTAAAATTTACCCACAATTAGCCGTTGTTTAAAATGACACAATTTGGGCACAAAAGAAAAAAATAATAAAAAATCTCCAAAAAAGATCGATCTTGAGAAAATCTTACTTTTTTAACAATACACATTTCGATGGTGTGCTATATTAACAATTCAGGGTTTCATTAACACCTAGGGTTTGGGGTTTCCCGGACTTTTTTCATTTCCCGGGAAAACGGGAATGAAAAGTTTCATTCCCGGGAATCCCGGGAATTCCCGGGAAAACATAATTTATTTTAGGTACGTCCAATAAGGTTTAAAATATCAACATTGGTGTGCTTTTTAACCCATTAAAGTACACCGTACACGTCCGTGTAAACTTTTTAAAGGTTTTCGTAAATTTTTGATCATTTTCAATATGAATGCAATTCTTAATAAAACTATATGATACAAGGAACAGAACAAAATAATAATAATCTAAAAATATATTTTATTGTAGTAGTTATTACGAAAACATTTGAAAAGAAAATTAATAAATGAAAATAACATTAGGGTTTAAAATTTAGGGTTAAAATGCTGACATATTACAAATTAAAAACGAAACTTTTTATTAAAATATTTAAGAAAATATTTTCCATTTTAAAAATATTTTACATAGAAAGGATTGGAGAATTCATAATATTGGACACTAGCAGTACGCGCTGCTTCCCATCTGAAATCTATAATAATAATTTGGAAACCTCTCATACAGAGTCAAAGGAATGTACTTGTCGTTTCAATTGGGTAGAAAAGAAAAAATTACAACCGCAGAGCCTTTTATAACCTCGATCTCATGTTTCTAGATGCAGCCGGCCACTTCATAACTTTTTGCACCTCTTTCCCAACTTTGAAAAAACATTAACGGTAACATGTGTTTTTGCTTCCCCTAAAACATGTAGTTTATTTGGTACCATGTTTATCCCTTGTCGTCCCGCATCCTCCTTATAAGTACAAATTTTGTAATATCCATTTATGTTCCGTGTTTACGTAATTAATGTGTTGTACACCATTTTTATCCCTTTTTGTCCCGATCACCCAAAGGTTGTGCTGAAAACTTCAGCACAACCTTTGGTCTTAAGCCAAAATAAATGACAACACGAAAACAAGAAATTTAATGTCAGCCATAGTATGATGCTTTTATTTCACGATAAAATCTTGCAAATATCTTCACAAAAAGTGTGTATTCCCCTATCTGATTTTCGCAATTTTCTTTCTATATAGTATAACTGAATTAATGCTCAAAATAATCAATAAAATATTTTCCATTAATCAATAATTCCCGTCCAAATTTTTTCGGGAATTCCCGGGAAAAACCATTCGGGAATTCCCGGACCCCAAACCTTATTAACACCTCAAAAACTCGTATTAATCTTCGCAAACCGAACTTTTCAATAATTTTTTTATTGGCTTTCATAATATCCTCTCAAATATAAAACGTATATGTGCAGTCATGCTCTAGACTTTTATATCGTTCTTATAAAATCCTTTGACAGCTTAAATAAAACTACGTAATAGATATTTGGAATGTGATGACAATTCATTTTCCATTTTAAATACATAACATTTAAACAGAATTCGACATTAAGTAAAAATTTTACATTTCACATGAATTCCTTGGCGTTGCGGCACAATGGAAAAGTGTATATCATTAAATCTCGGAATAAATTAAATCGTTTTATAACATAATTAGAAAACGTTTAAAAAATGGATATCCGTGCTGAGGGAAACGCAACTGGGGGTAGTGGCAGCAGAACCAGGCAACAAGTAGGGGTAAACGTTCGAACATGCAACAGTTGAGCACAGGAAGATTTGCAACAAGTAGTAGTTCATTCATATACTCACAATACCAGCACAAATTGTGGGTGGTGTATATACACGGAGGATACAATGTTGCATATGTGTTGGTGGGACTCACAAATACCAAGAAGCATAAGGACAGTGGCGTAGTGAGAACATTATTTGGTAACAAAATCTATGGAAAATGATTCAGAATTGATAACTTTATTAAAGTGATTTCTTTTAAAGTTTTCCCTTAATTCTCACATTTAAATTCAATTTCCTCGAGTTTATCGTTTATAATATTAGGACATTTAAGGACTCCTTTTTTGTAGCTCGTTGACCATTGCGCATGCTTGTCTCCCGGTTGGAGGGGAACATTGTGTCCGTGTCCATGAGTTAAAGGTTAAAAAGTCAGTCATCTCACCAATACCATCTCAAAGCATCGTGATGCCTGACCACGTTAAATGCTGTGGCATGGGTTTCATGCTCTATTAACGTTTGATGTTCTCTCTTTTGACTTTTCGGGGGGATTTCTTCACACAATGGTTTCGGTGATGTCGATGTTGACGACGATAATGGGATGGTAAACTGTTGCTTTACCTGTTGCTAATGTGGTATGAGCAACAGTTGCTAAGGAAGTCATCACGAAGTGCTACTTGCTCTGCGTGATGTTGTGCTTGATGGAAGCAACAGCTGGATAGTGTTGGGCAACGTTGTTTGGCCAGATACACGAACCTTAAGATGGAAATATAAAGGGACAATATTGAACATTTGTGGTTATATATCGAGGGCTTATATTAAAAAGTGGTTATGAAAAAACGCAACTTTTCAGGAGACAGAAAAAAGTTTTTTCATTAGTTTTAAGAGTAATAAAATTGTCCAACAGTATTTTTGGAACAGAGTAGCAACAATATAATTCAGAAAGGGCTTGTTGAGTAGAATAGGTCTGTATTTATATTTAGTGGGTGAAACTTTTCATTTTTTGGCCAAAGGGAGCATTATACTAAATAAAACGAGTACAATATGTGGTTTCTAAAGCGGCTAAAGTCAAATCGGGAGCTACATTTGTTTGGGGGCTATATCTAAATCTGAACCGATATTACCCAATTTTTGCATAGGTGTTTCTAGTAGGATTATAAGATATTGTGCCAAATTTAAAGAAAATCGGGTACAATATGTAGTTTCTACAGCGGAAAACGTCAAATCGGGAGCGACATTTGTATGGGGGTTATATCTAAATCTGAACCGATCTTACATAATTTCTGCATATGTGTTTCTTGTTGGTTTATAAGATGTTGTGCCAAATTTAAAGAAAATCGAGTATAATATGTGGTTTCTAGAGCGGAAAATGTCAAATCGGGAGCGACATTTGTATGGGGGCTATATCTAAATCTGAACCGATCACAAAACTTACTTGTGCCAATTTTTGTTAAGATCGGACTATAATTGCGACCTGTAGTTTGATTACAACAATAGATGGACAGACAGACGGACAGACGGACATTGCTAAATCGACTCAGAAAGTGATTCTAAGTCGATCGGTATACTTAACAATGGGTCTATCCCGCTTCCTTTTGGGTGCTACAAACAAATGCACAAAGCCATAATACTCTCGTGGAGTGTATAAAAATGCTGTGAGTTAATGTCTGAGAGAATTCTTATTGTCAGAGATATATTGTGGAATTTTATGAGGATAATTTTTGTGGAAGATCTTAACCATCTAGCTCCTCTCTGTATGGATCAATTTGACAGCATTTCGAGAAAACCAAAAAAAATCATTCAAAGAGGACATAGTCTCATAGTCAACAATCATATGCCGTATCTTCAAACAAGTAAATTACATTATCAAGAAATGACTCAGAAAAAACATTAATTTGTATGTATGCCACAAAAACTTCAGTATTATGTCGTGAAAAAATACTCTGTTGGTTTTGGAAAGGAATTGCATTTTTGAGGAATATTGATATAATTATAGACTAAAATCCCCAACCAACTTTGAAACGTAATTCAAGTTAAGAAACGTCGCATATTGGTTCAGAATTTCCATCGACACAAAATTCAACATCATTAATATTTTTGAGTATTTAACAAGTAAGGAAAGGCTAAAGTCGAGATGTGCCTCCACTTTTGATGTGACCCACCTTCACCATAGGCGCTTCTAGTTAAAATCGCTTAAAATATGTGGTTCATAGATCAGAAGCAGTCAACTCAGGAGTATAGGAGCTAAATTTCTATTTTCGGTTGAAATGTGTCGCATCTAGAGCGGTAAAATTCATATCGGGAGCGAAATTTGTATGGGATCTATATATAAATCGGATCAGACCCCCTTTCGCCATAGATGTTTCTGGTTTAAATGTACTGTGTTGCGTCAAATTTTAGGAAAATCTGTAAAAATGTGTGGATTCTAGAACGAAAAAAGCCAAATAAAAAAGTCAAACATTTCTATAGGAGTCGATCTCACTCACTTCCGCCATGGTTGTTTCTAGTTGATATATAAGGCCTTGAACAACATTTAAAGAACATCGGTTGAAATATGTGAATTCTAGAGCGGAAAAGGTCATGCCAGAAGCGAAATTTGTATGAGAGCTATATTTAAATCTGAACCGATCTGGCCTATTTTCATAAACATTAATAATAATAATCAGATCTTGGAAAATAAATGCATGTTTTAAAATGAATATTTTGGTTCTAAGGATTTGTCAAATTATGCTGTCATGTTGCTGGGGTAGTGTCTGTCAAATCAACCTGAGTAGCACGTCTATACAATAAAACTGAGATGGTCACAACGATTATATGATTTTATTCCGCTATAAGTCGGAGGTAGGATATTCAAGGATTGGCGATATTATTCTCCTACATTCGCAAAGAGGAGATGTTAAAGTTATTACATCATTAACGAAGCTTTCACGTAACAAAAGTGCCCAAGAGAATAAAATTCGGTCTACTACCCCAAACAATTCAGTTAAAATTTACAATATCCCGTCATAGCCCTATTATCATTTTATATGGACCCTTTTCGGTTAGCTGAATTATTGAATTATTTTGAAATCAAATTAGAAATTAAAAAAATAAAAACAACTTATCCAAAGAATCTAGGTTTGAATATAATTATGGTATTAGTTTGAGATATAAATATTTTTGATAGCGCAAATATAGTCGTATAAATACATATATATCGTTGGCGTAACCCCAAATGTATATCAAATGTATGTTTGGAATGACATAATGAAGCTCAAACGGTTGGAGATCTAAACATAATATTTTTGGTGTAGCCGTCAGATATTAAGGGATTTGGGTGTACATTCCTCTCGATGAGTAGTAGTGAGATTATAAGGTTAGGTCAGATTGAAAGAGGCGCCAGACAGTTCAGATTTCAACTGACGATTCGCAGGAGGACGACTAAATTAGGTCCGCTGTGGTTCCCGTAGATAAAGTGACAGATGAAAATATAAATCAAAAGCGAGGAGAGGAAGATTGTGAGCCACAACGATGTTTGTAAGGATAAGGAAAGGCAGTTCCATCACACGGCGATCTAAAATACTTCAATTAGCTATACTGAATCAGGATGATTTCTCTATGACGAGAGATTTAAGAGGAGTATCTGGTAGGTCGCTAAGGTCTTCGAAGAGGCGAGACAGTACTCTTGCAGTTATTTGCAAGAACATAGCGGGAGCTGCACTGATTCCTCCTCGTCATCACATAAATAGATTCTACGTAAGTCCTCCAAGTACTTTGTATCCCCTACACCAGTTCGTGGATAGGGTATTATAAGTTAGTTTCGCGTTAAGTTAAGATTTCAACACCTAGCTAGATCCAGAGCTAGACCCACCTTTAAGTATACCGATCGGCTTATCCGCTGGGTCGATTTAAATATCCCATTAATTTATATTATTACTGCTCTTTTTACGTGCTCTTTTTACCAAAATTTGCAGGATCATGTTATATTTAATTTAGAAACAGCTCACGTGAAAATGAATCACATGGGCTCATGCTGTAATATAGCTCCCATACAAATGTACCTCTCAATCACACTATTACTGCTCTAATATGCACATTTTACCTCGGATCTTCATGAAATTCCCCTCATCATGTTATATTGCAACTAGAAACACCTACTATGAATATCAGCCATATGGGTCCATGTTTTGGTATAGCCCCATACAAATGGAACCCAAGCTTACAGTATTATTATTGCTCTAAAACCCTCATCTTACATCGGATCGTATCATATTTCAACTAAAAAGACCTACAGTGAAAGTTATACCATTTTTTGGTATAATTGATTACGTAGAAGAGGAAATAGTCCATAGTACAGTGTGATTTGATGGTTTTTGAGTCCAAGGCATTAAGTGCTCGATGTATGTCCAGTTGCAAAATCAATGTCATAAATCTCTGTCTGGTGGACAATTCTTCCATATGGAATTTTATTGAGATTCTGAGATGCAGTCACAATCCTGTGATATTCCTAAATATTTGAGCCGTAGAAAATAATTAAGATTTCATCGGCATCCTTGACGCCCTCAGACGCCAAATCTTCTCGGCTAGGCATCAAAACTTTAAAACGAGGATTTTTTTCAAAATTCATAATTATCGCTGTAAAAGAAGATACAAATTTTCCCATTGACAATATTGCGATAAGAAATATTACTTTTTATAACCTCCACCTCCAGGATGGGGGTATACTAACTTTGTCATTCCGTTTGTAACACCTTGAAATATCGACCTGAGACCCTATAAAGAATATATATTCATGATCGTCATAAAATTCTAAGACGATCTAGCCATGCCGTCCGTCTGTTGAAAGTACGCTAGCATCTAAACGAAAGGAGCTAGAACGTTCAACTTTTCCATAAATGCGTCTTATAGTCGTAGAAATGGGGCGAAATCGGCCCAAAGGGAAAATTTTTCCCTCACAAGGACTAAAAATACCCATAATAATCCCTAATATTTTAGCGTATTTAAGCATGTTTTTTGAATATGTCTGTTTATATTTGCTTGATATTTGGTATGCGCATTCCCCTTATAGCAAAAACGGGCACCATAAAGTGATTTTTATTTGTAGGGGGTGAAATGGGGCAAAAAAGGGTTAAAAATGGTACATATTAAACGACAACAACTAGAAACACGAAATTCGGTATGTACATTCCTCTAATTGAGTAGATACATAATATAAAAGTATTTTTTCCAAATTCGTACTTTTAAGGGGTAAAATAGGAATATTGGGATAAAAATGGTACCAACCAAACGGCTGTACCTAGAATAATGAAATTCGGTGTATACATTCCTCTGATTGCATAGATAAGTAAAATACACCGATTTTTCAAAATTCGTACTTTTTGGGGTTAAAATGAAAAAAAGGGGATAAAAATAGTACCAATCTAATGACCGCAGCTAGAGTCATGAAATTCAGAGTATACATTCCTCTGAGTGTGTAGACACGGAAAATAAACTGATTTTGCGAAATTCGTACTTTTTGCGATTAAAATGAAAAAGGGGATTAAAATAGTACCAATCAAATGACCGCAGATAGAGTCATGAAATTCGGAGTATACATTCCTCTGAGTGTGTAGACACGGAAAATAAACTGATTTTTCGAAGTTCGTACTTTTTGGGGTTAAAATGAAAAAAGGGGATAAAAATAGTACCAATCAAATGACCGTAGCTAGAGTTATGAAATTCGGAGTATACATTCCTCTGACTGCGTAGACACGGAAAATAGACGAATTTTTCGAAATTAGTACTTTCAAGGGATACAATGGTACAGAGGGTGTATCCCTCAACTAAACGACCACAGCTAGAATGATAAAATTCTAATTGCGTAGAAACGTCAAGGGGGTAAAAATGGTACCAACCAAATGGGCGCAGCTGGAATCATGGAATTCATGTATACATTCCTCTGACTGCATAGACACGCAAAATAAAAAGTTTTTTTTCCAAATTCGTACTTTTTCTTTTACGGCAAAAATTGGTTGAATCATGAAGTTAGGTTATTTTGCACTATGTACGTCTGATAATGGATTTTCAAAATTCGTACTTTTGGAATTCAAATAGAATGGTAATACAACCAACTATAGCACCCACTATCTACCAATATTTATGGCTTTGAAAGTATTTTTGAAAATATAAATATAAGAATATTTATTTTTTGAATTGACGTATTGGTAGCATTACCTTATAAGCGTGGTTTGAAATAATTAAAATATTATATTTATTTATAAAATTAACTTTTCAATATTTGTATTTGTTTGGTTTGGCTATATTAAAAAAATTATATTTTCCTGTAATATTACTGCACTTCTACGAAAACCGACAACCTCTGTGGAATGCAATCCATGGTGGAGGGTATATAAAGTTCGGCCCGGCCGATCTTAACGCCGTTTTTACTTGTTTATTTTCATATAAAAAGATGAAATCTCTACTTATTCCAGTCAACTATTTATCCTTGAAGAATAGATTAGTCTATAAGTAGATTTTTAATTTTCTGTGCAAGTCGAATTTTTATAGCTGCTATATTAACCTGTAATCCTTTCATATTCGCTAGATATAAGTTCAAGAGGTCAACAATTTTAATCAACTATACAGCAAAGCTGCACTGCAAGAATTAAATAAAATCGACCGCTTTCAATTGGCGAACATTCTCCAAATTTCGCCACTTTCCAACACTTGTTTTAAAACCACTACACATGGAAAATGTAAAGAGTCAAAGAGAATTTAAAGTGTCAATGTGTCGGTGAGAGGCAAACATCACACAGCACACCAATACCAAGAAAAACTGGGTGCAGCTTTTCAAAACAAAAGGCAACAGGTAACAGACAAAGCCAAACACACACACATACACTCAACAACATTTCCCCATGAAAAGTCAAAACGAATGAGAGGCAGAGTGCGAGAGAGTGAGTGAGAGAGAGAGAGAGAGAACAATCTCCAAAAAGAAAACAAAAATTGAAATTGGAAAAAAGTTTAAAATGTCAAACACGAAGCGGATGGCCAACACATTCTCCTCCAGAGAAAGCGCAACAGTTAGAGGAGCCTGTTGCATGTGGTGGAGCTGCGACGACGACAAAATGGTATCGCACGACAACGACGACACGACGTGTTTAGAGAACAAAAACGGCAAAAGCAACAGCTGGGCAAAAAAGACTAAGGACTAAAGCATCCTTCTCGTAATGACATACACCGGAAACGGATATGTCGTAGTGTTGTGTATACGTAACTATTGTCAACATCGCTGCGGCTGCAGGATGTGGCAGGGCGATATAGGCTGCAAGGAAGCTGCCAGGGGGGTGTGAGTGCAACTGCAAGGCGCCGTGGCATGGCACATATGGCCGGGACAAACAACAACTGCAAAAATAAGAGAAATATGGGAGCGTAATGTTAAACATTTTATGTTGCCACACACACACAACCTTGCACAAGGATGGTTTGACGCTTGTTGCTCGTTTCTTGTGTCACAGGAGGAGGCGGCGGCCATGCAACACGAGTTGTGGTGAGTGTGTGCCACGTTTTTTTCCATATTCGACTTGCCTGCTGCTTGCTTGCTTAACGTGCACTCAATACGATGATGTTTCGTAATCAGTGGATAGCGCCGTCATCGTCGTGCAACTCGTATGCCCCACCAAGCACCCATCCCAAACCAACCGCACCAATCACTGAGGGGGAGTCGTTTGAAAGTGCACCTACAATTTCATGTTCCCCACTCTGTTGCTGCTCCTGCTGCTGTCGCCGTTATTTGTATTCACAAACGGGGGTCGGGTATAGGCTTCGTCGGTTCGGCATCGACTGCAGCAGCCACCAACACCTCGGGCCAAACACCATCGCTGGCAGAGCTAAAATAGTCCATTCCCAAAGACACACATACACACCCACTAGCGCGCTTACATATGGATGGATGGTTGAATATGTGTTTTTTTTTGTTTTTTTTTTTTTTTGAAACAGGAACATTATCATGAATTTTCCTGTAGGCATCCCGCTGAATATCATCATTGACTGACTGGTCGGTGCAATTGTGAACGTCTAATGACTTGACTTGACTCGACGGTGAACTCAGTTGGTTACTTGACGCGTTCCAAGACAGTTTACAATTTGCTCCCTTGATGTGATGTGTATGATCGCTGCTGAAGCTTCTCAAATGCACAGATGCTGTTGCATCAAGAAATTCCCACAACAATTGGCCAAGAAAATCAAGAAAGTGTTAAGAAAATGTTGCCACAAAAATAAAACCCAATTGAAATAAACCTCCAAAAGCAAGTCCTAAAATAATAAAATTCCCAAAAACAAAAAAGTGTCTTTCAAAATTTATTAAAAATTCCACAAAATTAAATGTGTTAACAAATATATATAATTTTTTAAAAAATAACTAAAAAACAAAAAACAGTTCTTTGATTTCGTTGCCACTACGCATACATGCACACAAACAAACAAACAGACCAGGTAATTATAAACAATTTCTGCTTTATTAAATATTAAAATCTTATCATTAAATATGAGTGGCTTATTAACATAATATTGTAGAGCAGCCGTCAGTCTGTCCGCCCCGTCTGACTTACCATATGTTAACTCTTTGTCATCGTCGTCAGTGTTTGATGTCACCATGGCAGGATGATGATTGTCTGGCTGGTTGGTTGGTTGGTTTGTCGGGTTGCATAAATTCCCTGCAGTGCATTTAATTTGCATGTAATCTAATTATCCTTTTAGTAACGTCATTTTAATTTTGCCCGTGCTACCCTACTCACATGGACGTGTATTGAGACACGCATATAAATAACCAAGCAAGAATATGAGTACATCATCAGCGATATACGCCAGCATAATATTTGGGATAAATTGCTAAAAGAGAAAAGTCTGAAATTTCAATTCAAAATATGGAAAATGTGAATACGCAGATTTCAGAAAACATATATTCTAAAATTTTAGGGAAAAAATGAAAAATATATCCCATTTTGACCAAAAGACAAGCAATATTTAACTACCAAATCGCATTTGAAAATCCACTTTAAAATATCCACTAAGGATATCCCGAAGTTATTGAATAAAATAGAGAATTAAGTTTAGTTCATGTGTAACATAAACCACGTAGTACATATAGGGTTATGTACGAAATAGCATTTTGCCCAATGGTCTGAAATCCATAAATTGGTAGGAATATATATATATATAGAGCAAATAATGAATGAGTAAAAATTTGGACCAGTCAGGTCACTCTCACAGACACCCCCAAAACAAACTTGACATATGTACACTAGCATGGGTCACGAAAATAAATTACAGCGGTCACCCCCCAGAAATGTAGATTGTGGATTGTTTAATGATGATCTACAAAAAAATTCGTCGCTGGGTCAAGCTGTCTGTGAGCTAAACGCTTCTGACAACACCTCTAAAAATCTCGCTATTTTCACGTAATTTTTATACCCTACACCACATCGTGGATTAGGGTATTATAAGTTAGTTTTCCGGCAAATGTTTGTAACACCAATAAATAATCGAGCTAGACCCACCTTTAAGTATACGGATCGGCTTAGTATCACCAGCTGAATCGATTTAACGATGTCTGTCTGTCTGCTGTCCATCTAAGCTTGTTCGCACTCTACAGATCACAATTGCTTTCCACTTATCATGCAATTTGCCAGAAGTTACTTTTTTTGGCCAAGGACGATCGGTATTGAATTTGGAGGAAATCGGTTCAGATTTAGATATAGCCCCCATACAAATGTCGCTCCCGATTTGACTTTCCCCGCCCTATAAAGCACATATAATGCCCGATTTTCTTCAAATTTTGTATAACACCTTATAATCGAACTAGAAACGCCTATGCTCAAAATGTTGGTAAGATCGGTTCAGATTTAGATATAGCCCCCATACAATGTCGATCCCGATTTCACTTTTTTAGAAACCGCATATTGTTCCCGATTTTCTTTAAAATTGGCAGAAATTTTTATAATCGAACTAAAAACACCTATGGCGAAAGTGGGTAAGATCGGTTCAGATTTAGATATAGCCTCAATACAAATGTTGCTCCTGAATCTTTAACAGATTTTGGCCATACATATTATATTTCACCAATAAACATACATGGTGAATGTCCATTCCGATTTAACATTTTTTGTCAAACACATACATTTATATATAGGCGCATGTTTTGACACAGGCCTCAAGTGTTGTTATAGACCCCCTTCAAATGTCCGTCCGATTCATCCTATTACCACTGTATTATCTGTATTTATCATTGGATCTTGACCAATTTTTGTCAGGATCATGTTATATTTACTTTACTCGGAATATCTTCTGGAAAATTGGATCAATTACTTTATTATTTACCATACTCATTAAATTTGACTAAAGATGAATTTATAGTAACTGTATAATTGATATGAACTACATAAAATTGCTCCCATGAAATACCTGGGTTTAGTAATCAAAGCGAGGTACATACGCAGGGAGTGGTGTAGGGTATTATATAGTCGGCCTCGCCCGACTTTAGCCCTTCCTTACTTGTTTTTTATGTTGTATTTTTGTCCAATTTTTTTATGAATTATTAGATCCTTGAAAGAACTTTAAATATAAATTTCTACACTTGTCTCAGGTTAACTCATTTGACGTATTATTTGGCGTTTAGATTGATTTTTTGTGGTTTTTCAAAGTGAAAGCTAAAAACTAATACTCTTGTAAGAGGTGTTATGAAAAATAAACAGAAGGAATAAATACCTTTCGAATAATGCCTAAATGATGAATATCGAATGAAAAGTGACGTTACTGACTCCATTTTTGTGAAATAACTTCATACAGGAGATGGATTATCAGAGCCAAAATTAACAAACTCTTTTTACAAAAATGAGCGCTGCGGCATCAATTTTCTTCCGATGTTCATCATTTAGGCAAAATTCGAAAGGTATAGACGGCAGATTTTTATTTTCTGTAAAATATTGACCAAATACGAATAAGTTTTCAGTTGTCACTATGAAAAAACGGAAAAAATCGCTATAAACGTCCAATAATGCGACCAATAAGTTACTCTAAGACAAGAATCAAAATTTATATTTAAAGTGTTTCCGAGGGTCTATTAATTCAGAAAAAAATGTTGTACAAAAAAGCAGCACAACATGAAACAACTGGAAAAACATGATTTTTGGAGGTGTTTTCAGGAGCGTTTAGCTCACAGATGTCTCGACCCGATGAAGAAATATTTTGCAGATCATCATTAAACAATCCATACTTTATTTTCATGGGGTGTCTGGAAATTGTTTTTCCATTTGTATGGAAATAGGGGCAGTCAATAGCTTTCGAATGATGCCTAAATGATGAACATCGGAAGGAAATTGACGCGGCAACGCTTATTTTTATAAAAAGAGTTTGAAAATATTAGCTCTGAAAGAACATCTCCTATATTAAATTATATCACAAAAATGGAGTCAGTGACGTCATTTATCGTCCGATATTCATCATAGGCATCATTCGAAAGGTATTGGTTCCTTCTATTTATTTTTCAACACAACTTCTACAAGATGTTTTTAGCTGTCACTTTGAAACCCCACAAAAAATCACTCTAAACGCCCAATAATACGACCAATGAGGTATTCTAAGACAACAATAAAAAATGTACTTAAAGTGCATCCACAAGGGTCCATGAATTCAAAAATTATTAAATTAGACAAAAATCCAACATAAAGAAAAATTACACGGGAAAGAAGTGATTTTTAGAGCTGTTTTCAGAAGCGTTTAGCTCACAAATGGCTTGGCCCAGCGACGAAATATTTTGCGGATCATAATTAAACAATCCAATCTTCATTTCTGGCAATTTATTTTCGTGACCCAGACTAATGTACACTAAGTGTAGGTCGGAAATATAGACCGATCCAAATCAAAAATGCTTATAAAAATCGAACAATGTTTCGAATCGATTGATACACTCCTATTTGGATAATTTAAAAGTCGAGATTTACTTTCATATGCATGCATATATTGTATATTTATTTATATAATAATTATATTTCTATAAATAATAATATTTATTTATATAATTCCAAATGTTTGTACTGGAGCACTAAATTCATTCTCTAATTTTCCAAGGCACTTTTTACCTTAGAAAGCTGAAGCTAGGCACAAATACATATATAAATGGCCAGAAGCTGAATATTTTGTTTTCGGCCAACTGTAACCTGAAAACTGCACTTTTCGGCAAATTTCTGAGCCACAATATGTCATAGAATAGTGAGAATTAGTTGATCGTTTCTATCTGTGGATGGAGGGCCGTTGCATTTGGTCTTTTGTATTAGACAGGGGCACAAAATGAAACTTTTTCGAAAATAAAAAGGTTCTGACAACGGATTGTAATAGAGGGGGTAAAAAAGAATATACGTTTCAAAGCTTAACGTATGTTTGGAGATCATTTTAAAGGGAGGTGAATATTTCCCCCTTTGCATATTCTTATGATTATGATCAGCATAGGAAACCTTGTGACCGTTACATTTTAAATCTACAACGTGTTCAACAATATTACTTGAAACACTATGAGTGAAATATTTGTGGAACTTTTTAACCATCTAGCTTCTCAGTGTAGGGGTCTCTTTGGTCCCTTTTTGAAAAACGTTAAAAACCTAAAACAGGAATTTAACAATTCAAAAGGGAGCGGCAACACATTTTTTAATACTGGACAGATGAATTGTGATGAAATATCGAATCGAATACGCGGATATTTTGGACCAAATCCGTTTCATAAATTTTTAAGGCGTTTGAGTTATGTTCGTCTGCCGTCCGTCTGTCTGGCTGGTGTACACGATAACTCTGGAAAAAAGTTAAGGAATGGTAATATTTTCCCCAAACTTAGTTTAAGTTTAAAGGTGAGCGAAAATGTCACGGCCCTTCTGTTACCTTCCACACAAATATTTGTTATATGATAACGTTTTTATAATCACTTTAAACTTACAATGAAGATATGCTATCTAAAGTCAATGGTTAATAATCTTGATTAATAATCTTGGTTATTGTTCTGGTTCAATATCTTTTTGCATCTATATCTTATATAATGCAAATTTATTTGCTAATGTTGTGGTGACATTTTTACTTTACACTACCTTTATCATGATTTCTGATCCCCGACAACCATCTTCAGAAGACCATTTTTCAAGAAAATGCCCATACTCTTTAAGTCAATCGTACGAGAATCACAACTCATTTTCCGAATATCAGTCAAAAACAAGTAATAGAAAAATACCGAAAAATAACAAAAAGGAAAATTAAAAAGTCAATGGCAAAGTCAAACATGGAGCTTGGCCATGCTTTCTAAAGAGAGCACATTTAAGCTATTGGAAATATGTGGGAAATTTGCATCTAATTTGTATTCGAGGCATAGATATATATGCAAAACGGCCAGAACAAAGTTCAAATCAAATAAAGAGGCGCTATTTTCTATGTCGGATAATTGTGGGAAAGTCTGTAAAGCTATCACTTTTCGGTTTCTCGTGGAAAAAGATACAAGTTCACGAACTAGATATACTACTAGTACTCTGTAGTATTACACCTTTCAGAACTAAGAGTATGTTATGAAAGGTGTTATACATTTTATTGTCCGAAAGTCTAGCACTTAGCACAACACTTTATGATATCTATGCAACCAAAATGCCTTTATCAAATGTGTAAGGCTGGACCGTCTACACATGAGTTCCCATTAAAAACAAGTAAGGAAGGCTAAAGTCGGGCGGCGCCGACTACATGATACCCTCCACCATATAGCGGAATACTATTCAATTCGGTATAAAAGTTAAGTCGGGGAGGATTTTTGTAGGGATCCTAATCAAAGACCGATGTGACCTGGCCCACTTTGTCAAATCGATAAGAATACTTGTATCTGGACTTTATCCAAATACGAACGAAGATGTTTTGCCGATCTTGAAGTATGGGGGCTGAACCGAACCGATTTTCTTCAAATTATCAAATCTGGCTGTAATTGCGACCTGTACTCTGATTACAAGAATAGATTCAAAATTCAAAAAGTGATTCTAAGTCGATCGTTATAATAAACGATGGATCTATCTCGCTTCCACTTGGGAAATGCCCAAAGACATAATACTGTAGTGGAGTGTATAAATACCATAAATCTGATTTTTGGAAATTTTCGTTAGCCTGTAAGAAGAATGGGATGCAATGCGAACCTGAACATTTTTCTCTCTGAAAAGAAGAAGAAATTATGAAATTATTTATTTTCGTTATATAAATTAATTTTCAACTTTCGCACGCGAAAAAGCCAGTTATTTGTTGTTAGTTTTATCCGTCTCTGTTTTAGGATAGTATCTATTTGATTTTCTTTTCTAAAATAGTAAATTGGAAACATAGCACTCATATACAGTCAAAGGAATGTGCTTGTCGATGTGCACTGTTTTAGCTGAACTCCCTTCGTATATATATTTTTTATCATTTTCTATCCAGTTCTTAATAAAAAATTGCAACCGCTGAGCCTTTTATTCGAAAAAATCCAATTTTATATTTTACATACTAAATTTCATGATTCTAGCTGTAATCCTAAAGTTGGTACCATTTTATTCCTTTTTGTCCCGCTCTCCACTTAAAAGTACAAATTTCGAAAAATAATTCGGATTTGTTCTTCTACGTTGTCAGATGAATTGACACACCAAATTTCACGACTATAGCTGCAATACTTAAATTAAGACCATTATTATCTCTTTTTGTCCCGCTCGCCCCTTAAAGTACAGATTTCGAAAAATCCAATTTTACTTCGTTTATATATGATCAGAGGAATTTACATACCGAATTTCACGATTCTAGCTGTAATACTTTAGTTGGTACCATTTTTATCCCTTTTTGTCCCGCTCTTCCCTTAAAGGTACAAATAAATTATGTGGTTTCTAGAGCCAAAAAAGTCAAATCGGTAGCAAAATTTGTATATATCAAAATCTGAACCGATGAAATTCGATAGGCCCGTTCTGGGCCACAAGACTCACTTGAGCCAATTAATATTAGAATCGAACAATAATTGCGAACTGTACTTAGATTAAAAGAATAGATGGACGGACGGAAAGACAAACGGACATGACTAAAGCGATTCAAGAATTGATTCCAAGACGATCGGTATACTAAACAATGGGTCTATATCGCTTCCTTTTGGATATTACAAAAAAAAAATGCACCACGACATAATACCCCAGTGGAGGATATAAAGGTGCACAGAATTCGCTGATATTTTAAAATCCTTGATCAAACCTATGAAGTAGTGACAACCGCAGCTATTTTCTTCATCCACCTTAAGTATACCAACAAGTTCGAAAAAAACAGATCCTTCAAATTAGAGTTTGGTAAAGGAAAATATGTTTGGAAAATATGAGTTACATGTTCCCTACATCTACTGGACATGATCATCAAAATGTTGTATCCACTTTGTTGGCCAAAATATGAACTTAATATCCCTTTAAAATCCTTATTAGTTTATGCAAAACTGCAACAAAATTGATTTCTTACTTTTAAGATTACCCACGATTTTTTGCTGGGATTATCTACTACGGTGAGCGCATTAAAACGTACAATGACTTTACGCCACACAAAAAGCCAAGAGTAAAAGGAACTATAATGCCTGTACGAACACCCACGCAGACACACGCACACACACACACACCTTATACGGGGAACTTTTCATGGACCAAAAATCACGTTTCTGCTATTTCAATATTCAAAACACGTTGTGATTAATTGTTTTGTGTTTACACACACACATACTCACGCACACACACACATTCGCCAGCAAACAAATTGTGAATCCTTTTCTTGCAAATACACACACATCTATTCAAACATACATACATATATGTATAAGTTTGTTTATGGAGAGGATATTTGCTCTTAGGACACACTAACATATGTGGACATTATTAGAGTGGGTCATGGAATATTGTTTGGTCAACCAGAGATTATTTAAATTGATAGTAAGAGAACTCGGAATGAAGATCCCAGCTTTTAGAACAATATACGATAGAGATTTAAAAATGATACCAATCAAGGGGCAGAATAAATTTTCGAAATTTGTACTTTTGGTGGGAAGAGGGGCGAAAGTTATAAAAAATGGTACCAAATAAACGGTTGCAGCCAGAATCAGGAAATTCGGTGTATACTCGGTCACACTGACTGCGTAGATGTGCAGAATAAAGAGATATTTTAATATTCACAATTTTAGCATAAAAATGGGCAAAAGAGATGCAATTAGTATCTATGACTGCAGCTAGAATCACCTCAATTACCGTGTATCCTTATATTCGCGAGATATGAATCTCTTGGCGATTTCGGAGATTTGTGGTGGTTTGACGTGGAGTTATCAAACAGGTGATACTACCGAAAATGTAGGTGGGGTGTCAAGGCATCTTGTCACTTGGCACATGATCATTGGTCTTGTCGAAGGGTTCTGATCGTCGCATATTAACTGATCCGAAATTTCATGCGCCCAAATCTCAAGTTACTTACTGATTGAATTTTGCAAATAACATTCCTATTAAGCATATTCTAAAAGATTTTGTCAATCGCGGCTAAATTTAGTTGTGGATACATTCAAAGTTCATGTATGGTAAAAAAGTTGAAAATTTCATCATAATAGAGGTTAATTTATTGGGATGTATCTCGAAAACCATGTATCGCATTGAAATATCGTTTAGTTCGTAGAAAAAGGTCCTCTTGGGGTGCTCTTTTGCATTAAAAAAGTTTAATTAGGTTTTTGCTTTCTTTTTCAGATAGTGGTTTAACTGAAGGTTGTATTTACATAGTATTGTTAATTTTCTATAGCATAAAACTATATTCGCAAGACCGACCGATGCCTCGACATTTACAAATATTGTTAAATTATTGTCGTATTTATATTTTACAAAGAATATTCTGCTTATAGCTGCAAATATCGATTTAATTACTGAAACGGTAAAACCTTCTAAGTCAAAAATGTAGCAATACTTTCTTCATTTTTCTCTGTTAATGTATTTTGAAAAATTCTTTAGAGCATACTTTTCATGAAATTTTTCATAACCAAATCGCAAAGTGGCTGCCCTATGTCCTCGATAGCCTCACGAATTCTATCTTTGAGGTCTTGAATCGACGCTGGGCTGTTGGCGTAGATATTATCTTTCACGTGGCCCCAAAAGAAGATGGTGTTAAATCACAAGATCTCGGTGGCCAATTGTGACCACCTTTTCCCGTAAAAAAAACAATGGTTTCGTTGCTTGTCTGACACGTAGCGCCGTCTTGTTGAAAGTAAACGTTGTCCAGATCAATACCATCCAACTCCGACCATAAATCATTAATCATCTCAACCGTAACTGTTGATCCAAACTCATTTTCGAAAAAGTATGGTCCAATGAACCCGCCTGACTATAAACCGCACCAAACAGCCACACGATGAGTATGAAGAGGCTTCTCATCAATAACTCTTGGGTTTTCCGAGTCCCAGATGTGACAATTTTGCTTGTTGACGTAGCCACCGAGGTGGAAATGGGCCTGATCAGTCAAGATGATTTTTCGATGGAATTCCGGATCATTTTCATTCATCTCAAGGACCCAATTTCAATGCGTTGTTGAAACGTGTATCGTTCCATTTTTAGTAATGGCGTAGTTTCTACTTGTCAAATGTCAAAGAATAAAAGCGTCAAAAGTGACAGCTACCGAAATACCGGGTGATTCAAAATAACACCTCTTGTAGAGAAAACCCTGTATATATCCTCACTCTTAGAGAACATATATGCGGAAGTTACAAGGAATTAAATTTTACTTAGGACAGGATAATTTGTGTGGAAGATATTCGTGTTTATAAAACAATTGTAAAAATATGATCAAATATCGAGTCACAGTGGATTACATTCACCAGTATAGGTGCATGGAATCCACTATAGGATTCAATATTACCTAGTATAAATGCAATTGTGTGGGAGATACAAGAAGGGGCGTGGCTAAAGCGTAAATATTTTGTATGTTTAAAGTGTTTATACAAACATCAATCAAATTGCAAATGATTTTGACAGATTCGACCCGAATGAATGTTATGTCGGTTTTATTGTAACCAAAGTTTATGTCAGTTTGTATGAGAGATACCAGAAGGGATGCCACAATATCTCCCATTTTTCCATGCGAATGTATCTTCTATAAAAGCATTATCAAATTTCACATTATTCCGATCATCTGTATAGAAGTTATAACAGCTTTAATTTTACGTAGTTTAGGGTTTTTTGTGTGGGAGGTACTGGAAGGGGTGTGGCAAAACTCGCCATACTTAGTACAATTAAAGTGATTATAAAAACATTACCAAATACCAAAATATAGCTGATTCCAAATATTAGTGTGGAAGAATATGGGTCTTTTGTATGCGAGGTACCAGAAGGGGCGTGGCAATTTCGCCCATCTTCGAACTTAAACTAATTTTGGGAAAAATATTACCATGTGCAAAGTATAACTTGATTCCTTAACTCCTTTCGAGAGTTTTTGAGTTCTGTAGAAAATCAAAATTAGACAAGGACCCAAGGATTAGATTGAGATGTTAACATTTAAAATCGGACAATCGTATATATTTTACGTAGTTTTACGTATTTGTTCATAATCCGAAGAAATATTTTTATTTTTTTTGTGTATTACAGATATTTACTTTTTTGGATTTTGAAAATTGTAACAAACGTAATATATTTTTACCCTCCAGGATGGGGGTATACTAACTTTGTCATTCCGTTTGTAACACCTTGAAATATCGACCTGAGACCCTATAAAGTATATATATTTTTGGTAAATTTCATAAAATTCTAAGACGATCTAGCCATGTCCTTCTGTCCGTCTGTTGAAAGCACGCTAGCTTCTAAACGAAAGGAGCTAGGACGTCCAAAGTTTCCATAAATGCGTCTAATAGTCGTAGATCGGCTGGGATTGAAAGGGAGCGAAATCGGCCCAAAGGGAAAAAATTTTCCCTCAGGAGGACTAAAAATACTTGCTTGATATTTGGTATGTACATTAGAGCGTACCAGGTTACAAGTAAAAAAAAAAAAGTTCGCCGTACACCTTCGAATATGAAGTATTATTGAAAGGTAGTTTCAAAAAAATTTTTTTTATTTTTTTATGCCGAACGTAGGGGTCGCGCTTTTACATTTTTCTATATAACTTCTGCATTTATAAACGGATTTTAAAGTGTGATACATCGATGTTTTTGTCTCGACGAGGCCGATTTTTTTGTCTTTGAAGTCATTGAGCTCAAGCACCCCGTTCTGGTACTTACCCATCATATCTCAGTTGCTACTACCCTAATGTACCACTCTAATATCAGAAAATTAAAGCTCACATAAAATCATGAAACTCTTCCTAAGGAAGTATGTCGATTTTCGCAGCAGAAAAAGTGTTAAACTAGTTTTTTTCTTATTTTACCGAGAGCATTGCATGTATTTATAAGTTGTTCTTTGTATCTTCGATGTTTACAGTCGGTTGTCAAAGTGTAATACATATATTGGTGTTTTTTTATTGTAACAATAAAAATTAGTTCAGTAATAAGGCGTTGGTGGCATCTGCGGCATAACACTAATCCCAATAGAAAATTGAGTGCTTTTAAACAAGAAGCTTTCAGAAGCATTACCCTTTTATGGGAGCGGGCAGGCATTCCAATTATATCGGTATCAGGTGTTCGTAAACGGTTGGATAAACTTCTAGACGATTACTATAAATTGGTTAAAAGTCCATTGAAATGTAATGTAAATGAGTGGAATAAATTGTTCTCAATTTCGCGTTGTAAGTGTGGCATAGAAAGAAATGTTCCATGCAGTTGCACCGCCTCTGATAAAATCCCAAACGATGCGAAAGACTTTTTCATCGATCAATGGGGTCCACGGCTGATGACTTTGGATAATGTTTATCATATGATGTCGATGAAAAATTGCGGTGTTCAAACGTGCTCAATTGTTGCACCATCAAAAGCGGTATATACCGAGTTCAACAGTATTGGGTATCAACCAGGCAGCGATGAAGAGCTAGAATTTGAAGAAAATGTTGGCGATTCCTCAGAGAAGATTAAAACAACATTTACGGTGGCGGACATTTCTTTGCGTAATTTTAGTTCGGCTTTGGATCGCAGCGATACTTCAGTTCGCTACGGTGCCTTGCTTGCGACCATGTTAATAAAAGATTTAAAATTGTCTATTGCCGCAAAAGCCAAAGAAGAGTTATCTGCAGAAACAGCCGAAAATATATGTCAGTTCTTTGAAGGGCTTATCATCAATAAAAATAAAATATTTCGAGAACGTGTGAAGTTCCGTAAGGAAGCAAAAGCGGCGGCCAAATGCCATCAATTATTAAAGTGTATCTCTTTCGATGGCAAGAAAGAGCCAACTTTGAAAAAAGTAACCGAGGCAAATGTGACGCGAAATATTGTTTTAAATGAAGAACACATCACCATTGTAAAAGAGCCTGACTCCAAATTCATTGGTTATGCTACGCCCACTGATAGCTCTGCTTTGGGGATCCAGAGGAGCATCGTGGATTACTTGAGTCGTGAAAACTTCAATTTGGATGACTTAGTTGCCATAAGTTGCGATGGAACTGCTACCAACACTGGGTACAAAAGTGGAGTCATTGTGAGAATGGAACGCCATTTACAGAGACCGCTGCAGTGGTTCGTGTGCCTTTTCCACTTCAACGAGTTACCATTTAATGCGCTGTTAAGATCATTGCTTGGAAAACAGAAAGGACCTGGAATCTGGCCCGGAAGTATCGGAGAAGGCATTCAAAATTGCATACACTACCCTGTAAGTTTAATATATTAATAGTGTTTCGTGTCCGTGTGTTCCGTATACTTTACTTGTGAGCATTTTATTAATTAATAATTCGCATATTTTGTTGCTTATTCCGTTTGGTCAGGTCAAACAAAATTTCGAACGCATTACAATGGGAGAAATGCCAGCGAACATAGATGGGTGGAATATTCGAGGCGACCAGCTTTACTTGTATCGTATGGTTCGAGCCGTTCATATCGGAGAATGCGATGAAAAATTAGCCAGCGAGAAGCCCGGCGCTATTTGCAAAGCGCGCTGGCTAACAACAGCCTCTCGAATTCTGCGCTTTTATATGACGTGTACGCAACCCTCGATGGTATTGAGAAAACTGGCTCAGTTCGTTGTGAAAGTGTATGCACCATTCTGGTTTCTTGTAAAAAGCCAACCACTGGCAATTCACGGAAGTCGGAATGTTTTCCTTTATATATGTTGGATTCGTCAGTTGCCAAAAGATATTCAAGAGGTCATCCGTCCGTTCATTGAAAATAACGGATATTATTTTCATCCTGAAAATATTTTGTTATCGATGATAACAGACCCAGATCAACTAGTGCGTTCAGATGCCTATGATAAGAGTTTATCAGCCCGCAATGAAGCCACGGGAAGCATTCGACAAATGTTCGGTCCACCAGTTCATAATTTTATCAATTTTGATAGTGACTCATATTTCAATATGATCGATTGGAAACAATTTGAATTGACTGAGCCGCCATGCTTGCAGTTTTTTTCGCAAGAACAGTTAGAAGCATTCCAATTTTCAGAAGAAATTATCGATTTACCAGGTTAGCACAAGAAAAACTTAATTTGATTGCTTTCTTTGCTGAACTCATTTATTTTCACAGATTATCCATGCCATTCTCAAAACACCGAGCGTTTTGTTCATGTTGTGCATGAATCAGCTATGGCGGTCACCGATGAGCAACGCATTTGCCACATCTTTTCTAAACTTGAGAGCCGCCAAAAATACACCCAACTTGAATCGCGTCGAAATATGGTTGATTAAAATTTTAATTGTACCTTAATTTTTATATTTATTGTTCTAAGAATTGAAATATGATGCATAAATAGTAGAAGGGGGTTGTTGAGGTCAACGACTTTAAAAACTGAAAATCTGGTATGTGCGGGACAAAAACACCAATATATGTATTACACTTTGACAACCGACTGTAAACATCGAAGATACAAAGAACAACTTATAAATACATGCAATGCTCTCGGTAAAATAAGAAAAAAACTAGTTTAACACTTTTTCTGCTGCGAAAATCGACATACTTCCTTAGGAAGAGTTTCATGATTTTATATGAGCTTTAATTTTCTGATATTAGAGTGGTACATTAGGGTAGTAGCAACTGAGATATGATGGGCAAGTACCAGAAGGGGGTGCTTGAGCTCAATGACTTCAAAGACAAAAAAATCGGCCTCGTCGAGACAAAAACATCGATGTATCACACTTTAAAATCTGTTTATAAATGCAGAAGTTATATAGAAAAATGTAAAAGCGCGACCCCTACGTTCGGCATAAAAAAATAAAAAAAATTTTTTTGAAACTACCTTTCAATAATACTTCATATTTGAAGGTGTACGGCGAACTTTTTTTTTGAGGTACGCCCTAATGTACATTCCCCTTATAACAAAAAAACGTGCACCATAAAAATGGTACATATTAAACGACAACAGCTAGAAACACGAAATTCGGTGTGTACATTCCTCTAATTGAGTAGATACATAATATGAAAGTATTTTTTCAAATTCGTACTTTTAAGGGGTGAAATCGGAATAGAGGGATAAAAATGGTACCAACCAAACGGCTGTCTATGCCTCTGATTGCATAGACAAGTAAAATACACGGATTTTTCAAAAATCGTAGTTTTGAGGTTAAAATGAAAAAAGGGATAAAAATAGTACCAATCAAATGACCGCAGCTAGAATCATTAACTTCGGAGTATACATTCCTCTGACTGTGTATACACGGAAAATAAACTGATTTTTCGAAATTCGTAATTTTTGGGGTAAAAATAGAAAATGGGAATAACAAAATACCAACCAAATGACCGCAACTAGAGTCTTGAAATTCGAAGTATACATCCCTTTGACTACGAAGACATGAAAAATAAAAGTTTTTTTTCCAAATTCGTACTTTCAAAGGATACAATGGATACGGAGGGATAAAAATGGTACCAATCAAACGGCTACACCTGGAATAATGAAATTCGGTGTATACATTCCTCAGATTGCGTAGACACTTCAAATAAACAGGTTTTTCGAAATTCGTACGTTTTGGGATTAAAATGAAAAAAGGGGATAAAAATAGTACCAATCAAATGACCGCAGCTAGAGTCATGACATTCGGTGTATACATTCCTCTGACTGCGTAGACACGGAAAATAAACGGATTTTTCGAAACCCGACAACCTCTGTGGAATGCAATCCATGGTGGAGGTTATATAAAGTTAGGCCCGGCCGAACTTAACGCCGTTTTTACTTTTTTACTTTTTCGAACCGTTTTTCACACATTTTAAGAGATTTTGCAGTCAAATTTGTTTATTAGAAATTGCGGTTTCTTAACTTTATTATGACGTCAAAACTATTTTTGTGCCAAATATAGTTTGTTTGTAGTAAATGTTTAAAAAAAAGCATTTAACAAAATATATAAATATTTGGAAAGGTTGAAGGGTTACCCGTTTTTGTAGGGTAACTTTTGCCTGCACGAAATTGCACCCATTGAAGATAGGGTACATTTAGTGCAAAGAGTCAGATTTTTTTATTTCCAAAACTCAATTTACTCATTTTCTTCTCATTACCTTCTGAAAAGTAGGTACACAGATAAAAAGATGAGTAAATTTCCTTTATTCTGGTGATATTGCAACGTTCCGTTCCCAGGATAAGCGTCCATTTTTGTGGAATCATAATAATTTCACTATGGATTGTTACTATTGCAGAGGTTTTGTTCGTGTCCCACCCTAATGTACATACATACCTACGAGTGGTAAGTTACACTTAACTAAATTTGTTTGGGAAAGTGTTGCTGTTGGCCTTCTTAAGTTCGTTCGAACCGTTTCTGGCTGTGGCTAATTGTATTAAATCATGTTTAAGAATCATGTAATCTTTAAGAGGATTTCTTTCGGTTGCCTTTCGATGTGTGATGGTGTGCTCGTATGTGTGGGCGTGTGTGTGTGTTTTTTTGAACATAGTCATGTCTTTTTGCCGAATCTAATAAGAAAGTCAGTAAGTGAAACTATTTGTTTTTATTTTATTGTGGTCAATTGGATAAAGTCAGAATTTATTAGTTTGTGCAGAGATTAAGGCCAGCCCAACCAAGTCCAGCCAGGAAGTATCGCACAGGAAGCAACACTTTAGTTTGCCATATCAACGTTGCTGTGGTCGTCTTGTAGTTTGTGAAGAAATTTTGACTAAATTGAATTTGAGTTTGTATTTTTTTTTGTTGTCGAGCACATGTTAGATGCTGAATAAAGATACAGATGTATTTAATAAGAAATGTGTAAAGTTAAGATGATTTTAGTTGGCAATGTAGTTTTTGTTTGTACATAAATGTACATAAATAATTATTTTAGAAGGATTAGATTATAAGTGTCCGGAAGGATTTGCAAAAAAACTAAAGTGTTGTTGATAAATTGATATTATTGAAATTTCAAAGGAGATGTGTTTGCGAACTTTTTGTTATTAAATGAATGCTTCGTAGATAGTGTAAGGACATTTATTAGCATACATAGGTGTGGTTGTGTTACTTTTAAGTGAATTTTCCCGAAGGACATTATATTCGTTCTCAGGCATTTTTTGTATACCCTCCAATAGGGTATTTTGTATCGAAAAGGAAGGGAGGTATACCCATCGTTTATTATACCGATCGACGTAGAATCATTTTCTGAATCGATTTAGCCATATCCATCCAATCCTAACAAAAATTAACACACGTGACTTTTGTGAGTCACATGCGAACGCTATTGAACGAATTTGAAGTCACAGGTGATTCATCGTGAGGTTTGATTTGTAAAATAAAACAAATAAATTTGAAAAGTATCTGTTCAAAGAAAAATTTATGAAATTTACTGTTTGAAAATGATTTCATGTCAATGTTGGCCACGTCTACATATCATGTGGTTGACACGTGCGAGCATAGTGACTGGATGAGCCGGGCTTCAATTCATGTACAAGTTGAATTGTGTACGCTTTAGGGTCGAAATCGTTACGTCAAGTTGTCGAATACGACGACTAATCGATTCGCCACGGTCTTCATACTCACAGAATGCCGTTTTTCGCGATACAGCTGAACAATTTGGAGATGCTGTTGTGGTGTGAGTCTTTCCATGGCGACTTGCAGAACAATACTGAACAAAAATGACAAAACAGTTTGATATGAGTCATCCGTGAACTGTAAAAAAAGAATATTGAAAATCAAACGTCACGATGAATCACCCGCGATATATCGATTCAGATTTAGATATAGCCCCCATACAAATGTCTTTCCCACCTATTTTAATTGAATAAATGCAACCTGAAAACAAGTATGGTGAAATTAGGCCTCATCTGTCCATGTTTTGATACAGCAGCTATAAAAATGTCCTTCTCAATTTGACTTTTTTTGACTAATATCCACAAACTTTAACCGATTTTAATCACATTTAGCACAACACCGGTTAAACGGTTTTTTTTAATGTGTGAAAGCTGCCTCAGACTAAACCTTTCATTGAATAAATTTATGGTTTACGAGAGCGATATTTTGTATTATTAGACCTACAGTTAATTTCTGAAACTTATTAGCATCCCCCTTAAAAATAAGAATAAATAAAATTAAACTTTTCAAGTGGGAAACTTGAAATAGTTGCTAAGGCAGAAAGCGGGATATCGGACACTCAAAAAAAAAAAAAAAATATATATATATATATATACCCGATATCACAAAAACCTATTTATCTGCAATATCAAACGGAATTTGGACCAACACTTTATTTGAAAATATTGTACTTGTCTATGGCTAAATAATTGCCTTTGGAATACCCGATTCATGTATTCTAGTTTTCGAGATATCGGACAATCAAAATTCGCTATATATACACCCGATATCTGAAAAGCTATATATCTCAGATCTCAAACGGAATTTGGACCAACACTCTTTTGGAAAATATTCTACTTGTCTACGGCTAAATAATTGCCTTTGGAATACACGTTTCATGTATTCTAGTTTTCGAGATATCGGCTCTTCAATGTCACATCAACAAATGGCCTATTTTGTATAGTTTTTGGACTTTTGACTGAATCGATGCATTCAATTAATTGGAACGGAAAATATTGCTAAAAAATAATTACATAATTCCTTTTATTTTTTTATTTTTAGTGTTTTTATGATCTTACAAATTCACACCCTTGTTTTATAATATTTATTAATTTTTATATATTGTACGTTGTGAAAAAGACATAATTATACACTCCACGAGAGTATTATGTCTTTGTGCATTTGTTTGTAACGCCCAAAAGGAAGAGAGATAGACCCATTGTTAAATATCCGTCTGTAATCACGATACAGGTCGCAATTGTAGACATAACTAAATGAAACTTTGTACAATGAAGTTTTTCGGGAGAAGGACGAACGCTATTTAATTTGAAGAAAATCGGTTCAGATTTAGATATAGCCCCCATACGAATTTCACTTCCGATTTGACTCTTTTCACTCTAGATACCATATATTACAACAGATTTTCTTTAAAATTGGCAAAACATTTTATATTTCAAGTAGAAACACCTGTGGTAAAAATGGATTAGATCGGTTCAGATTTAGATATAGCCCCCATACAAATTTCGCTCCCGATTTGACTTTTTCCGCTCTAGAAACCACATATTGTACTCGATTTTCTTTAAATTTGGAAATTGGGTAAAATCGGTTTAGATTTAGATATAGCCCCCATACAAATGACGATTCCGATTTGGCATTTTCCGCTCCAGAAACCACATATTGTACTCGATTTTCTTTAAATTTGGCACAACATCTTATAATCTTACAAGAAACACTTATGCTGAAATTGGGTAAGATCGGTTCAGATTTAGATATAGCCCCCATATAAATGTCGCTCCCGATTTGACTTTTGCCGCTTTAAAAGCCACATATTGTGCTCGATTTTCTTTAAATTTGGCACAACATCTTATAATCTAACTAGAAACACCTATGTCTAAAGTGGACTAGATTGATTCAGATTTAGATATAGCCCCCATACAAATGTCGCTCCCGATTTGACTTCTGCGCTATAGAAACAACATATTGTACTCGATTTTCTTTGAATTTGGCACAACATCTTATAATCTTACTAGAAACACCTATGCTGAAATTGGGTAAGATCGGTTCAGATTTAGATATAGCCCCCATATAAATGTCGCTCCCGATTTGACTTTAAATTTGGCACAATATCTTATAGTCCAATTAAACAAAATTATGGTGAAAGTGGGTAAGATCGGTTCAGATTTAAATATAGCCCAAATACAAATGTTGCTCCCAAAAGTTTAACCGATTTTAACCGAAGTGAATTTCAATGGGGTAGAGAGTGGAGGGTATCATATTGTCGGCACCGTCCGACTTCAGCCTTTCCTTGTTTATTTTCAATCATTCGCAGATTTGTTTTGTAATAACATTATTTTCTAGCCAATATATAAGCTTAATGCTCATTTAATTCATTTGAACATTTTTCAAACTGTTATAGTTTGCATTCTATTAAAAATAAATGAAAAATGGTCCTGAACCAGAATAATATCCCAGTTCAAATCAAATATTGATTATAAATGTCAAATGGTCCAAAACCACATAAACCACAAAACCACATCATTTATTTAACAGAAAACATGGCTTGATTGGACTTATACTCTTAAAACGATAGCACAAATAATAATTGGTAAATTACACAAAAATGGGAGTTTTAGCAGAAATTAAAAAATATATATCCCTAAAAAAATACCAATAGATAGATTGAAATTGATTCCGTTATCAATTGGGGTACATTCTTTCTTCGGTACGTTAGTTAGTGGATTTTCTGTGATTTTGAAAATTATTAAAAAATAGAGTCGATTCCCTTAAAAAGTCTAATTTGAAGAACAAATAACGTCTACCTCTGTAAATTCATGCATAATATTTAAGTTAAGGCTCGCCAACTTTTCCCACATTTCTTTCCCCTTCGCTCCATATTGTACCCTATGTTGTGAAAACATATGTCTCAAAAAAATAAGTAATCAATCATCAAAGTAAATGCCACACACAAAACTGAGTCTGAATCAAATCAAAATTGTTATTATTATTTTTATTTATTTTTTATTTTTTGCATCAGTTAAAGCAGACAATATAAATCCCCCTTCTTTGCAATGACAAACATTTCGGCTTATGAATGAACGAGACAATCTTTGTGTGGTATTTGTTGTGCAATAAAATAATCAAACAGTGCCGTAATGAAAAACGCAAATACATCAATTCCAGCAGAGCTGGTGGAGAGGGGGTACCAACAAAATGTGCAACCGAGGAAATGGCAACTGCAAGCGAGATAAACAAGAGACAGAAAAGGAATCATCATCATCATCGTGGTCGTGGTCGTACTCCAGCTAAGAAGACGCCCAAGTTATAGACACTCGCTGATACAGATACAGAAAACTAGGAAAACAACAGCAAATTATATAAAGAAGCGTGAATAAACCTAAGGACAGATGAAGATGAAGATGATGGTATAGAGAAAACCCAATGCTAGACATTGTATTTAAGGTTACGCCAGAGATGGCATGGGTGGTTGCAAGGAATAAGGCGAGCAGTGGGGAGGGGGGGGGGATGACATTAAGAATAAAGTTGACACGAACGTTGACCTGAATGAAATAGAAACGTAATAAAAACGAAGAATGTTGGAAAAAATGATAAATAAGGTATGGAAAAAGTATAACAATATGGATACATATGTAAGTAGTCTTTTTTTTAACTTTTTCATTTTTTCACAATGAATTATCATGAATATAAAAATTAAAATATCCATTTAAACAGTTAATACCTGCGAAATTTAAAATTTTTAATATTTTTGCAAATGCAAGAAAAGTTTTTGGATTATGGTCATTCTAAAATATTAAGAGCCATTAACCTCAGGGCAATAAATGTCGCTAAAAGAGGATATTACACAAAGAAACCTAAGTTTAAAAAATTAGTTTTTGGAAAAACAAAAAAAGGTTTAATTTTTGGAAGAATTTGGACATTTCATGAAATATTAACAGGTATTGCTCTGTCGTCTTGTGTGTTGTTTGTAAAGTAACAGCCATCAGTTAACTAAAATTGGACTTAAAATAGTTCAGTTATATACTGAACCGTGGTAAAGAATAAAAAGATCTATAAAAACAATACATTGTTTTGAGGCTCGAGGTCTTGATTAATTTATTTATTTAAATATAGTTTTCCGATATTTTTAAGAGTAAACAAGAAAAGAAATAAGCACGTAACTTAAAGCTACAGCAACGTGTCTATATTTATTCTTGCAATTCATGTGATTGCGAAACTTCGGAAAACTATAACTATTATAAATAAAATATTCGATTCGAACTCGAAACAAGTAAGAAGGCGTTAAGTTCGGCCGCGCCGAATCTTATATACCCTCCACCACGGAGTGCATTCCACAGTATTAACAGCAGATTAAAGGATGTCGACTTTATATAGAAGCAGCACAGTACCATATTACGAAAATTTTGATATTTTTATGCACATTACGATATTTTTTTACTATTTCAAACTATAATGTATACTTATGCGTTTTAAAATCTACTACTATAAATAAATACAATGCTGTAATTGTGAAAGTGAACATGCCTAAATATTAGGCGATTGCCAGTCGTCATTAGGGAGAAGCATTTTCAGATACAGACAAAGTGATAAGAAAAGTATAAATTTTAAAGATTCTCCGCCCATTCGCCCCATTCTCCGCCCAAATGTACAAATTTCGAAAAAAACATCTTTCGAGTCTTCATAGTCAGAATGTATACACCGAATTTCATGATTTCAACTTCAGCGGTTTGGTAGGTCCCATTTTTATCCCTCTTTTTAATTATATCCCTTAAAAGTACGAATTTCGAAAAATCCCACTATTTTACGTGTCTATGCAATTAGAGGAATGTACACACCGAATATCATGATTCTAGCTGTTGTCGTATCATTGGTACCATATTTTATCCGTTTTTGTCCCATTTCACCATCTAAAACTTTTATTTTCTTTGTGTTGCTTCCAAGCTACAAGAGGAATGGCCGCAACAAATTTTAACTGTATGAAAATCAGAAATTTAATTAATAAGCCAAGGCTACCAATATTAGTGTGCTATGTATATATATAATGGAAATAATACTTCTATTCATAAAGTAAATATAAGGGAGCAATCATAAATACCCTAAATATTGGTGGATAGAGAGTGTATTTTCAGCTACAGTCGTTTGGTTTGTTGTATTTCCATCCTATTTTAATTTCAAATGTATAAATTTTGAAAATACCTTATCTTTCACGTACGCAGTATAAGACAACTTCATGATTCTACCATTTTTTGTCGTAAAAGCAACAAAAAAAGTACGAATTTGAAAAAAAATATTTTACGTGGCTATGCAGTCAGAGGAATGTATACACCGAATTCCATGATTCTATTAGCGGCCATTTTGTTGGTACCATTTTTATCCCCTATTTCCAATTTTACCCCCTCAAGAGTACGACTATCTAAAATCTCTTTATTTTACGTATCTACACAATTAGAGGGACGTACACACTGAATTTCATCATTCTAGCTGTATTCGTTTAGTTGGTACTATTTTTATCCCCTGTAGCCATTGTATCCATTGAAAGTACGAATTTGGAAAAAAACGTTTTATTTTTCGTGTCTACGAAGTCAGAGGAATGTATACTCCGAATTTTATGATTTTAGCTGCGGTCATTTGGTAGGTACTATTTTTATCCCCTTTTTCCATTTGAACCCCAAAAAGTACGAATTTTGGAAAGTTCTTTTATTTTACGTGTCTACGCAATCAGAGGAATGTATATATCGAATTTCATTATTCTAGGTGCAGCCTTTAGGTTGGTACTATTTTTATCCCTCTATCCCCATTTAACCCCTTAAAAGTACGAATTTAGAAAAAATACTTTTATATTATGTATATACTCTATTAGAGGAATGTACACGTCAAATTTCGTGTTTCTATCTGTTGTCGTTTGATAGGTACCATTTTTATCCCTTTTTGTCCCATTTCGCCCCCTACAAATAAAAAACACTCCATGGAGCCCTTTTATGCTATAAAGGAATGCGCATTGCAAATATCAAGTAAATACAAGCTAATATGTTCAAAAAACATGCTGAAATACTCTAAATATTAGGGGTATTTTCAGTCCTTGTGAGGGAAAAATTTTTCCCTCTGGGCCGATTTCGCCCGCTTTTAATCCCAACCTATCTACAACCATAAGACACATTTAGGCAAAATTTGAACCTCCTAGCTCACTTCGTTCGGCCGCTATCGTGCTTTCAACAGACAGACAAACGGACATGGCTATATCGTTTTAGAATTTTACCACGAGCCAGAATATATATACTTTATGGGGTCTCCGATGAATATTTCAAGGTGTTACAAACGGAATGACAAAGTGAATATACCCCCATCCTGGAGGTGGAGGGTATAAAAAAAACCTTTTTTTAAATGAATGAAGTTCGAATAAAGCAAAAAATAATGAAAAACAATATGATCTAATAATAAAATAAGAGTATCGATCAAGTTTAATATAATAGTTAAATCGCTCTCCTGAAAAAATACTAAATTAAAGATGTGATAAATACCAGAAAAGATAAATACCAATTTGGCAAATATTAAAAGTATTACTTCGCTAGTATGGAGTCGAGGAATGCAAAAAACATGGATAAAGCTTAGTATTTTAATTTAAGTAGATGCGAGAAGACTTAACTTAATTTGCTTTCTCATATATTCATTCTGTTTCGGTTAAAACCTACCTTAAATAATCTCGCTATAGACAATTGAAACGTACCTGAAAAGAAAACAAAACAGAATTAAATATTAGTTAAATACACTTAAATCAATTTACTAAAATTCGACCGTACTCCGCATGTAGATAAACAACTGGCCAGAACAAAAGGAACGGTTATCATTTTTTGCCTCAGTCTGATCACAACATATAATTCTAATCGGCAGATTTTAGACGAAATAAATAGTTTTAAATTTTTGATAAAAAATAAATAAATAAAATAAAATGATTTTTCTACTCCCAAATATTGCCACCTTCGCCACTTCGTGGATTAGAGTATTATAAGCTAGTTTCACGCCAAATTTTTGTAACACCTGGAAATAGTCGAACTGGACACGCCTGAGTGACCATCTCCGATTTACACTATTACAGCTCTAGAATCTACATATTACATTGGAATTCGTCCATAAGAGTACATATTTTCACATACGACGTACTCAAATGTACTTTCAAGTTTCAGTATTACTGCCCTAAATAAAACCCTCATATTATATCCGATCTTGGTAAATTTGTTGAGATCATGATTTTTGCAAACCTACTGTTTATATGGACTATATCTATATATATAAAAGAGTTGCGTTACTGACTGACTAATTATAATTGACCAGCCCCCAGACCAAACGGGTCATGGATCAGGGTAGTTCCCAAATATGACGTAGACGTAGACTAAGAAAGGGTTTTACGAAATTCGTACTTTTGGGGGGGTAAAATGGCCCAAAAAGGGATAAACATCAAACCTTCGTCCTGACTAAACGGCAGTAGCTATAAACATGAAATTCGGTGAGTTCCTCGCAATGACCATGTACACGAGCTACAAATAGGGATTTTTCGAAATTTGTACTTTTAAGGGGGGAAAGAGACAAAATCATGAAAATCGGTACTTACATTTCTCTGACAACGTAGACTTGCAATATAAATGGATTTTTCGAAATTTGTACTTATAAGGGGTGAGTGGGACAAAAAGGGATAAAAATGGTACCAACTATAGTATTTCAGCTAGAATCGTGAAATTTTGTTTTTAAATTCCTCCGACCATGTAGAAGCGAATTAAAATTGGATTTTTCGAAATTTGTACTTATAAGGGGTGAGTGGGACAAAAAGGGATAAAAATGGTACCAACTTTAGTATTTCAGCTAGAATCGTGAAATTTTGTATGTAAATTCCTCTGACAACGTAGAAGGGCAAATCTAAATGAATTTTTCGAATTTGTACTTTTAAGGGGCGAGCGGGACCAAAAGTGATAAAAATGGTACCAACTTATGTATTACAGCTAGAATTGTGAAATTCGGTATGCAAATTCCTCTGACCATGTAGAAGCACAATCAAAATGGATTTTTCTAAAATTTTTCTTATAAGGGGTGGGCGGCACAAAAAGGGATAAAAAATGGTACCAAATAAATTATTATAGCTAGAATCGTGAAATTTGGTATGTAAATTCCTCTCACCATATAGAAGCGCAATATAAATCCATTTTTATACTTTCAAGGGTATCAACTAAAGTATTGCAGCCATTGTCGTGAAATTTAAATTCCTTTGACAACGTAGACTTGCAGAATAAATGGATTTTTCGAATTTGTACTTTTAAGGGGCGAGCGGGACAAAAAGGAATCAAACTCGTACCAACTTTAGTATTAAAGCTATAGCTTTCTCTCACCATATAGAAGCTCAATATAAATTTATTTTTGTACTTTTAAGGGCTGCACGGCACAAAAAGGGATAAAAATGGTGTCAACTAAAGTATTGTAACTAGAATCGTGAACACGGAACATAAATGAAATACAAAGTTTGTACTTATAGGGAGGATGTGGGACGACAAGGGATAAACGTGGTACCAAATAAACTTCATGTTTTTAGGAGATGCTAAAACACATGTTACCTATAGTGATTATTCAGAATGTGTATTTTTTTGAGAAAGATGTGCAAGATGTTATAAAGGAAATAAAATACTCTGCGGTTGTAATTTTCTGTTCGAAAGTGGGTAGAAAATTATAAAAATTATACATACGAAGGGAGTTCAGCTGAAATTCAGCTGAAATACAAAAAGTGCACAAAATTGGGAAAACTTTTGTTTCTAGAGCGGGACAGTGAAATCGCGTGGGAGCTATACCTAAATCTTCGACGAATTTTAACTCTAGTTATCTTTTTGTATAATTTGGTGTGTAATTTTGCCATTTGAGCTTGAAGAACTATATTTACAACTTCAGTGTCTTTGGGGTCACCACCACTGAAATTTTCAGGCAAATTTTTTCGTAGAACATTTTAATCACTAAAAGTAATTTTCAAATTGACCCATAAAGAGCTAGAGGAATAAGATCTTCAACAAAAATGATCCTCATAAAATTCCATAATATAGTTCTGAGAATAAGAATTCTCTCATACATTCACAATTTTTTTCTCTTAGTATAATGTTCACTTCGAACAAAAAATGAAAACTTTAACCCACTGTAAAAACCAGCTGGACAATAAGTTTATTCTGCAAAAATGGTCTACACAACGTGCCTTTTCAGAATTATATGGTCGCTATTCTGTTTCAATCAAAAGGTCATACTTTTTTGGACATTCATTAGTTACGCATTATTCGAAAAGTATTGATAACCTTTTACAAAATGTTTCCAAGAAATACGACGTTTTAATTGTCACTGTGAAAACCACAAAAATACCCAAACGTCCAGTAATACGACCAATGAGATATTCTATGACAAGACTACAAATTTATTATACCCTCACTCTACAGATCATTTAGGACAGAAAAAAAGTGTAACGAATTGAAGTATTGACTTAAGACGGATTGGACCAAATCCGTTTCACAACTTTTTAAGTTCTTTGGGCCATGTCCATCCGTCCGTCCGTTCGTCGGTTCGTCTGGCTGGCTGGTGTACACGATAACTCTCGAAAGGAGTTAAGGAGTCAATTCAAACATTGCACATGTTAATATTATGGGCAATAGTGCCTTCTAGTACATCCCACACAAAGTGGCATAAGCTTTGGTAACAATAAAACCGACATAACATCCACACGGGTAGCTCAAATCATTTGCAATTTGCTATTTGAAAATGTTTTTTTAATCACTTTAAACTTAAAAAATATTTACGCTTTATCCACGTCCCTTCTTGTACATCCCACATAATTGTCTCTAGCCTAGGTAATATTAAATCCATCATTACTTCTATACTGTAGGATGGGTCACGAAAATAAATTGCAGCGGTCACCCCCCCCCCCAAAAATATTTCGTCACTGGGTCGAGCCATCTGTGCTAAAATCATGTTTTCCAGTGTCATTTTTTTATGTTGCATTTGTGCCTAAATTTTAAAATTAATAGATCCTTGGAAGCACTTTAAATACAAATTTTTATTCTTATTTTATAATAACTCATTGGTAGAATTATTCGGGGTTTATATTGATTTTTTGCGGGGTTTCAAGGTGGCAGCTATATAATCATATTTATTGGAAACATCTTGTAAGAGGTGTAATGAAAAATAAATAAGAGGAATCAGTACCTTCCGAATGATGCATACATGATGAGTAACGGACTAAAAATTACGTCACTGACTCAATTTTTGTGAAATAATTTAATGCAGGCGATGGTTTTCCCAGCCAAAATGTTCAAACACTTTTTACAAAAACGAGTGTTGCGGCGTCAATTTCATCCCGATGTTCATCATTTAGGCATCAATCGAAATGTTTTGACTGCAGCTATTTAGTGTTTATAAAATACTGCCACCAAATACGAAAAAGTTTTCAGTAGTCGCTGTGAAAATCCACAAAAAATTACTATAAACCTCCAATAATTCGACCAATAAGTTACTCTAAGACAAGAATTAAATTTTTTATTTAAAGTCCTTGTAAGGGTCTATTATTTCAGAAAAAAAAAATTAACAGAAAAAATTTACACCGGAAAAACATGATTTTTAGGGTTATTTTCAGGGGCGTTTAGCTCACAGATGGCTTGATCTAGGAACGAAATCTTTTGCAAATTATCATTAAACAATCCAAACTTTAGTTTCGTGGGGTGACTGGAACTTGTTTTTCCATTTGTATTGAGGGCGACCCAGCCTACTATACTGGTGCATGGAATTAACCATGTCTTGATATTCGATCATGTTTTTATAATTGTTTCATGAATGTGGAAGGAGGGACCATGTGACACGAACCTTCTAGTACCTTCACTTTATTTAAATTTAAATCCTCAGCAGAAACAAAATTGGGAGTACATCCACAGGAAGCAAATTTTAATCGCATCTCAAAATAATAATGTTCTTTTAAACAACTTCCAAAAAGGTAGATAATATGTTAATACTCCGTAACATGTTACGAATAGCATTTTCACAAGTGAATGGGAACGAGTTTTTAGTATGGGGTCACAGAGGTAATGTGTCCGCTTTGCACCCAGCAGGTCTCGGAAAAAACTTTTTTTGTTGTTTTTTATCACTTTTGCAAATAAAGAATGTTTAATTTTGTATAATTTTAATTATTTAAAAATTTTTGCTTAACAAATTAAAAGTTTCGCTTTAGTTATTCGGCACTCACAACAGCGGAAAAACTAGTGAAAAGTTGGTTCCTTTTGCAAAACTTTAAAATGACGTTTAATTCTTTCAAAATAAAGGACAAATCCATGTTAAATTCATTGATGAAATTCCCAATTTTCACTATTTCCGAATCACAAGGTGAACATCTTTTTCACTTTCTTTTGGGTGCTCTCTTTTTGCTGGGTCTTTATAACTTCCATATATATCTTCTCTGAAAGTGAGGGTATATATAAGTCGTTTTAGCGACTGAAGATAATATACTTGTTTTTAAAGTGCTTACAAGGGTCTATTAATTAAAATTTAGACGAACATTCAACATAGGGAAATTATTTCTTTCTTTTTAATATATTTTTTAACAGCTAATAGTGTTAAATTTGAAGTAGAATAAAAACATTAAAATATTAGTTTAATGACCAATTTGTTTTCTTATAGCGAAAGCACCATTGAAAGTAGAAAAAAGTTTGTCTCATTATTTCCAAATTTATACATAGATTTTCTTCAAATATGTTTTATATCTTCGTTAGACTGCTTAGATTTTTCTTTTATATAGGTTTTATGATTTAACTTTGCGTGACATGGTGACATTTATTACTTGGCTGCACTATCATAATTTTTGGCCCATGACGAACTTCTTAGAATGTGAATACTATGTCATAGAATATATGACAAAAATGTGCGAAAATATAACAGAAACAATTTTTATACTTTTTAACAAATGGTCATATCTTATATTAGAAATATTAGTCTAGTCAACGCAAACAAATGTTCAGTTTTGAAGCAAAATAATTTGTCTTATCTTGCAAATAAGTAATATTCCGCCTTTGCAGAAAATTCTCCAAAGTTCGGTACAGGGCATAAATATGGAAACAACCTAGACATGGTTGACGTCAAATAAATAAATAAAAATTAAGTGAGAAATTGAAAAGTAAAGGAATTTCAACGAGACGAGAAACGGAACAAGACACAAAGAAGAAGAAGAAAGAAGGAAAAAATAAAACCACCAGCAACAAGTAAAAATATTAAGAATTTAAGTGTAAGGAAAGAATGGCAAACAACAGCAAAAACAACAACAACGAAAAACGCGTAATCATGATTAATTGCAGGATAAATGACTCTACAACTCACCCGTAAGGACATTAGTTAAGAGACTCAGTGAGTACCTAAAGGAAAACCTACCCCTCCACCCTTACCACCGACCATCTCTGAGGAAACGAAGGAGTACCACGGAAAAGATGAACTAAATGCAGCTTTTAAATTATTTACTTGTAAACCACTTGTATGTCTGGTGGATTTAATGGAATGAATGATGGCGGAGGAACTCAGCCATGGCCATCAGCGCGGACATGATGAAATTGAATTTTATTTCTTTTAAAACAAAAAAAAAAACACACACACAAAACATGCAGCGACAGTTAATGAGTAAAAGCACTTTAAGGAAATTTAAATTTAATCTTTTGGAAAGTTAATGAAAATCGATTTCTGTAAATTGATGTAACTACAGAAGGTTTCTCTAGATTTTTGCGGTGTCGCGTACTTATAACAAATCAATTCATGTTCCCCAAACCATTCGAGGATGTGTTTAAGCTCCTGAATAATACTCATTTCGTTTCGACCACTAGAGATGGACGATTTTCTTAAAATTTAGTACAAAACGTAATATTCTATCTTGAAACGTCTGTGGAGAAATTAGATCACATTCGTCCATGTTTTGGTATAGTCCCCATACAAATCTTCTTCTCGATTTGCCTTTTTTCGCTCTAGAAACCACATATTTTAACGGATTTTATTCAAATTTGGCTCAAAGAGTAATATTTCAACTAGACAATTTTAAATTTCCCGATTATCTTCACTACAACCAAAGATATGAGATCTTTAAAAAAATGCATTGATATTTTTAACTAGTAAATCAAAAAAAAAATTTTTTTTTTCAAATCCATGCTTTATGCAAGCAGAATTCTATTGGGCCTAGAAATTCTTTTTTAGTTATCTTTTGTAGAAGGAAAAATTACTGCGTTATCAGGAGCAGAAATAATAGATTTTTAATTTGTGGTTTGTATGGGAGGTACCACGCCCCTTTGTCCATTCCCGCTCATATTTGCAGCAGCACTTAAAAAATGCACACCAAACCGACGTACCAAATTTTGTTCAAATACCGTTATCAGGAGCAGAAATAATAGATTTTTAATTTGTGGTTTGTATGGGAGGTACCACGCCCCTTTGTACAATCCCGCCCATATTTGCAGCAGCACTTAAAAAATCCACACCAAACCGACGTACCAAATTTTGTTCAAATACCGTTATCAGGAGCAGAAATAATAGATTTTTAATTTGTGGTTTGTATGGGAGGTACCACGCCCCTTTGTCCAATTGGTCAAATTTTTCCATTTCCTTGTATTGTCATCGAAAATGATTAAGTGTGCAAAATTTGAGCAAAATTGGTTGAGAAAAAAGCTTTCAAAAATTGATTTCAAATTTTGTGGCACACAAACATATATAGAAAGTAACCTTATATAAAGCATGGAAAAATTACATAACTTTCACGATTTTGAATTTAAAACATTTTTTTTTCTTAAATCTTGCTAATAACCTCAATCCTTACCCTTATTCTTTAAGATAGAAAAATTAGAAAAGTAGTTAATTTCGGACTGAATTCCAATATTTATATATCTCAAAATATTCTTTGGCCTCTTAACAGTTAATTAAGCAAATATTTACCAAGTTTTAGAATTTTGACAGATGACAATTGTTTATCTGCCAATGTGCGCCGAAAAAAACTGAAAAAATGTTGATGTATTTGCATTCATTCATTCGATTATTTGCCGAAATCTCAACTCATGTCGTGACAAATCGTCGATCTAAACAAATCAAGCAGTACCAAATTAGATGTTATATTATAGGCCAAAATATATTTGCTTATAATCGAAAGATGTCTCGAAATTTAACAAAGCAGGAAACAATTGCAAGAAATCTCGCCATATATTTTTTTCAAAACTTAATCTTTCCATTTTCAAATATTACTTTAAAATAAACAAGTAAGAAGGCTTTAAGTTCGTCTGGGCCGAATCTTACAATTCTATTTCACTGTTTTACAGGCATATTAGATGCTGCCGACTTCACGTATAAAAGCAGTAAAATATTAGGAAAATTATGATATTTTCTTCTAATAGCGATATTTGTTATATAAATATGGTTTTATAAATATTTAATTTAAAGATCGCGATTCTAGCTATAGCTGTTTGTTTGGTACCCCTTTTCTCTTCAACCCGATTTGGTTCCTAAAAGTACGAATTGAGAGAAAGTCTTTTATTTAGCGAAAAGTCTGAGAAGTCAGAGAAATGTATAAAAAGATTCTAGCTGCAGCTGTTTGGTACCATTTCGTTCAGTTTTCCCTAAAAGTACGAATTGCCAAAAAATCTTTTATATTGCGCGTCTACACAAGCAGAGAAATGTACACGCCGAATTTTATGATTCCAGCTTCAGCTATTTTATTTATCCATTTTTGTCCATCCAAGTACGAGTTTCGAAAAATCGTATTATATTTGGAGTCTAAGCGATTTTCATTATCCTCTCCGATTCACCACGAAAATAAAAAATTCGAACATTGCCCCGATTTTGCTCGTATACCGCCATATGAATGTACATGTACGAATTTCGTCATTCTAGCTGCAGCAATTTTATTCCTTTTCCCTCATTTTCCCATATAAAAGTACGAATTTGGAAAATCTCTACCACTTTTGCCCCATTTTACCTCCAAAAAGTCTTCATAAATTTTTAGCTGTTGTCGTTTTGATAGCTACCATTTTTACTTTATTTTGCACCATTTCACTCCGTACAAATACGAATCGATTTGTGGTGCACGTTTATGCTATGAGGAGAATGTGAATACCAAATATGAAATAAATATAAGGAGATATATTCAAAAATCGTGTTAAAATTCTCGAAATATTAGCGGGTTGTTGAAAAAAATTTCCTTTCACACATTTCAATCTACAAGTAGTAGAAGTATTCTTGGAAACCTTTCGCTTAAATGATAGATATAAAAACTATGAAATACTTCATTATATTTATGAAATATTTTATTGGTTATGACATATTTCATAATATTTAAGAATTGTTTCTTTAATACTATAAAATCTTTCTGTGATCTTATGGAACTAAGTTGCACTTATTTAAATATTTTGTGTTATGAAATATAAAATGCTTACAAAAATTTGTATGAAACATTTCATTTTATTTGAAAAAGCTTTTATGAAATAGCTTCATAAATATTATGAAGAAAAATTCGTTCAGTATATATATAAAGGGTGATTTTTTAAAAGCTATAGGAAAGTTTTTCAAAAAAAAAAAACACATACAATTCAGAAAAATGCATGAAATCTTTATTTGAATCGATAGTACGGTCCATATAATTTACTGTTTGAAGATTATTTAATGCAAATGTTGTCATTGACCGCGCCTCAAATGGTCCATCCGCTTAGTCCAATTTTGGCATACTCTTTCCAACATTTCGGCCGGTATCTCACGAATAAATGCTTCAATGTTGTCTTCCAATGCGTCAATTGAAGCGGGCTTGTCTGTATAGACATAAGCTTTAACATAGCCCCACAACAAATAGTCGCACGATCTAGGCGGCCAATTGACCGGTCCCGAACGTGAAATAAAATGTTCACCGAACTCGCCTCTCAATAAGTCCATTGTTGCGCGTGCTGTGTGGCATGTGGCACATGGTCTTGTTGAAACCACATGTCAAGCAAGTCAAGCTCTTGCATTTTGGGCAAAACAAGTTGGATATCATCTCACGGAAGCGCTCACCATTCACAGTTACGTAACGATTCGCATCATCTTTGAAGAAGTACGGTCCAATGATGCCACCAGCCCATAAACCGCACCAAACTGTGACTTTTTATACCCTCCACCTCCAGGATGGGGGTATACTAACTTTGTCATTTCGTTTGTAACACCTTGAAATATCGACCTGAGACCCTATAAAGTATATATATTCTTGATCGTCATTAAATTCTAAGACGATCTAGCCATGTCCGTCCGTCCGTCTGTTGAAAGCACGTTAGCATCTAAACGAAAGGAGCTAGAACGTTAAAATTTTCCATAAATGCGTCTTATAGTCGTAGATCGGTTGGGCCTGAAATGGGGCGAAATCGGCCCAAAGGGAAAAAATTTTCCCTCACAAGGACTAAAAACACCCATAATAATCCCTAATATTTAAGCGTATTTAAGCATGTTTTTTGAATATGTCTGTTTATATTTGCTTGATATTTGGTATGCGCATTTTCCTTATAGCAAAAACGTGCACCATAAAGTGTTTCTTATTTGTAGGGGGTGAAAAGGGACAAAAAAGGGATAAAAATGGTACATATTAAACGACAACAGCTAGAAACACGAAATTCGGTGTGTACATTCCTCTAATTGAGTAGATACATAATATAAAAGTATTTTTTCCAAATTCGTACTTTTAAGGGGTAATAGAGGGATAAAAATGGTACCAACCAAACGGCTGTACCTAGAATAATGAAATTCGGTGTACGCATTCCTCTGATTGCATAGATAAGTAAAATACACGGATTTTTCAAAATTCGTACTTTTTGGGGTTAAAATGAAAAAAGGGGATAAAAATAGTACCAATCTAATGGCCGCAGCTAGAGTCATGAAATTTGGAGTATACATTCCGCTGACTGTGTAGACACGGAAAATAAACGGATTTTTCGAAATTCGTACTTTCAAGGGATACAGTGGTACAAAGGGATAAAAATACTACCAACTAAACGACTACAGCTAGAATGATGAAATTCTAATTGCGTAGAAACGTCAAGGGGTAAAAATGGTACCAACCAAATGGACGCAGCTGGAATCAAGGAATTCGGTGTATACATTCCTCTGACTGCATAGACAAGCAAAATAAAAGTTTTTTTTTCCAAATTCGTACTTTTTCTTTTACGAAAAAATTGGTTGAATCATAAAGTTAGGTTATTTTGCACTATCATTATCAGAATGTCACCATGTCATTTGTAAATAAATTAGCATTCTATTTGTTTTAGTTTTTTCGTTTGTATTTTTGTGGCCTGTAATTAATATTTGATTTGAACTGGGATATTTTCCTGGCTCAAAACCAGGTTCAGGATCTATATTTAATAGAATGCAATAGAATGCAAATTTAAAATGGTCTTGAGCCAGGACAATAATTTTTTGTAATTTTGACCTGTTTATTGTTTATTTTGACTGGTACTGATTTTCTAAGTTGCATTTAAATAGCAAAAAAATAAATTATGTGTCAGTATTAATGTCAAAAAAGGAAAACAATCTTAAAATTGTCATTCAGATCGCTCTAGGACGATATCACGTTACAATTTTTTGCATATAACATAACTACAAAACATAAATATACAAAATGTAGAAAAATATGTTCATTTATTTCGGATAAATGTTTCATGAGCAACATGATGATGATGTGTCAATTGCATACATTCCGCTGTCTACTGATAATACAGTTTAGATAGTAGAAGACGTTGCTCAGTGGTTCGGAATCATAATGCATCAGCCGAAATTCAATAACTTTTGTTCTAGTAGAAACTTTTGAGTTCTGCAGAAAACCAAAATTAGACATGGATTATTTTCATATTAACATTAAAAATCGGGCAATCGGATATGTTTTAGAAATCGGCCCAAAGTTGACTACTTTTCGTATTTTTCGACTTTAAAAAATTAAAATTTTTATTTTTTTTTTGGTTTTATGTTTTTTTTTACATATTTTTATGTATTTGTTCATAATGCGAAGAACAAAATTTATTTATTTTGTATTACAAATATTCACTTTTTGTCGAATTTTACTTGTTACAGAACTCAAAAATTTCTACTAGAACAAAAGTTATTGTATTTTGTCCAATGGATTTTTATTCTTGGTTAAATAAACGTAACTGATCGATCTGCATACTAAATATAACCTAATTTGTTCCGCAGAGTGGTATGAGGTATAAAATAAGGTCACTTGTTTAATGTAAACACACACTCAGAAAAAAGTTAACCCTAAAATGAGTTAATATGAACTAAAATTGAGGAAAATTGAACTAAAGTGCTAAAGCAATATTTCTTCATATCAAGTTCAAACTATTCCTTAAAAGTAATACATGCTTGATTCTAGTTATATTTTCCTCAAACCAAGTAAATATTTACTCAAACTGAGGATAATTCCAGTAAGTTTTTCCTCAAACCAAGTACATTTTTACTAAATCTAAGTAAAATTTTGCTGAGACTTTCATAAAACTAAGTAGATTATTCTCAAACTAAGTAAATTTTTACTCAAACCAAGTAATTTTTATACCCTCCACCTCCAGGATGGGGGTATACTAACTTTGTCATTCCGTTTGTAACACCTTGAAATATCGCCCTGAGACCCTATAAAGTATATATATTCTTGATCGTCATAAAATTCTAAGACGATCTAGCCATGTCCGTCCGTCTGTCCGTCTGTTGAAAGCACGCTAGCATCTAAACGAAAGGAGCTAGAATGTTCAAATTTTCCATAAATGCGTCGTATAGTCGTAGATCGGTTGGGATTGAAATGGGGCGAAATCGGCCCAAAGGGAAAATTTGTTCCCTCACAAGGACTAAAAATACCCATAATAATCCCTAATATTTTAGCGTATTTAAGCATGTTTTTTCAATATGTCTGTTTATATTTGCTTGATATTTTGTATGCGCATTCCCCTTATAACGAAAACGTGCACCATGAAGTGATTCTTATTTGTAGGGGGTGAAATGGGGCAAAAAAGGGATAAAAATGGTACATATTAAACGACAACAGATAGAAACACGAAATTCGGTGTATACATTCCTCTAATTGAGTAGATACATGATATAAAAGTATTTTTTGCAAATTCGTACTTTTAAGGGGTAATAGAGGGATAAAAATGGTACCAACCAAACGGCTGTACCTAGAATAATGAAATTCGGTGTACGCATTCCTCTGATTGCATAGATAAGTAAAATACACGGATTTTTCAAAATTCGTACTTTTTGGGGTTAAAATGAAAAAAGGGGATAAAAATAGTACCAATCTAATGACCGCAGCTAGAGTCATGAAATTCGGAGTATACATTCTTCTGAGTGTGTAGACACGGAAAATAAACAGATTTTTCGAAATTCGTACTTTTTGGGGTTAAAATGAAAAAAGGGGATAAAAATAGTACCAATAAAATGACCGCAGCTAGAGTCATGAAATTCGGAGTATACATTCCGCTGACTGTGTAGACACGGAAAATAAACGGATTTTTCGAAATTCGTACTTTCAAGGGATACAGTGGTACAAAGGGATAAAAATACTACCAACTAAACGACTACAGCTAGAATGATGAAATTCTAATTGCGTAGAAACGTCAAGGGGTAAAAATGGTACCAACCAAATGGACGCAGCTGGAATCAAGGAATTCGGTGTATACATTCCTCTGACTGCATAGACAAGCAAAATAAAAAGTTTTTTTCCAAATTCGTACTTTTTCTTTTACGAAAAAATTGGTTGAATCATAAAGTTAGGTTATTTTGCACTATCATTATCAGAATGTCACCATGTCATTTGTAAATTAATTAGCATTCTATTTGCTTTAGTTTTTTCGTTTGTATTTTTTGGCCTGTAATTAATATTTGATTTGAACTGGGATATTGTCCTGGCTCAAAACCAGGTTCAGGATCTATATTTAATAGAATGCAATAGAATGCAAATTTAAAATGGTCTTGAGCCAGGATAATAATTTTTTGTAATTTTGACCTGTTTATTGTTTATTTTGACTGGTACTGATTTTATAAGTTGCATTTAAATAGCAAAAAATTAAATTATGTGTCAGTATTAATGTCAAAAAAGGAAAACAATCTTAAAATTGTCATTCAGATTGCTCTAGGACGATATCACGTTACAATTTTTTGCATATATTTAACATAAATATACAAAATGTAGAAAAATATGTTCATTTATTTCGGATAAATGTTTGATGAGCAACATGATGATGATGTGTCAATTGCATACATTCCGCTGTCTACTGATAATACAGTTTAGATAGTAGAAGACGTTGCTCAGTGGTTCGGAATCATAATGCATCAGCCGAAATTCAATAACTTTTGTTCTAGTAGAAACTTTTGAGTTCTGCAGAAAACCAAAATTAGGCAAGACCCCAAGGATTATTTTCAGATAATAACATTAAAAATAAGGGAAATCGGCCCAAAGTTGACTACTTTTAGTATTTTTCGACTTTAAAAAAATTAAAATATTTATTTTTTTGGTTTTATGTTTTTTTACATATTTTTATGTTTTTGTTCATAATGCGAAGAAAAAAATGTATTTTTTTGTATTACAAATATTCACCTTTTGTCGAATTTTACTTGTTACAGAACTAAAAAATGTCTACTAGAACAAAAGTTATTGCATTTTTTCCGATGGATTTTTATTCTGAACCACGCTCAGTGGTTAAAATCAACGTAGCTACTCGATCTACATACTAAATATAACCTACTTTGTTCCACAGAGTGGTGTGAGGTTTAAAATAAGGTCACTTGTTTAATGTAAACACACACTCAGAAAAAAGTGAACGCTATAATGAGTTAATATGAACTAAAATTGAGGAAAATTGAACTAAAGTGCTAAAGCAATATTTCCTCATATCAAGTTTCAAACTTTTCCTTAAATGTAATACATGCTTTGAATTTGATTCTAGTTCAATTTTCCTCAAACCAAGTACATTTTTACTAAGTCTAAGTAAGAAGTATTGCTGGGTAACTATACCTGCATATACACATACTTACATATGCAACTCAATGAGATGCTTGTAAGATGGCACGTGTGCTTTATTACTTGGTGCGATTTTTTAAACGCAAATTCGGCAAGTGAGTTGTGCTTCTCGTTCGTTTGTGAGTATCATCTCCTTATAGAGGCCGTGGTAGTCTGCAGCCAAGTAATAAATGTCACTATGCCATTTGTAAATAAATTTGCATTCTATTAAATATAGAAGCAAAATGGTCTTGAGCCAGGACAATATCCCAATTCAAATCAAATTTTGCTGAAATTTTTATAAAACTAAGTACATTTTTCTCAAACTAAGTAAATTTTTACTCAAACCAAGTAATTTTTTACTATATCTAAGCAAAGTTTTGCTGAAATTTTTCTAAAACTAAGTAAATTTTTTACTCAAATCAAGTAAATATTTACTTAAACTGAAAACCATATTTCCTCAAAACAAAACATAAACTGAAGAAAATTTTACTTGATGCAAGGAAAAAAGTAGCGCCTTGTAGCGACTCTGCCTCACTCACTTCTGAGTGTTATGACATCGCAAATAATTTGAATACAATTTGTAGAGAATTTACTTAACTTTTTTTTTTTTGAAAATGCTATAAATTTTTTTCATTTTGTTTTTTATTTGAAAGTACAATCCTTGCGGTTAATAATGGAAAATAATTGCATTCAAATGGCTGCCTCGGCACCCCACAAATAATTGTCCAACGGTTGAATAGTTGAAGAAAAACGTTAGGTGGCGGACCCTATACAATTTTCAGAAATTTAAAGGATGGTAATGATAAACCTTTAAGTAACATTTAATCCCAAAAAGCAAAGTGGCATATTGAGAAAATACCAACAACAGTCGCAATTTCCTGATTCAACTTTAATCAGCTGATTGTTTTTGATTTTACGTACGAACATGTATATTTGTACTTTTCAGCAAATTTCTTAACACACAAGTTTCTATTCTTACTCTTATTATTATTATTGTTTTGTATTATGATTCTGTTCTGTTTTGTTTTGTTCCTTCCTTTCATTTAGAGCGAAAAAAGAAAAACTTGTTAGATTTCAGTTGTTGATGCTGCTCGTTTTTGTTCTTTCTGTAGACGGAACTTTACAACTGCTGACAACAGGAAATGTTATCTTCATTACAACAGCGTCTCATTTCCGCTGTAAGACGTCGAGGACGGGGCAATGATGACGATGATGGTGTGGCAACGAAGGGGTGGCACAGTCGTCACCTCTTTTCCACGGTGTGGGTGTGTGCGTGTGATATATTACCTGATGTTGATGACGTTGGTTTTAGTTAATATCAACTCAGCCATTCATTCATTCATTTACTTTACTTTATGAAATATACTTCCTGTTATATTCGCTGTTTGGTATCAGCTCTTTTGCTTTGTTTTTAATTCTGCTGCCCGTTTCTTCACTCGTTCTTTGGCTGCTGCTCCTCCGCGTAACTAACTTCGCTTGTGTTTAGTTAATTTGGTTTGTCCTGCATCTGCCAAACCCACTCCCAGCCGCTGTATCCTTTATGTCTCGACATTCCTCTCTCTCTCTGGCTGCTTTCATCATTTTGTGCTTATTACACTTATAACAGCATTAGTTCTTAAGATGTAACACCCTTTTACCGTGTTATTTGGGGGCGGGGGTGCAGAAGCAAAAAATGCCAACGTGGACATACCGATTTACGTACATTTTTGTAGAAGAAGAAAAAGTTTTTTTTCGGATATATACACACTTTACTTTCTGACAGGTTTGTTTTTTCGTGAGTACCCTACATTGCAATGGGGTTGTAAGGTCGAACAATTCGAAGAGTCGAGTTTCCTGAATGCACGGGTTATTCGACATTGACCTTTGACTTTAAACAACCCCATAACAAGAAAGCTGGCAAAGTTCCAGTAAAAATTATGTCAATTTCAAATCTTGTGTGAATTTTGGGACATCCTTTATGATACTTGTTGTTATGATATTTTGTTGTATAGCATTGACAAAGTCGTTCTTGCGATATCGCACGTTTCCGGCAATAAGTACTATAAATTGTAAAGATATTGGAACTGAAATATTGAAACAAGTTTGGCTTCCATAGTGTAGGGAGTGTTGGAGCGAGGTCGTCAAATATTCCTTCCATTTATTTGTCCTTCCATTTATTTATCCTTCCTTTATTTGCCTTTTATTAGCCCACTTTTCGGTCGACTTATGCCACCACAACTTTTCCTTTTGCCACAGGTCACATGATTCCCTCCCTCCCTCTCTCTCCACCGTTCGTAACGACACAAAAACGAAAGGAAAGAAGATTAATTAAGAAAAATATGAAAATTGTTTTGATTCATTACCAGTGAAATTTTTATTTCGTGTTTCCTTTCTTTTCTTAGCATTTCCTACCATGTTTTCCTAGCATTTTCCGCTGGGGTTTTGTTTCCTCTTTTCCTCCTTCCATCCTTACGAATTGTCTAGTGGCATAATCCATTTTTTACATGTCTAAGTTAAGTCAAAGAAAGTAACAGAGCTGAGCAGAGCTGAGGAAAAAAGCGAACTTTTCAAAAACAATAAAGTGCCCAACAACAACAGAGGGCCGTTTTTGTTTGTTTTGTTGTTGCAGCGATAGTAACAACTGATGCCAAAATTAAGTTTTGCCAGTTAATCATGAAGGACAATCACTATGAAGTGCAATTCTTTTGGGGGCGGAGAAAAAAACGTTGTGTATTTGAGTAATATTTAAGATTTTTATCAATTTTAATTTAATGCAGCCATGATAGGTGAAGATCATGCTTGCGTATACGCAATATGAGCATGTGATTGAAGTACAACAATCATACGCAACATGTCACTGAGGGTAGAATTCGTGTAATTTCTTTCCATTACATTTCCATTCTTTGTTTCTGTATAAAAATATTCGATATAAAATTGAACCACGAAAAATCGATATTGGAAACTGTCTTATTATTAATGAGAAAATACAACATATTTAATGTTAATAAAATTATCGTGAACTACCCCTTTCGGTATTAAACCTGTGTACAATTTTAAAATTTTAACTTTTCTTCAATGTGCGCTACTATTTCTTGTGACTTTTTTTTCAGATGAAAAGGATGATAATTTAAAACTACCAAAATAAATTTCAAATAAGGATATCCAGGATTATAAAAAATGAAAATTCCCAACCTCAAGCGAGCAAAGAAAGCTTAGAAGATCTGCAGCAAAATTTTATAATCTTACTACAAACGGCAGCTACAGTGGATAAGCCAAAAGTGGCGAAAATCATGACAAGTGTACGAGGAAGTGGGATGTTAATTTGAAGATAGAAGTTAAAGAAAATAAGATACTGTGGAAATATATCGAAGTAGGAAAATTCAGGTCGCGAACGTACGTTCGTACGCTTTTGATGTACAAAAAATATAGAAAACAGAAATTTTCCCCACATTTTTTTGTGATTCGATAGCATTTAGGTAGCTCTAAGTTTAGTGCAAAAGATGGATGGCATGGACTTTTAGTTTTCATACTGGTAGCGATAAACATGTGGTCCTGAACGTACTCGAAATGGATGTCGACTCTTTCTGAATCTAGTAAAATTCAAAAATCTGCGAAATGGGACGGAGTATTCTAAAGCTATTAATTTATTTTAAAAGAGGATTAATGTAGCTTTCTATCGAGTATTTACACAATAAATTATCTCTAATAATTTTTATAACCTCCACCTAGGATATCCCCAATATACCGAGAGGGAAAATGTTTCCCTCACAAGTACTGAAAATACCCCTGATAAAGGGAGTTTTTTATTGAGGTATAGAACTTCGAATTGAAATAAAACACAAGAAAATCATTTTAATGTCCATAAATTTGGCTTTATTGGAAGGATAATTTTATGCCATTAATGTTTAAATATGATTTCGGGCATGTGGCCCCCGCGGCTGGCTCGAATATAGCCAGCATATGGGGCCGTATGTTGGCAATACGATAAAACGCCACGAATGTTGGCTTCCAAGTCCCCTAACGTTTCTGGTTTGTTGGCGTAGACGAGCGACTTCACATATCCCCAAAGAAAATAATCCAATGGTGTCAAATCACACGATCTTGGTGGCCAATTGACAGGTCCATTCCGCGAAATTATGCGGTTAACCGAATTAATTGCTCTGATGGAATATTATGTCGACCATAAAATGGACGGAGCTTGCGGTGAACTTCGCGAACTGAACCATTACTTTGGAAATAAATTTGCACGATTTGCAAGCGTTGTTCTTTTGTCAACCTGTTCATGATGAAATGGCAAACCAAACTAAATATTAATCACTTGACAGCTGACAAAATGGTTAAAAAAGTGATGCCAACTTAAAGTTCTATACCCCAATAAAAAACACCCTTTATTTAGAGTATTTCAGCATGTTTTTTGAACATATTTGCTTGTATTTAGTTGATATTTGCAATGCGCATTCCCTTTATAGCTAAAAGGGCACCATAGAGCGATTTTTATTTGTAGGGGGCGAAATGGGACAAAAAGGGATAAAAATGGTACCTATCAAACGGCAAGAGATAGAAACACGAAATTTGGCGTGTACATTCCACGAATAGAGTAGATAAATAATATAAAAGTATTTTTTCTAAATTCGTACTTTTAAGGGGTTAAATGGGGATAGAGGGATAAAAATAGTACCAACCTAACGGCTGCACCTAGAATAATGACAATTGATATGTACATTCCTCTGATTGTGTAGACACGTAAAATAAAAGAACTTTCCAAAATTCGTACTTTTTGGGGTTCAAATGGAAAAAGGGGATAAAAATAGTACCTACTAAATTACAGCAGCTAGAATCATGAAATTCGGAGTAGACATTCCTCTGACTGCGTAGACACGAAAAATAAAACGTTTTTTCCAAATTCGTACTTTCAAGGGATACAATGGCTACAGGGGATAAAAATAGTACCAACTAAACGAATACAGCTAGAATGATGAAATTCAGTGTGTAGATCCCTCTAATTGTGTAGATACGTAAAATAAAGAGATTTTAGATAGTCGTTCTCTTGAGGGGGCAAAATTGGAAAAAGGGGATAAGAATGGTAACAACAAAATGGCCGCTGATAGAATCATGGAATTCGGTGTATAGATTCCTCTGACTGCATAGCCACGTAAAATATTTTTTTTCCAAATTCGTACTTTATTTTGTTGCTTTTACGTCAAAAAATTGAAGAATCATGAAGTTGTCTTATACTGCGTACGTGAGAGATAAGGTATTTTCAAAATTTATACTTTTTAAATTAAAATAGGATGGAAATACAACCAACCGAACGACTGTAGCTGAAAATACACTCTCTACCCCCAATATTTAGAGTATTTATGATTGCTCCCTTATATTTACTTTATGAATTGAAGTATTATATCCATTATATATGTAGTATACAAATATTGGTAGCCTTGGCTTATTAATTAAATTTCTTATTTTCATACAGTTAAAATTTGTTGCGGACATTCCTCTTGTAGCTTGGAAGCACCACAAAAAAAATAAAAGTTTTAGCGGGCGAAATGGGACAAAAAGGGATAAAATATGGTACCAATGATACGACAATAGCTAGAATCATGAAATTCGGTGTGTACATCGCTCTAATTGCATAGACACGTAAAATAGAGGGATTTTTCGAAACTCGTACTTTTAAGGGATATAATTAAAAAGAGGGATACAAATGGGACCTACCAAACCGCTGAAGTTGAAATCATGAAATTCGGTGTATACATGCTGACTATGAATACCTGAAAAAGGGTTTTTTTCAAAATTTGTACATTTGGGCGGAGAATGGGGCGAATGGAAATATCTTTAAAATTTATACTTTTTTATCACTTTGTATCTGAAAATGCTTCTTTCTAATGGCGACTGATTGTCGATTTTAAACAGTGCGCATAAGTATACATTATAGTTTGAAATAGTAAACAAATATAGTAATGTGCATAAAAATATCACAATTTTCGTAATATGGTAATGTGCTTCTATGTAAAGTCGACATCCTTTAATCTGCCGGTAATACATTCCACTCCGTGGTGGAGGGTATATACGATTCGGCCCGGCCGAACTTAACGCCCTCTTACTTGTTTTAATTAGCTTAAGTACCGGTCGCGAACGTACGATTTCTCCATATGTTTTTTTTTTTTCGATTATCACCTTACATTTTCCCATAAATCACTTCATATTTCCTTAACAAAATCCTTAAGACTCAATTAGTTGTGTGTAGTATAATAAGAAAAAGAAAATTTTATTTAATATGAAATAATGAAATATTAACAATATTCATGATATTTTTGTTATTGATTGAATAGGCCGTTCGAGCTGTGCTTAATTTAAAATTTCCATCTCAGGAAATCGAATGTATCATTCTGATACCTGGAACATTCGGTATATCCTTCCATTGTTCAAGTAAAGTTGGGGATATCTTATCAATTGTATCAGATCCAATGTACATAATGTTAACTCTAGTAATGTGGTAATGGGCACAGTCCTAAAAAGACATCCTCTCGGCTGTTTTTTTTACAGAATTCGTTTAATTTTCGGGGATCGTTTTTAATTTTGTTAAAATAACGCTTATGTTTTTCATTTTGCGATTTATCACATGTTTTACCCATCTACGATAATATATTAGCGTGTTAAAAAAGGAAAACATTGTTTATGAAAAAATATACTTACGGTCGCGAACGTACGAAACTTTGAAAATAAAAAAAAAGTTTGGTTAGTTGTAACTCCAAACTTTTTCTATATTTAAATTAGGACCACCGAACTTAATTAAAATGAGTTATGTCTGACACCTACTTGCGTTACATGCGAAGCAATTACAATAAAATGATGTTTTCGGTCACGAACGTACGATTAGAATACGAACATTTTCTTGGTCTCCTTGCATTTTTCTATGCTTAATTGATTGAAATAGAGAAATTTTGTAGAAAGAGTGCCAAAAATAACATATGCTTAGCATGCAAAATAATGAAATATAAAAAAGTCTTTAAAAATAGCTTAAAGTGAAAAAATATTTTTTCAATTTTCACATGAAAACAACTGAGATATGCTACAAATCCAATCTATATATAAAAGAGTTGCGTTACTGACTGACTTATCATTGACCAGCCCACAGACCAAACGGCTGAAGCCAGGATTATGAAATTTTCAGGGTAGTTCCCAAATATGACGTAGACGTCGACTAAGGAAGGGTTTGATGGGGTAAAATGCGACAAAAAGGAACCAAAAGGGATAAACATCGAACCTTCGTACTGACTAAACGGCAATTTCCATGCAGACGAGCTACAAATAGGGATTTTTCGAAATTAGTACTTTTAAGGAGGAAAGAGACAAAAAGGGATAAAATGGTAGCAATTTAAGAATTGCAGCTAGAATCGTGGAAATCGGTATTTACATTTCTCTGCCGACGTAGACTTGCAATATAGAAAGATTTTTCGAAATTTGTACTTATAAAAGCGGTGAGCGGGACAAAGAGGGATAAAAATGGTACCAACTAAAGTATTACACCAAAAATCGTAAAATTTGGTATGTAAATTCCTCTGACCATATAAAAGCGAAGTAAAATTGGATTTTTCGAAATTTGTACTTTTAGGGGGCGAGCGGGACAAAAAAGGATAAAAATGGTACCAACTAAAATATTACACATATAATCATGAAATTTGGTATGTAAATTCCTCTGACCACATAAAAGCGAAGTAAAATTGGATTTTTCGAAATTTGTACTTTTAGGGGGCGAGCGGGACAAAAAGGGATAAAAATGGTACCAACTAAAGTATTACACCTAGAATCGTGAAATTTGGTATGTAAATTCCTCTGACCATATAAAAGCGAAGTAAAATTGGATTTTTCGAAATTTGTACTTTCAAGGGGTGCGCGGGGCAAAAAGGAATACAAGTTGTACCAATTTAATTATTGCAGCTATATTCGTGAAATTTGGTATGTAAATTCCACTGACAATGTAGTAGCGCAAATCTAAATGGATTTTTCGAAATTTTTTACTTATTAGGGGTGAGTGGGACAAAAAGGGATAAAAATTGTACCAACTAAAGTATTGTAGCTACAATCTCGAAATTTGGAGTGTAAATTCTTCTGGCAACTGATAAAAGTTGTACCAACTAAAGATTGGAACTATAGTCCTGAAAAGTGATGCGTAAGTTCCTCTGACAATTTAGAAGCGCTAATCTAAATGAATTTTTCGAAAGTTGTACTTATAAACGGTGAGAGGGATAAAAATAGTACCAACTAAAATATTGCAGCTGCAGTTGCGATATTTGGAGTGTAAATTCCCTGACAACGTAGAAGCGCAATCTAAATGGATTTTTTTGAAATTTGTACTTATAGGATGTGAGCGGGACAAAAAGGGATAAAAATGGTACCCACTAAAGTATTGTAGCTAAAATCGTGAAATTTGGTATGTAAATTTCTCTGACCATGTAGAAGCGAGTTAAAATTGATATTTTCAAAATTTGTACTTTTAAGGGTTGCGAGGGACAAAAAGGGATGAAAATGGTACTAATTTAAGTATTGCAGCTATAGTCGTGTAATTTGGCGTGTAAATTCTTCTGACAACGTAAAAGCGCAAATTTGAATTGATTTTTCGAAATTTATACTTATATGGGGTGAGCGGGACAAAAAGGGATAAAAAAACAAAAAAGGATACGAAATGGTAAAGTATTGCAGCTAGATAAAAAAGGGATAAAAATGGTACCAAGTTTAGTATTGCAGCTGTAGTTGTGAAATTTGGTGCGTAAATTTCTCTGCCAACATAGAAGCGCAATTCTAAATTGATATTTCGAAATTTGTGAGCGGGAAAAAAAGGGATAAGAATGGGATGGGATATTGCAGCTATAGTCGTGAAATTTGGAGTGTAAATTCCTCTGGCAACGTAGAAGCGCAAATATAAATGAATTTGTCGAAATTTGTACTTATAGAGATAAAAATAGTACCAACCAAAATATTACATCTGTAGTCGTCAAATTTGATGTGTAAATTCTTCTGAAATTTGTAAATTTGTTCTTTTAAGGGGCGAGCGGGATAAAAATGGTACCAACTTTAGTACTGCAGCTAGAATCGTGAAATTTAGTACGTAAATTCCTCTGACCGTGTAGAAACACCATCAAAATGGATTTTTTCGAAATTTGTTCTTATAAGGTGTGAGCGGGATAAAAGTGGTACAAACTAAAGTATTATAGCTAGAATCGTGAAATATTTCCATCAAGCGAAAATAAGTAAATACTATCCAAAAAAAGAGACGAATGAAACTAATTTATGTTAAAATAAATTTTTTTCATCTTAACATCTTAAACATCTTTAACATCTTAAATCAGAAGTAGAATACCATTTCGAAGATGAACAGAGTGGCTTTATACCCAACCGAGGTCCTCATGGCTTCGCCTTTACAAAGCGCCAGTTATCAGGGAATGCTATTGACTTTAACTAGAATAAATGAAGTAAATTCTTCAGACCCGCTTAGAAGAGTGGCTTCTTTGTGAAGAAGAAAAAAATTTAGTTGATGTTCCCGACTAAAATGTTAAGTTAATGTTGATTTGTTATATGTGTTTCGCTTTTATCAGTGTCCATTCGTGAGGGAAAATTGAAATGATTGTTAATGCTAAACGCATTGGAAATGTCAGATGTCGGCTGTAAACAATTAGTATTGACAAGGCCAACAATTTAAATCTCAACACTCGTTTAAGAAAGCCTGTGTTTTACATATTTTCGCTTTCTATATAGATTATGCCAGAGCCGATTTTTAATTAATTTGAAATAAAACAACATTCTTCCTATTGTGAAGTACAAGTGGTACAGCAGCATGCAGTGCATTTCAATTGCTTATATCTTTGAGAAATAGAGAATTGTGCTGCCTAGCTCAAATTACCCAACAATGATAGAATGGGACTGGGTAGACTAATTTGTTGGGTATTGAAATACATATGGATGGCTCCAAAACGGAATGTGCATTCCTGTATCACTTTGCAGGTGGAAAAGGAAGCATGCAATAATAATTCCCCATGAGGATATTAAAATTCTTGTTGAAAGCCAGGGAGCACTTAATTCTAAGATATAACCACATAACATTTAAACTCGTAAGATTGAGGAGCTGTTCCGACTGACTTGTTTGCCCGTAGGCATCGTTATATTCATCCCTGAGCATTGGGATTTTAATTGAAATGAAAAAAGAAAAGGGCTGGAGAAGACTGCATCTTCTTTGAGCTGCCTTTTTCGGAGTCTACGATAACCGATATATGATCTGCACTACCTTCATGTAAAAAAACCCCTTTAAGAAATTTTATAATAAACATGTGTTTATTCCATCAAATTAATTTAATGTATGTACTTAAATGTATGCCAAATTCTTCTAACATTCAAATATTAATGAATGAAAGAAAATACATGAATAGTAGACTAAGAAGTAGAAATAAAAGGTGGGCCATTTAAAACATTAAATTAGAATCAGCCATAAAAAAGTACTGATTATTTCAGGTTTTATTGGAAAGGTTGAATAATGGAACACAATATAATTCACCACGACTGGCTCGGCAGTACCTCATCCTATTAACCCAATTTTTCAGTATATGGCCCAATAATGCCACCAGCACAAAATGCACAACAAACAGTGACTCGTTGTGGATGCATTGACTTCTCAATAGTCAAATGTAGTTTCTCTGATCCCCTTACGCGGCAATTTAGCTTATTGACATAACTGAAGGCCTGACTGAACTGAAGGCCGATCTCTGCACGAAAAGTTTCCACGAAAATTTCTTACAGTTTGCGTTAAAGATACGCTACTTTGGAAGTAACTTTTAAATATTTCCCAATTTTGTCCGAGCGTATAGCGACCCATTTTGCCAATGTCAAACATAAACTTGAAAAAATAAATAAATAAAAACAAGTAAGAAGGCGTCAAGTTCGGCCGGGCCGAATCTTATATACCCTCCACCACGGAGTGCATTCCACAGTATTACCAGCAGATTAAAGGATGTCGACATAGAAGTACAGAACCATATTACGAAAATTGTGATATATTTATGCACAATATTATATTTGTTTACTATTTCAAACTATAATGTATACTTATGCAAACTGTTTAAAATCGACTACTATCTATAAACAAAATGCTGAAATTGTGAAAGTGAACATGCCTAACTATAAGGAGATTCTAGCTGTTGTCGTATAATTGGTACCATATTTTATCCATTTTTGTCCCATTTCGCCCGCTAAAACTTTTATTTTCTTTGTGGTGCTTCCAAGCTAAAAGAGGAATGTCCGCATCAAAATTTAACTGTATGAAAATAAGAAATTTAATTAATAATCCAAGGCTACCAATATTTGTATACTATATATATAATACTAATATTATAATAAATATAAGGGAGCAATCATAAATACCCTAAATATTGGGGGATAGAGAGAGTATTTTCAGCTACAGTCGTTTGGTTGGTTGTATTTCCATCCTATTTTAATTTCAAAAGTATAAATTTTTAAAATACCTTATCTCTTAAAATAAAGTACGTATTAGTATAGTATTTTACGTGGCGATGCAGTCAGAGGAATGTATACACCAAATTCCATGATTCTATCCGCGGCCATTTTGTTGGTACCATTTTTATCCCCTTTTTCCAATTTTGCCCCCTCAAGAGTTCGACTATCTAAAATCTCTTTATTTTACGTATCTATACAATTAAAGGGACGTACACACTGAATTTCATCATTCTAGCTGCATTCGTTTAGTTGGTACTATGTTTATCCCCTGTAGCCATTGTATCCTTTGAAAGTCCGAATTTGGAAAAAACGTTTTATTTTTCGTGTCTACGCAGTCAGAGGAATGTATACTCCGAATTTCATGATTTTAACTGCGATCATTTGGTAGGTACTATTTTTATCCCCTTTTTCCATTTGAACCCCAAAAAGTACGAAATTTGAAAAGTTCTTTTATTTTATGTGTCTACGCAATCAGAGGAATGTATATATCGAATTTCATTATTCCAGGTGCAGCCGTTAGGTTGGTACTATTTTTATCCCTCTATCCCCATTTAATCCCTTAAAAGTACGAATTTAGAAAAAATACTTTTATATTATGTATCTACTCTATTAGAGGAATGTACACGCCAAATTTCATGTTTCTATCTGTTGTCGTTTGATAGGTACCATTTTTATCCCTTTTTGTCCCATTTCTTGCCCTACAAATAAAAATCACTCCATGGTGCCCTTTTATGGTATAAAGGGAATGCGCATTGCAAATATCAAGTAAATACAAGCTAAAATGTTCAAAAAACATGCTGAAATACTCTAAATATTAGGGGTATTTTTAGTCCTTGTGAGGGAAAAATTTTTCCCTCTGGGCCGATTTCGTCCACTTTCAATCCCAACCGATCTACAACCATAAGACACATTTAGGAAAAATTTTAATCTCCTAGCTCATTTCGTTCGGCCGCTATCGTGCTTACAACAGACAGACAGACGGACATGGCTCTATCATCTTAGAATTTTACCACGACCCAGAATATATATACTTTATGGGGTCTCCGATGAATATTTTAAGGTGTTACAAACGGAATGACAAAGTGAATATACCCCCATCCTGGAGGTGGAGGGTATAATGAATGTTATTCTACCTTTCAAACTCAAAGTAATCGGTAGTTAAAATTTAAATTTTTTAATGTCGCACCCTATGCTTTGATACGGTTTTGGAGCTCTGAAAAGTTCTGTAAAGCAAATTCGTTTATTCCCTTTAACAAGTAACATTTTACTGAGATTGAGTAAAAGTTTACTTGAGGAAATATTTTGGAAAATTTTCTTCAGATTTATTGCAGCAATTTTTTCTCAATGCATGAATTATTATTCATTTAATGTATACCGATTTGTTGTTCCTATTTGTAAAATCTATTTTATAGTAGAAGAAATGAAGGCTATTTGTTTACCATTCACCAGAATATTATATATTTGCACAACACCCAGCCGAAAGCGAGATAATCCCATCGTTCGATTTAGAATCGAGTTAGCCAAGTCCGTCAGTCCTCCTATTATTGTTATCAAAGTACCAGTCACAATTGTTGTCCGATCTCTATGAATCAAGTGATGTGGGAAAATCGGGGCAGCTTTAGATATAACCAGAAATGATATACCTACAAACATTTACAGTGAAAGTTTTGATATAGTCCCCGTATGAATTTCCTTCCCTTTTTACTCTTACAGGCTTTGGTAAAATTTGCTAACTCCCTTTACAAATATATGAAGGGAAAATGGAGCATGGTTCATGTTTTCATATACTTAGTAATTGATGGGTCTAAAGTAATTTGCAAAGCGTTCAAATTTGGTAATCAAAACCTTGTAATCCGTATTTTTAATAAATTAAATATTTGTACAATCCCACACCAGAAAACTACAAGTTTTGTATATTTATTCCATCCAATTTTTTATGAAATTTCAAAAATGTGCTGTATTATGAGAAATCAATTTTCTATTTGTTGTGGAAGTTTTAATCAACCCGAATCTTCAAGAACATTTTTTAAAGGTCGCTACAGTCAAAATTACATAAACCACCGGCAAGTGACTTTAAGACATCAATAATAGAAAATTCAAATCAATAATGGAAATAAATCGATTCAAAATCATCCCTTAACACAGATTGTTATTAACACATTTTCGCTGTAATTGTTACCACATCCCCCTCCTTCTCACCATTAGCAACAACAACAGCACAAAATGCTGTGTTAAATATGCAAAAGAGATACAATTTCTTAACATTTGTTCGGTGTGCGCAGAAGGCAAGAAAAGAAAAATAATACCAACCAAAATAAAAATGACAAGAAAATAAATACAAATTGCCGACATAAAGCCAACAGCCATGCAACCCTTTCGTTCCCGTTTTTTTTTGGGGAAATAATAAAAAAGCCACAGAAGTGAAATGAACAAAAAACCCTGAGAATGAATATCATTGTGGTGTTTTTTTTTGGTGTGTGTATGTGTCAGTGTGTGTGAAAGTCTGTACTACACACAAAGTCAAGTGACAGTTTAAAAAATTGCAAAATTTTGTCACTTTTTCTTCCACCAACACCACACCGCAGCAGCAGCATTAATTTTAACAAATATTTTCACTTGTTGCGAGTTCATCCTTTCGACAAGTCCTCTGCACGTCCCAGCCAAAGGGACCCCAAGAACAAAAAAACCAAAACGGATGATGAACAACAAAAAAGCGCTTTGATCATTTATTTGGCTGATAGAGAACACCGAGTAAAAGAGGCAAACAAATAACGCTGACATTATGATCGGTCTGCACGAATCGTAAATACCCTTCGTAGCACTGTGGTTTCAAATCGATTTTTTTAGAATTAATTCGGTGCGAAGTGAAAAAGAAATACTGGCGAAATTTTTTTGGTTTTCAGCTAATTTACAATCCTTTGGATTCATAGTTGGTATGGGGACTTCTGGGTGACATCCGAAAATTAATTACAAGTGCGTGATATATGAGTTACAAGAAAAAAAGCAATATTTCTCGTTGACGTTGGTTTTGTATTTTTAACGTAGCGATCTCATTGTTAGTCTGATTTTCAAATTATTTATTTGTTGGATTGCTTGTAAAATTCTAAATAAGCCAGGGGAAATGCATTAGCAAATATGTTACTGCAATTAGATGTGATAGGCTTCTAAACAACAAACTACGTTTTATCCCAAGAGGGCTATAACAATATTTCCCTGGTTTTTGTTTTCCTTTCTTCCTGCGGGTGCAACTTATTTTTATTTTTCGTGAAAAAGACAAAATTCCGATTCGTCTAATGCCCTTCTTGAGTCATTTGGGTTGACCCAACTCCCCGGTATATTCACTCCAAAATTACAAATCTTACAATAAAAAAATATATATTTGCAAAAATTATAAAATCGCAAATAATTTTTTTTAGCATATTTTTGTTATTCATTTTGACTTCTTACCCAGAAAAAATTACCACATCCATACAGTAAATAAGGAACTGACGAATAATCCTACATTTTGAATATACATTTCAGAGCTTTGGGTATTTGTGTATTTTGTGGGAAAAAATGCAAAATTTTTTTAGCTATTATTTTTAGTGACAATTAATTAATTAATTATTATCAATGGTATAATTTTATAACTCTGTAAAACTTTCTAATAAAAAGTGTAGTTTTTCATATTTCTTCATATTTAAAAATTTAAAAAAAACACGATTTAAAAATATTTTGCGATACTCTCTTTGCAGCCATAACTCTTAAATTTTTTCACAGGTCTTTGACATTGGTTTCTGGTTTAAAATGTTACTAAAAAATCATGTTTTTTTCAGAAGTTTTCATTTTTTATAATTTTTCGGTGTCGGCAGAAAATTTTTAATGAAAAACATATATTTTTTTCTAAATTTTTAGCAGACTGTTCCTACCCCAATGTTTCTATTTCTACTCACAACATTTGTAGCCATCATAAAACCAAACATGCAAGCGGGTGTAGTCGTACCTAGATTTCCAAAATTAGACGAAAACTAGAACTTAAAAAAAACAAGTAAAAAGGCGTTAAGTTCATGGATTGCATTCAACAGTATTACTGCCTATATTGCGAGTAATTCCTTCATTCATGGAGTATTTCATGACCTGGTTAGGGAATTTTTCCCCTTCTGGATCAATTTCGCCCATTTTCAATCCAAACCTCTCCTACCTGTTAATCTACAACTTTTAAGCGTTGAATTTTGAAGTCCTAGCTCCTTCCGCTTAGAAGCTAACGTGCTTCCTACAGACGGACAGTTGGACATGGCTAGAATTTTACGACGATCAAGTATATATATACTTTATAGGGTCTCAGGTGTATATTTCAAGAAGTTACAAACGGAAGGAGGAGGGTATAATAAAGTATGAAAGAGGGAAAATATTTTTGTTTTGCGCATCTATGCAGTCAGGCCATTTGATTGGTACCATTTGTATCCCCATTTACCCATTTTGTCCCCTTAAAAGTACGAATTTCTAAAAATTTTGTGGGATGTATATACCGAATTTCATTAATCTAGCTGCAGCTATTTGATTGGTACCATATTTATCCCTCTTTATACGCCTTTTAAGGTACGAATTTGGAAAAATAATTTTTATTAAAATGTTGTTATTTTAAAATGTTCGCAGTTTTAAAACTTTTGATATTATACAAGTGAGTGTTACGCTGGTGATTATACTTTCAAACTTATTTTTATACCCTCCACCTCCAGGATGGGGGTATACTAACTTTGTCATTCCGTTTGTAACACCTTGAAATATCGACCTGAGACCCTATAAAGTATATATATTCTTGATCGTCATAAAATTATAAGACGATCTAGCCATGTCCGTCCGTCCGTCCGTCTGTCCGTCTGTCCGTCTGTTGAAAGCACGCTAGCATCTAAACGAAAGGAGCTAGAACGTTCAATAGTCGTCTTATAGTCGTAGATCGGTTGGGATTGAAATGGGGCGAAATCGGCCCAAAGGGAAAAATTTTTCCCTCACAAGGACTAAAAATACCCATAATAATCCCTAATATTTTAGCGTATTTAAGCATGTTTTTTGAATATGTCTGTTTATATTTGCTTGATATTTGGTACGCGCACAACAGCTAGAAACACGAAATTCGGTGTGTACATTCCTCTAATTGAGTAGATACATAATATAAAAGAATTTTTTCCAAATTCGTACTTTTAAGGGATAAAATGGGAATAGAGGGATAAAAATGGTACCAACCAAACGGCTGTACCTATAATAATGAAATTCGGTGTATACATTCCTCTGATTGCATAGATTGCATACGAATTTTTCGAAATTCGTACTTTCAAATTCCAAATTTGTTCTTTTGGAATTAAAATAGAATGGAAGTACAACAAACTGTAGCACCCACTATCTTCCAATAATTATGGTATTTAAGCTTTTTGAAAATAAAAATATAAGAATATTTATTTTTTGATTTGAAATAGATAATGATTTGATGTAATTAAAATATTATATTTATTTATAAAATTATTTTTTAAATATTTGTATTTGTTTTGGTTTGGCTATATTACAAAATTTATATTTTCCTCTCATATTACTGCACTTCCTACGAAAACCGACAACCTATGTGGAATGCAATCCATGGTGGAGGGTATATAAAGTTCGGCCCGGCCGAACTTAACGCCGTTTTTACTTGTTTGTTTTACTTTAACTTTATTTTTTTGTATTTTAGATTATTCTTTATTTATTTATCAAATTCCAGAATGGAGCATTTGTCCAGAAATTATAGTTTTTTTCTTAATTTATATAGTATTCGCACCAGGTCTAAAATTAAAAAATTAAAAAATCGAAAAATGAATTTTTGCCAATGCACGATGGGGCCAAACACCAATTTGAGAGGCAAAAAGTCCATTTTGAAGTAACGTATTTTCTGAAAGTAATAATGGCAGATTGTCGCCAACACTTTAAAATGGCAAAAACAAAATAAAAAATTGGAACAAGGTGGCAACTCATTTGAACCATTAAACCATGCTCCCAAAATTACTACTCTTTCTCTTGTTTTACTTTTGATATTTCAATCAAGAGTAATCTGAAAACACAACTGTTGTAAAGCGAAAAGGCACAAGCTATTTTTTTGTAAATTAGATAATACAGATATGGACATTAATCAAAAATTAAAAAAACAATTAATAATGTTATTGCAAAAAGCAATATACTGCGATAAAGTGTGTTGTGTTTTCGTCCATGTTTACGAGTCATTGCTGTATTTCTTGGATTAGAACTTTGTTTATCCGGACGTATCCTCTGAAGCATATATATGAGAAGAAAATTATGAAAAATTATGATTTAAAATTGTATTAAAGTTAAAAATTTGATTAGAAAATGTTCAAAAAATGCCATTGATCTCCGCAAAATTTCACAAATGTGTTTATAATTAATGTATTAATTAATAAGTAAGAACACAACTCCTTGCGTCTATAACTCGTTTTAATAAACACGGGTGATTTAAGATCAGTGCTCTAAATTCATATTTAACCAAATTTAATGTAATGTGTAAGATTTTATGAATATATGTTATGATACTTTCAATCATGAGCCACGATGGGGCTAGATACCACTTTTTGAGGCAAAAAGTCAATTTTCAAAAAGTAATAATGACAGCGTGTTACCAACATTTTAAAATTACCAAAAAATGGGAAATTGGAACCAGGTGGCAACTAGTTTTTTGAAAGGATTCAGTAAGCACCATAAGTACATGTACGGAATTTAAAGGCCTATTTTAAACTAATCACCAACTAACAATTTTTGTAAACAGCATAAGTATTTTGTCTCAAGAAACCTACTACCATGCCACTCTAAATGGGCGTGGCACTAGGCTGAGAAACTTATTTTTTTCTTCAATTTTTTTGTAAGAAGCATAATTGTATGTACGAAATTTGAATGGTCTATTTGTATTTTGCCTCAAAAATCTACTACATCCCACTGTAAGTGGTCGTGGCAACTCAAAATTTTTATAGACGACTTTGGTAACCACCTGTCTCCTATTCTTTTTTGCCTCTTTTTTTTTGCCACCAAAAATGTTCCACGGGCTAATTTTGAAAGGAATGTTTGGAGTCGATTTCCATAGATTTCAGATTCAGAATTGTTCTATCGACAAGAACGCTGTTTCAAGAAAAAACTGAAAACCCCGGTCCAACCGTTTTTTTTTTCCATAAAAGAAAACCGGTCAACTGGGTTTTGTGAAATCGCGGTCTTCGAAAATCCATGGCCTTAGTTTAAATACTCTAAATATTATTATTTATATTTAGTATTTTCGTCTTAGAATTTTATGACGAATCGTCATTGATGATCAAGAATAAAGAGCACTTTATAGGGTCTCATGTCGATATTTCAAGGTGTTACAAACGGAATGACAATCTTAGTATACCCCTATTCTATAGTTGAGGGTATAAAAAGCTTAAAAAATTTGTTTCGATTTTATGAATCAGTATACCGCAATTCACACAAAAACTAGGCCATGTTACGAGAAAAGGGGTGACACCAACCACATAAAATCTATATATATATAAAAGAAGTGTACATTTTGATTGTCACTCCATAACTCGAGAACAGCTGCATAAAATAAAAAATGACTGAATACGTTTTGTAAAGGGTGATTTTTTAAGAGCTTGATAACTTTTTTTTTAAAAAAAACGCATAAAATTTGCAAAATCTCATCGGTTCTTTATTTGAAACGTTAGATTGGTCCATGACATTTACTTTTTGAAGATAATTTCATTTAAATGTTGACCGCGGCTGCGTCTTAGGTGGTCCATCCGCTTAGTCCAATTTTGGCATTTCCACGTTTTTGAGTAACAGAGACCCAATTGGTGCGAACGGCGACGAATCGAAAATTGGTGGTCATCATTAACACTGGCCGATACAGCTGCGATATTTTCTTCAGTTCGCACTCTACGTAAGCGTGTTGGTGGTTTAATGTCCAACAATGTAAATTTGGTGCGAAATTTAGTCACAATAGCCCGAATAGCCGCTTCAGTGGGTCGATTAAACTGACCATAAAATGGAAGCGCGCAATGAACTTTCTTAACAGAGCACGCATTTTGATAATAAAATTCAATAATTTGCAAGCGTTGTTCGTTTGTAAGACGATTCATGATGAAATGTCAAAGCATACTGAGCATCTTTCTCTTTGACACCATGTCTGAAATCCCACGTGATCTGTCAAATACTAATGCATGAAAATCCTAACCTCAAAAAAATCACTCTTTATTAATGAGGATGGTTTTAAAAAAAATTGTTTTAAAAATTTTGCTCTGTTGGCGGAGGGGGCGTGGCAAAAGTGATTTTAAGAGCTAGAAGGCTGAAAATTGGAACGTATATATTACTGACCACTAGAATGATAAATATGATGCCGAAATTTGGAATTTCGTTTTGTGGGCGGAGTGGGTGTGGCAGTGGTGTTTTTTTTTGCGATAGATGACTGAAAATTGGAACGTATATATTACTGACCACTAGAATGATAAATATGATGCCGACATTTGGAATTTCGTTTTGTGGGCGGAGTGGGTGTGGCAGTGGTGTTTTTTTGCGATAGATGACTGAAAATTGGAACGTATATATTACTGACCACGAGAAATTTCAATTTGATGCCGAAATTTGGATTTTCGTTTAGTGGACGGAGTGGAAGTGGCAATAGTGTTTTTTTGACCTGGAAGGCTGGAAATCGCTACAAATATTTTACTGACCACGAGAATGATCAGTTTGATGCCGAAATTTGGATTTTCGTTTCGTGAGCGGTCGGGACGTGGCAAAAGTGTTTCTGAGCTGCAAGGCTGAAAATTAGAATGCATTTATTACTGACCAGGAGAAAGATCAATTTCATGTCGAAATTTGGATTTTCGTTTCTAGGGTAGGGTAGGCTGAAAATTGGAACGTATTTATTACTGACCACGACAAAAATCAATATGAAGCCTGATTTTAATTTTACCATAGTTTTTTTTTTTTTTTTGCCTGGCGAAGCGGGCGGGGTTCAGCTAGTGTATTATAAAACTATCACAAAATCGTAGTAAACATTTTCTGGCAATACGACAAAGGCGACTGGTGTCAATACAAAGCTTAACTGCATACGAAGTAGAGGAAATAGGGAAAAAGAACCCGTGCAACTGCGGGTACCAAGAGCTAGTAATCAGAAAAACCCTTCTCCTTTAGTTATAAAGGGTGATTTTTTAAGACTTGATAACTTTTTTTTTTAAAAAAACGCATAAAATTTGCAAAATCTCATCGGTTCTTTATTTGAAACGTTAGATTGGTCCATGACATTTACTTTTTGAAGATAATTTCATTTAAATGTTGACCGCGGCTGCGCCTCAAGTGGTCCATCCGCTTAGTCCAATTTTGGCATTTCCACGTTTTTGAGTAACAAAGGCCCAATTGCTGCGAACGGCGACGAATCGATAATTGATGGTCATCATTAACATTGGCCGATACAGCTGCGATATTTTATTCAGTTCGTACTCTACGTAAGCGTCTTGGTGGTTTAATGTCCAACAATGTAAATTTGGTGCGAAATTTAGTCACAATAGCCCGAATAGCCGCTTCAGTGGGTCGATTAAACTGACCATAAAATGGAAGCGTGCGACTTTCTTAACAGAGCACGCATTTTGATAATAAAATTCAATGATTTGCAAGCGTTGCTCGTTAGTAAGTCTATTCATGATGAAATGTCAAAGCATACTGAGCATCTTTCTCTTTGACACCATGTCTGAAATCCCACGTGATCTGTCAAATACTAATGCATGAAAATCCTAACCTCAAAAAAATCACTCTTTATTTTGGCGCGTGCGGTAAATCTGCCCAAAGGGGCTCGACATGTCGGTATCGATTAAAGATATGCCATTACTTGGCAAATGAAAATGCAAGGTTTACTGCCTTAAGATTTTTTTATTTATTATTTAGATGGTGTGTCTACATGTCACTGACATGACAAAATATTATGAGTCTTGTCGCTATAATACAACAAATAATGCAAATTCGAACGGCATACTCAAATTGTTTGGACTCGATCGGAGGGTTTTATGGACAATACAAACAGAAATACAGACGTGGTAGAATTTTACGAGTACCCAGATTCATTACATATTTGTATGTGCGGCAAGCGAAGTGACAAACTAAATATACCCTTCATGCTTGGGTGTGGTGACTGTAGCTTGTTACACACAAAAAATGGCATAAAAATGAAGTTATCCACCGAAAAAACCGGAACACAAAAAAGAAACACATGAAGTACTCGTAGTGTCACAGCGCAGTATACATTGGGGGATGAGAGGCATAAAGGAAATTGTAGCATAACTTAAGGCACATAAAAATAACAATTGAAATAAATGAGCAGTGGTTTGGTTTCTTTGGCAGGCAGACAAACAACAATCGCAAAGATGTGATTGTAGTTTCTTCTTGCCACAGCATTCGATAGTAGGGTACTCGTACTGTTATGGACTGTTTGGTGATATTCCTCAAGTATGGTTTTCTAAAGAATATCAAATGTAGATTGATATAGCTATATATACAGCAGCTATTTCCGAGCCAATAAAATGAGGGACAAATCTTAGGTGGAAATGGGCATAACAAAATTAATAGAATTTATTGGTCAAAATATATTTGAATGTAAATATTATGTGTCAAAAAGATATATTGCCATCTATGAAGGAAAAAATGTTGCATTTCCAGCTAACAATGATCAGGACTTATATGAGTTTTGAATGTAATACATTCGAATTTCAGCTAATTCGATCAAGTAATTTCTTCTTAAGAAGGAAATCTTTGTTTTTGGTAATGGAAAGGAAGAGAACCGCACTCAACCATACACACATTTGACCATATACGTATTTCATTGTCATGTGAGAAAGACAACTCATCAGTGATCCTTCTGTATGGAGTGCTTGCGTTAACATGAAGTCATAAGTTGTATATATATCTACATTTTATGAAAATCACACCTGCGTTTTATATGTATATACCCGGAAACCTCACCGCAAAGCGTTTTCGAAGAGCGTTAATCCACCTAAAACCATTTCTCATTTCCATTTTGCTGTAGGCTGATGCATTTTCAACTTAATTGTTTTTTTTACAGAATTAATGTCCTCTTCTATTTTTATACCCTCCACCTCCAGGATGGGGGTATATTCACTTTGTCATTCCGTTTGTAACACCTTGAAATATTCATCGGAGATCCCATAAAGTATATATATTCTGGGTCGTGGTAAAATTCTAAGACGACATAGTCATGTCCGTCTGTCTGTCTGTTGAAAGCACGATAGCGGCCGAACGAAATGAGCTAGGACGTTCAAATTTTTCCTAAATGTGTCTTATGGTTGTAGATCGGTTGGGATTGAAAGTGGACGAAATCGGCCCAGAGGGAAAATTTTTTCCCTCACAAGGACTGAAAATACCCCTAATATTTAGAGTATTTCAGCATGTTTTTTGAACATATTAGCTTGTATTTAGTTGATATTTGCAATGCGCATTCTCTCTATAGCATAAAGGGGCACCATAGAGTGATTTTTATTTGTAGGGGGTGAAATGGGACAAGAAGGGATACAAATGGTACCTATCAAACGACAACAGATAGAAACACGAAATTTGACGTGTAGACACATAATATAAAAGTATTTTTTCTAAATTCGCACTTTTAAGGGGATAGAGGGATAAAAATAGTACCAACCTAACGGCTGCACCTAGAATAATGAAATTCGACATATGCATTCCTCTGATTGCGTAGACACGTAAAATAAAAGAACTTTCCAAAATTCGTACTTTTTGGGGGTTCAAAAGGAAAAAGGGGATAAAAATAGTACCTACCAAATGACCGCAGCTAAAATCATAAAATTCGGAGTATACATTCCTCTGACTGCGTAGACACGAAAAATAAAACGTTTTTTCCAAATTCGTACATTCAATGGATACAATGGCTACAGGGGATAAAAATAGTACTAACTAAACGAATACAGCTGGAATGATGAAATTCAGTGATTACGTCCCACTAATTGTGTAGATACGTAAAATAAAGAGATGTTAGATAGTCGTACTCTTGAGGGGGCAAATTTGGAAAAAGGGGATAAAAATGGTACCAACAAAATGGACGCTGATAGAATCATGGAATTCGGTGTATACATTCCTCTGACTGCATAGCCACGTAAAATATTTTTTCCAAGTTCGTGCTTTATTTTGTTGCTTTTACGACAAAAAATGGTAGAATCATGAAGTTGTCTTATACTGCGTACGTGAGAGATAAGGTATTTTCAAAATTTATACTTTTGAAATTAAAATAGGATGGAAATACAACCAACCAAACGACTGTAGCTGAAAGTACACTCTCTATCCCCCAATATTTAGGGTATTTATGATTGCTGCCTTATATTTGCTTTATGAATTGAAGTATTATATCCATTATATATAGTATACAAATATTGGTAGCTTGGCTTATTTTCATACAGTTAAAATTTGTTGCGGACATTCCTCTTGTAGCTTGGAAGCACCACAAAGAAAATAAAAGTTTTAGCGGGCGAAATGGGACAAAATTGGATAAAATATTGTACCAATGATACGACAACAGCTAGAATCATGAAATTCGTTGTCATCCCTCTAATTGCATAGACACGTAAAATAGAGGGATTTTTCGAAATTCGTACTTTTAAGGGATATAATTAAAAAGAGGGATAAAAATGGAACCTACCAAACCGCTGAAGTTCGGTGTATACATTCTGACTATGAAGACTCGAAAAAGGTTTTTTTTTGAAATTTGTACATTTGGACGGAGAATGGGGCGAATGGTGATATCTTTAAAATTTATACTTTTCTTATCACTTTGTCTGTATCTGGAAATGCTTCTTTCTAATGGCGACTGACAATCGCCTAATATTTAGGCATGTTTACTTTCACAATTTCAGCATTTTATTTACATATAGTAGTCGATTTTAAACAGTGCGCATAAGTATACATTATAGTTTGAAATAGTAAACAAATATAGTAATGTGCATAAAAATATCACAATTTTCGTAATATGGTGTACTTCTATGTAAAGTAGACATCCTTTAATCTGCTGGTAATACTGTGGAATGCACTCCGTGGTGGAGGGTATATAAGATTCGGCCCGGCCGAACTTAACGCCTTCTTACTTGTTAACATTGGTTACAAAAAATGTCGTTATTGTGGTACCGGATTTCAATTGTAATCAACAAATATGCGACATATTCAAAGTGGTTAGCGGTTTTGTCAAGGAAGCATTTTTTTCCAAAAAGTGGTTCCCCTCTGCTTATTATAGGGTATTTCTATGATCCGAGTTGTTTTTTTATATCGCTTTCTTTGTATTTCTATATTTTCTATTTTTCACCACTTGTTAGATTTTATGGCTCTGTTTGTTTTGGCAACGGAAAAGAAAACAAACGAAATAAAACTGAAGCCTACAAAATATAAAAGGTCCTGAATCCTGAATGTAATTTTCAATTTTTTCCCCGTATGGATTTTGTTCGGTTGCCTTTATCGGCAATTGTGGTTGATGACGATGTTATTGTGTGTCTATATTTGCTAGGGAAAATTGAAACTTAATTGATTGTGAGACCACCTCTGGCCGAGCATAGGCATACGACAGTAAATGACTGTGGTTTCAGTGTAGTTATTGCAGTTTTTCTTATTGTTATTGCTGGAAATTTGCAGTGTTTTTGTTTGCTGGTGTTTTTTTGCGCTGAGCACTGAAAAAGAAGAAGTTTCACTGCACCAAAGAAACAGTTTCATTAACAACATCTATATGAAGCAGTCATGTAATGTTTGTACCCTCCATCATAGGATGGTCATTCGGATGGTTTGTAAGCCATATCAAGGCTAGTCGATCTGATATTATATAAAAATAGCTAAACCCCCTCCCGCTTCGCCAGGCAAAAATCAAAAAGTAAAATTAAAATCAGCTTTCATATTTGTTTTTCTCGTGATGGGTAATATATGTACCAATTATAATCAAGGCACTTCCCCGAGATACTAAAGAAATGTTGCATGGAGAACATAGAAGAACAGAACGTTAGTTTACGGCGAATAAAGGAAGAAATGTCAAAATAAAGAATTATCAAAACAAAAAACTCCATTCGTAAGAAGAAATTACCTAATCGAATAGCTGGAATTCGAATATACTACATTCAAAACACATAGAATCAAATCGTTCACTAATCAAACAACACAAAAATTAAACAAATTTATATAATTTCCGTTTTCTTGGCTTAATTCGGCATTTGACGAATGGATATTTATTTTTTTGCAACCTTTCTTTACTATTGTGCTAAGAATTCTAAAGAAACCGTGTAGTTTTACAAAATTCAAAAAAAAAATATTTCCCCATCTTTGTATTGTCCATTTGTGTATTGTCTAAGCAGGTTACAACTAAATTAACTCAATTTAGGAGTCTCGGTGTCGAATATACTGTAAAACATGTTTTTCTTTTCGCATGGGAAGGGCCGTGACCACTTTCCGCCCATCTCGGTGTCGCATATACTCAAAAACCTGTTTTAATTTCGTATGGAAAGGGACACACACACTTTTCGCCCATCTTTGCACAACTATTTACTATTCACACAAAATTTCAGTACTCTAGGTGTCTATATTCGATAATAGGTTTTAAATTCGTATGGGAAGTTGGCACAATTACGCACATTGATGCCAGATGCACTCACAGAAAATTTCAGTATTGTAGCTGTCATAGAACTGACAATATTCAATAATAGGTTTTAACTTCGTATGGGAGGTACCACGACCACTTTTGCACAAGTGCCCGTTTTTGGCACAACTGCGCACATTAATGCTAGATGTACTCACACAAAATTTCAGTATTGTAGCTGTCATAGAACGGAATATATTTGAAAATGGGTTTTAACTTCGTATAGGAGTACCACACCCACTTTTCCATTACCGCCCATTTTTAGCACAACTACGCACATTGATGCCAGATGCACTCACAGAAAATTTCAGTATTGTAGCTGTCATAGAACTGACAATATTCAATAATAGGTTTCAACTTCGTATGGGAGGTGCCACGCCCACTTTTCCATTGCCGCCCATTTTTGGCACAACTACGCACATTGTTGCTAGATGCACTTACACAAAATTTCAGCACTCTAGGTGTCATAGAACTGACAATATTCAATAATAGGTTTTAACTTCGTATGGGATGTGCCACGCCCACTTTTCCAATACCGCCCTTTTTTGACACAACTATGCACATTGATGCTAGATGCTCTTACACAAAATTTCAGCAATGTAGGTGTCATAGAACAGACAATATTCAATAATAGGTTTCAACTTCGTATGGGAGGTGCCACGCCCACTTTTCCAATACCGCCCATTTTTGGCACAACTACGCACATTGATGCTAAATTCACTCAAACAAAAATTAAAGCATAATAGGTTTCAAATTTGTATGGGAGGTGCCACCCCCACTTATCGAATACTGCCCATTTTTGGCACAACTGTGCAGACTAATAATTAGTGAACTTTCACAAAAATTCAAGACTCTCGCTGCTACAGTACTCCGAATATGCTAATTTATAAAAAGTAATAAATCCCCAATTTGTGTGGGAGGAGCCACTCCCACTGAAAATATCAAAAACTTATATAGCCTATTTTCACCGTTTGCTGTGAAAATTTCAATAAGATTGGTCCAGTAATTTAGGCGGCTATAAAGAACAAACAAACAAACACAGATTTATTTATATATATATAGATTTATTCGGGGATTTTAGGAATAAATATTTCGTACGATATGGGTATGAAATGAAAGAGAAGAATATCTGTTAAAAATATTTTAAATAGCATGCTTCTATCTGCATTAGTTTACCATAAACAAACATTTCTAGTTTCCCCCTTAAAAAGTAAATAATAAATAAACTATAGCAGATTTGTAAACGATTGTTGATAACTAATGCAGCTCGAATCATAAAATGTGAAGTGTTTTAAGATATAATCTTCTCTTACGTTTGATACCCATATCACCTTTGTATCACCAACAAAAAGTCTTCATTTTAATTGGAAAATAATTAAATTAAACATTAAAGAATGCATAACCGGAAAACTATAGAGGCCGAAGGAATTTCGAGATGTTTTCAAGCAGAGGTATACATTGTATGAACCATAGTTGTTTTCAGTGGAAGAAGTTGGGCTAGATAGAGAATTACCGCCCACTATAGTTTTGTTGCCTCAAGACTCCTCTATTAATCACCTCTGGTCATATCTGGCCTATGATTTATCTGGGCAAATATAAGTGTCATATAAACTTAGCCGAGGTCGAAAGGTTAAAATGGCCTGACATTTTTGAGGGATATAATTATTAACAAGTAAAAACGGCATTAAGTTCAGCCGGGCCGAACTTTATATACCCTCCACCATGGATTGCATTCCACAGAGGTTATCGGTTTTCGTAGAAGTGCAGTAATATTACAGGAAAATATAAATTTTTTTATATAGCCAAACCAAAACAAATACATATATTGAAAAAATAATTTTATAAATAAATATAATATTTTAATTATTTCAAACAATTATTTATTTCAAATCAAAAAATAAGTATTCTTATATTTATATTTTCAAAAAGCTTAAATACCATAAATATTGGTAGATAGTGGGTGCTACAGTTGGTTATATTTCCATTCTATTTTAATTCCAACATTACAACGTATTTCCATTTTTCAACCAATTTTTGCCGTAAAAGAAAAATTACAAATTTGGAAAAAAACTTTTTATTTTGCGTGTCTATGCTGTCAGAGGAATGTATACACCAAATTCCATGATTCTAGCTGCGGTCATTTGGTTGGTACCATTTTACCCCCTTGACGTTTGTACGCAATTAGAATTTCATCATTCTAGCTGTAGTCGTTTAGTTGGCACTATTTTTATTCCTCTGTGCCATTATATCCCTTGAAAGTACGAATTTCGAAAAATCAGTTTATTTTCCGTGTCTACGCAGTTAGAGGAATGTGTACTCCGAATTTCATGACTCTAGCTGCGGTCATTTGGTTGGTACTGTTTTTATCCCCTTTTTATATTTTGACCCCAAAAAGTACGAAAAATCAGTTTATTTTCCGAGTCTACGCAGTCAGAGGAATATATACTCCGAATTTCATGACTCTAGCTGCGGTCATTTGATTGGTACTATTTTATCTCCTTTTTTCATTTTAACCGCAAAAAGTACGAATTTTGAAAAATCCGTGTATTTTACTTGTCTGTGCACTCAGAGGAATGTATACACCGAATTTTATCCCTCTATTCCCATTTTACCCCTTAAAAGTACGAATTTGGAAAAAATGCTTTTATATTATCTATCTACTCAATTAGAGGAATGTACACACCGAATTTCGTGTTTCTAGCTGTTGTACCATTTTTATCCCTTTTTTGCCCCATTTCACCCCCTACAAATAAGAATCACTTTATGGAGCACGTTTTTGCTATAAGGGGAATGCGCATACCAAATATCAAGCAAATATAAACAGACATATTCAAAACACATGCTTAAATACGCTAAAACATTAGGGATTATTATGGGTATTTTTAGTCCTTGTGAGGGAACATTTTTTCCCTTTGGGCCGATTTCCCCTCGTTTCAATCCCAACCGATCTACGACTATAAGACGCATTTATGGACAATTTGAACGTTCTACCTCCTTTCGTTTTGATACTAGCGTGCTTTCAACAGGCGAACGGATGGACATGGCTAGATCGTCTTAGAATTTTATGACGATCAAGAATATATATACTTTATAGGGTCACAGATTGATATTTCAAGGTGTTACAAACGGAGTGACAAAGTTAGTATACCCCCATCCTGGAGGCGGAGGGTATAAAAAAATAATAATCTAATATTTTTTGGTCAAATTAGTCCACGGAAATAAATTGCTGCGGTCACCCTCAGAAATGAAGACTGGATTGTTTATTGATAATTTAAAAAATATTTCGTAGCCAGATCAAGCGGTCTGTGAGCTAAACGCTCCTGAAAAACCTCTCCTCGCTCCTATGTTGCATTTTTCCAAATTTTTAATAGCACTTTAAATATATTTTTTTCATTTTTATACCCTCCACTAGGGCATTATGTCTTTGTGCATTTGATTGTAACACCCGAAAGGAAGCGAGATAGACCCATTATTAAGTATACCGATCGACTTAGAATCACTTTCTGAGTCGATTTAGCAATGTCCGTCTGTCCGTCTGTCTGTCTGTTCGTCTGTCCATCTAACAAAAAATCTAGTCCGATCTTAACAAAAAATTGGCATAAATAAGTTTTGTGGTTCAAGGACGAACGCTATTTAATTTGAGGCAAATCTGTTCAGATTTAGATATAGCCCCCATACAAATGTCGCTCCCGGTTTTACATTTTCCGCTCTAGAAATCACATCTTGCACCCAATTTCTTTAAATTTGGCTCAACATCTTATAATCCAACTAGAAATACCTATGCAGTAAGTGGGTAAGATCGGTTCAGATTTAGATATAGCCCCCATACAAATGTCGCTCCCGATTTGAAATTTTCCGCTCTAGAAACCACATATCCAGACTACAAATTATCCTATTGTAATTGGATCGACGCCAGGGTTCTTCCATGTTTACAGCATTTTCTATATATTTACAACATTAAGTTGTGGTTTAAAGGGATCGATGGATAGGTCTTAATAGTCTACTCCTGATGGTCTTTTAAACTAGGTACAGAACTTTAAAATCGGTCAAACCAGTTGAGAAATATAGGGATTTGCCAGCTGGATTTTTATCTTTTTAATTAAAATGCATACATCTCTGTAAATAAATTAGTAAGATTTTTACGGTAGGACACCTATCGAACAGGGATGGTAAAGTATGGTATATGGTCCCATTTTCGTCATAACCGAATGTTAATTGGCCAAATGGCCCAGTATTTTGGTGGGAGAACGACAAATCTCCCGAAAAAAATATGAAAATGATCCAAAAAACATACAAAAATGGGTAATTTTTCATGTGAAAAAATGCATAACACTGTCTAATAAATTAAGACTTTTTGATTGGAACAAAATAGCGACCCTTTAGTTCTGAAAGAGCGCAATGAGCAGACCATTTTTGCAGAATAAACTTATAGTCCAGCAAAATTACACGCCAACTTATATAACAAAATTGCTAAGATTAAAATTCCATGGAATTTGATAACACGAATATACCCTAAATCTAGAAAACTTTTTAAACACGACAAAAATAAGAGTCAAACAGTTTAAATAAATGATGTATTTTGGGCGATTTTTCATATTAAAAGTTAATCAAATTTTTAGACGATTTTTTGGTGTATTTTCCGTTTTGGACCATTTTTCATTTGTTTTCCATCCTAGTATCTAGTATTCTTTTGAAAATCGGGAAATTCAGTTTTATTTGCCTTATTCAGAAGTAAAAACTTGCAAACTTCCGTTCCGTTTCACATGGAATTAATCCATAACGTTCCTCTCGATATTATACTCTCGAAACCACATATTGCAGCACGATATTGTATGAACTGCACATCGTTTTGTATTTTGCCTAGAAAGGTGTATTGTGGAAGTAGAATATTTCAGCCAATATTTTGATATAGCCGTCATACAAATGTCATTTGACGTTTGTTCTACGCTTTGATAGAGGGCCTATAAAATCATAAAAAAGATGTTAGCTGCGTACTTACTATTCAAAAGCTAATGAGAATAAAATGAGTAATTCGCATTTTGGATCTAAAAAGTTGATTTTTTGCACTAAATGTATCCATCTAACCTTTCAATATACATATTTGTTTCTTCAAAGGCTTTTTAACGTCCAAAGTCAGAAATTTGTTCAAAAAGGGTATTTATTAAACATTTATTACAAACAAACTTTGTTTGGCCAAAATATGGATTTTCCAAACTACAAATTCTAATAAAACATAGTGCAAAATCTCTTGAAATTTCTGAGGCGAAAAAGATTGAAATTTGCCAGCTCATTATGAACATTTTGAAAAAATACGTAAAATGTGTAAAAACCATAAAAAATATTTGTTTAAATCGAAAAATACAAAAAATAGTCAACTTTAGGCCTAATTTCTAAAATATATACGATCGCCCGATTTTGAATATCTAAAATACTTCTTGAGTCTAATTTAATCTGTTTACAGAACTCAAACATTTTTAGTACAATAAAAGTTATTGACATTTAGACAATGGCATTTGGTTCTGAAGCACTGTGCATCGATATTTTTTTTTAAGAAAGACTGCTTCGTTTATTGTTCTTCTTTTTAATATAAAGCAATTTTGTTGTTTGTATTGAATATCATGTGTATAAGTAATCAACAAAAACTCAAAGAAAATAACAGATTTGTTCACAGAAACAATAGGAAAAAATTCCATTGGGTTTTGCAACAAATTTGCTTTATATTGACAACAGCAAACGAAACAGTATCTATATTTATAAAAGAGAATGCCGTCCGTGTGAACACGCAAAACTTTATAACGGATCGTCTGATTTTCACGATTTGGCCCAAGGAAGGACATAGGATGTAAAATTGGTACATAAATATTACTGACCACGAGAATGATAAATATGATGCCGAAATTTGGATTTTCATTTTATGTGTGTGGCAATAGTGTTTTTTTGAGCCAGAAGGCTGCAAATTGGAACGTATATATTACTGACCACAAGAAAGATAAATATGATGCTGGAGTTTGAATTTTCGTTTGGTGGGTAGTTGGGGCGTGGCAAAAGTGTCTTTTAGCTAGAAGGCTGAAAATTGGAACGTATATATTACTGACCACGATAATATCAATATGATAAGATCAATATGAAACCTGATTTTAATTTTACCATTTGTGTTTTTGCCTGGCGGGGTTCAGCTAGTTTCTAATAAATTAAAAATGTTAGAAATGTGTAATAACATTTTAACCAAATATAAACAAGTTAGGAAAGGCTAAAGTCGGGCGGGGCCGACTATATAATACCCTACACCACTCCCTGCGTATGTACCTCGCTTTGATTACTAAACCCAGGTATTTCATGAGAGCAATTTTATGTAGTTCATACAAATTATATAAATTATATTCATATAATTTATATGCTATAAATTCATCTTCAGTCAAATTTAACGAGTATGGTAAATTATATGGTAATTGATCTAATTGTCCGACAAACAAATACAAATTATACAGTAGTATACCAAAGTCATTTCAAAGTATGGACATATGGACATCACCCAAACAATTCTCATTGCAATTCAATTCGGTAAAAAAGTGAAATCGGGAAGGATTTTTGCATCCTGTAAATGTATGTGTTTGACAAAAAATGTTAAATCGATAAGATGTTCTGCAAAATTTAAAGAAATTCGGTTACAATATGTCGTTTCTAAAGCGGAAAAAGTGAAATCGGGAGCGACATTTGAATGGGGGCTATATCTAAATCTGAACCGATCTTACCCAATTTTTGCATACGTGTTTCTAGTTGGATTATAAGATGTTCTGCAAAATTTAAAGAAAATCGGGTACAATATGTCGTTTCTAGAGCGGAAAATGTCAAATCGGGAGCGACATTTGTATGGGCGCTATATCTAAATCTGAACCGATCTTACCCAATTTTTGCATACGTGTTTCTAAATTTGATTTTTTAAGAGCTTGATAACTTAAAAAAAAAAAAAAACGCATAAAATTTGCAAAATCTCATCGGTTCTTTATTTGAAACGTTAGATTGGTCCATGACATTTACTTTTTGAAGATAATTTCATTTAAATGTTGACCGCGGCTGCGTCTTAGGTGGTCCATTCGGAAAGTCCAATTTTTGGCAACTTTTTCGAGCATTTCGGCCGGAATAGCCCGAATTTCTTCGGAAATGTTGTCTTCCAAAGCTGGAATAGTTGCTGGCTTATTTCTGTAGACTTTAGACTTGACGTAGCCCCACAAAAAATAGTCTAAAGGCGTCAAATCGCATGATCTTGGTGGCCAACTTACCGGTCCATTTCTTGAGATGAATTGTTCTCCGAAGTTTTCCCTCAAAATGGCCATAGAATCGCGAGCTGTGTGGCATGTAGCGCCATCTTGTTGAAACCACATGTCAACCAAGTTCAGTTCTTCCATTTTGGGCAAAAAAAAGTTGGATATCATCTCACGGTAGCGCTCACCATTCACAGTTACGTTACGATTCGCATCATCTTTGAAGAAGTACGGTCCAATGATGCCACCAGCCCATAAACCGCACCAAACTGTGACTTTTTCTGGATGCATTGGTAGCTCTTGCAATGCTTCTGGCTGATATTCACTCCAAAATCGACAATTCTGCCTATTTACGTACCCATTGAGCCAAAAATGAGCTTCGTCGCTGAACACAATTTCTTTCTTTCTGAACTTTCTTAACAGAGCACGCATTTTGATAATAAAATTCAATGATTTGCAGGCGTTGCTCGTTAGTAAGTCTATTCATGATGAAATGTCAAAGCATACTGAGCATCTTTCTCTTTGACACCATGTCTGAAATCCCACGTGATCTGTCAAATACTAATGCATGAAAATCCTAACCTCAAAAAAATCACTCTTTAGTTGGATTTTAAGATGTTCTGTCAAATTTAAAGAAAATCGGGTATAGTATGTCGTTTCTAGAGCGGAAAATATCAAATCGGGAGCGACATTTGTATGGGCGCTATATCTAAATCTGAACCGATCTTACCCAATTTTTGCACAGGTGTTTCTAGTTGGATTATAAGATGATGTGCCAATTTTAAAGAAAATCGAGTACTATATGTGCTTTATAGGGCGGAAAAAGTCAAATCGGGAGCGACATTTGTATGGGGGCTATATCTAAATCTGAACCGATTTCCTCCAAATTAAATACCGATGGTCATTGGCCAGAAAAAATAACTTCTGCCAAGTTTCATGACAATCGGACAACAATTGCGACCTGTAGAGTGCGAACAAGCTTAGATGGACAGCAGACGGACAGACGGACAGACAGACATCGTTAAATCGATTCAGCTGGAGATTCTAAGCCCACGAAGTGGTGTAGGGTATAAAAAAATATTTCTTAATCAAATACGTTCCCATGTAAACAAAATTATGTATGGAAACACTGCTTCGAATAAATAAATATAACATGATTATATGAATTATTATTCCAGATTATTTTTCACACATTTGAGACAAAATAGGCGGATATTTAAATTTATTGAAACCGATAAACCATTTAGAAATGCACTACATATTTCCAGAAACAGTTCCTCCAAACACTAATCTCTTCTTACCATTGAAGTTATCTGTAATAGGGATATTATATATTAAAAAACAGTCCATTACTACGTAGTATATTTATTTAAAATACAACCCTCTTTTATGACTTCCGACAGATTTATAGCGACAGTTTTTTGTATTGAACATGTTTCACAAATGTTTTTTAAACCAGCCATACCCTGAAGATAAGTATTAAGAACAACACCTCTCGCATTGCATAAATCAAGTTAATTTAACAATGCTCAAGGCATTTTAAATATTTCATTTCATTTATTAAAAATTTAACCGCGGCTAATTTAACCAGTGCCAGTGTATGCGAAACCAAACACATCAATTTTATATGCAAGGCATTTCATTTTTGTTGCAAATAAACTCAATTTTGTGCGTAGGCAGACAATTTTAAAGCTCTCGAGGAAAAAAATCAATTTCCATCGAAATCTCCGATCAGTGTCCGCATATCATCAGACCTTACCGCAATGATAAATTACTTTTCCAATTGCATTCCGCGAAAAAAACGCATCATTCACATCAACGGGAGGAATAAAAAAAACAAACTGAATACAATGTTTGGGCAACTGTTTTAAATTAATTTCAAAGTGAAGGCGAATGAAATGAAAAAAAAAAACGTCCGAAACAAATGCAATTGTAAATTTCATTATGAAAAAATTTGCATTACGAGCGAAATCGAAAATGGCAAATAAATCGAAAGGAAAAGCGATTTCACAGGGATTTATAGGGAATATTTTGTCGTAGTGATGAAGGGTGAATATTGCACATATGTACTGCACACATATATGTATGTGTACAAATGACAATATTAGTCCTGCTAAAATGTTGTTGCCACTGATGATGATGTTGTAACTGAAATGAACCTCTGCAAGAAGAGGGCGCTCGCTCACATCCCATTTGACCACAACATTGACAGGAGACATCATCGTCCAGTCCAGCAATGCCGGCACGTACAAAAGCTCAACACGGCCAAAAACGAAAAAATACATCATCAGAAGCCTCACAGGGGCTCAAACAACGTTTGACACGAAATGTTCATTGGTATGTGTAGCTACATATGTTGTATTGTTAACTGATACATTGGTGGCATGTGTTCATTGGGGTGGCCCTTATTAGTGGATTTCGTAAATGTTTCGTTCGAACATTTCAAAATGGAATTGACTGCAACAGAAACATGTGACGGTTTTATGCAGAACTAGCAGTGCCCGCTGCTTCCCACGCGAAAAATACAGTTATTATACCATCCACTACCAGGAAGGGGGTATATTAACTTTGTCATTCCGTTTGTAGCACCATGAAATATCGACCAGCGACCCTATAAAGAATATATATTCTTGATCGCGATAAAATTAAAAGACGCTCTAGCCATGTCCGTCCGTCTGTTGAAAGCACTCTAACGTCTAAACGAAATTATCCATAAATGCGACTTACAGCCCTAAATCGGTTGACATTGAGACTGGGCGAAATCGGCCCAAAGCGAAAAATGTTTCCCTCACAAGGACTAAAAATACCCATAATAACCACTAATATTTTAGAGTATTTAAGCATATTTTTTTAATATGTCTGCTTGTACTTATATGATAATGGGTATGCGCTTTCTCCCTATAACAAACACGTGCACCATAAAGCGATTTTATTCCTAGGGGGTGAAATGGGGCAAAAAGGGATACAAATGGTACATATTAAACGACAAGAGACAGAAACACGAAATTCGCTGAGTACATTCCTCTAATTGAGTAGATACATAATATAAAATATTTTTTCCAAATTCGTACTTTAAGGGGTAAAATGGGAATAGAGGGAATAAAATGGTACCAACCTAACGGCTGCACCTGGAATAATGAAATTCGGTGTATATTCTGATTGCGTAGACACGTAAAATAGACGGATTTTTCGAAATTCGTACTTTTTGGGGTTAAAATGGAAAGAGGGTTGGAAATAGTACCAACCAAATGACCGCAGCTAGAGTCATGAAACTCGGATTATACATTCCTCTGGCTGCGTAGACATGGATAATATAATAATAAAATATTTTTTTCTTCAAATTTGTACTCTCAATGTACAATGGGTACAACAGGGATAAAAATAGTACCAACTGAACGACTACAGCTAGAATGATGAAATTCGGTGTGCACATCCCTCTAATTGCGTAGATACGTAAATTAAAGAGATTTTAGAAAGTCGTACTCTTGAGAGAGTAAAAAAGGAAAAAGGGGATAAAGTGAGGCCATTTCGTTGGTACCATACAAACCAAATGGTGCATATATCCCTCTGACTGCATAGACACGCAAAATAAAGATATTTTTCCAAATTCGTACTTTTTACTTTCACGAAAAAAATGGTTGAATCATGAAGATAGGTTATTTTGCCTATGTACGTGAGATAATGGATTTTCAAAATTTGTACTTTTGGAATTTAAATAGAATGTAAATACAACCAACCAAAGTTTCCTAAAATCAAGTAAATCTAAATCTTAGTAAAATTTTGCTGAAAATTTCTTAAAACTAAGTAAATGTTTACTCAAATCAAGTAAATATGTACTCAAACTGAGGACAATTTTGCTGATTCTTTTTCCTCAAAACGAGTAATTTTTTACTTAAACTGAGGAAATTCTTCTTTTATACGAGGAAAAAAGGTGAAATTAAAATATGTTCAATTTAACTAAAAAAATCAAACAAAAAGTTTTGCTTCAGAGTATGCAAAACTGATACAAAAAATGACAACATGAAATATTTCTCAAAAGTTTCGTGATACCTCTGCCACAAGGAGTTGAGCTATTACTCCATGATTGTTGCGAAGGCAAGATAAGTGCCTTCACAGTGGTTGTTTAGAATAATTCGTAAAGTATTTACGAAATAAGTCTCTGCAAACGAACGAGAATTGCTTCTTAGATTAATATTCAATATTAAACAATTTCAAATGTTTTTTTACAAGTTCATTAATTCTTAAATGTATGAAGAACTCGGCATAAATTTCAGTAAACATTTTAACTTCATTTTAGGAAGAAACACATTTTTAAATTAAAATTTCCTAAATGGAATTTCTTTCATACAAAAAATTTCAGATTTTTTTCTCACTTAAAACCTTGGAAATATTATTCCACATAAGTTTGAATTTACTCAATTGTAAGAATTTTTTAATGTTTTTAAGTAAATCTAAATCTTATGTATCTACTATTTACTATGGCTTTGAAAGAAAAATCTTTATACGCATATTCCGATTAAAAAAAAAATATTTGGATATTTTTCTTCATTTTTATAACAGTTTTTTGTACTCGATAAAATACCAGAAGAAACACCTAGAAATATTAATTAGAGTTTCGTCTTCCGTCGTAGATCCAAGTTACTGAATTTGTTGTTACTCTTTTGAATAATACTTGCTACATACGAACAAAATAATACTAACTCTGAAAAATATCTGACACAAGTGAGAAATATAACAAAAATTTGAGTTAGTTAAAACTCATTTCGTATTGTTTCGCAACTTTAAAGTAGATTTTAAAATCGAGACCTACATGCAGAAAAAAATGCATTTCGTAGAAACGAACACGTGTGTAACACGTGAGCAACGTTTATGAGTTTCTTTTGTGGGAAAAATTAGTTTGTTTGCGGTAAACATGTCATCAGTTGTTGTAAATGAACAAAGAGAAATAAGTTTATGTATATCAAACAATTTTCTTCGTTTGTCGAAATGGATTTGTATTATACTTTCAAACTCCCAAAACATTGGAAGTAGCAGAAACCATTGTTGTTGCATCTGTGATGAAAATAGGACACATCGGTTCAGATTTAGATACAGCTCCATGAAAATGTCTAATCGCAAATGTTACGCCCTACAAGCATCAAGCAAATTATTTGCTTTTATTAAGAATATTTTAGATTTCATTATGATATCATAGTGATTCTTATCTACACTTTATTGATATTACTGAACGATTTTGTTATTAAATATCCAAACTTTTATTGCACTACACAATTAAATGTTCATAATATATAGCTCTAGTCGAATGTCAAGAAGTGGTATCGGTTAATAAAAATGAAAATGTTCCGAACAATTTGGTGTCCATTAGCGAAATTAGCATTACACTATCTTGAAATTGGCACAATTCGTTTAGTTTGTTTGTATTTTTCATAACCTTTGTCAGAAATTCAAGAAAGTGTCCCCGATTTTTTATGTAATTTTCGTGTTTGCTTCAGAAAGTCTAGAAGGTTTTAAGAAGTATATGTTCGAAACCTCTCTGAAGGGAGGTTTGAACCCCCAACCCCGCGGCCTTGGCCCGCGCATTCCTTAAAACTACTCATTTCGTAAAATCAAATTTTACTGCGCTTCTAAAGAGTGATTTTTTTGAGGTTAGGATTTTCATGCATTAGTATTTGACAGATCACGTGGGATTTCAGACATGGTGTCAAAGAGAAAGATGCTCAGTATGCTTTGACATTTCATCATGAATCGTCTTACAAACGAACAACGCTTGCAAATTATTGAATTTTATTATCAAAATGCGTGCTCTGTTAAGAAAGTTCATTGCGCGCTTCCATTTTATGGTCAGTTTAATCGACCCACTGAAGCGGCTATTCGGGCTATTGTGACTAAATTTCGCACCAAATTTACATTGTTGGACATTAAACCACCAACACGCTTACGTAGAGTGCGAACTGAAGAAAATATCGCAGCTGTATCGGCCAGTGTTAATGATGACCACCAATTTTCGATTCGTCGCCGTTCGCACCAATTGGGTCTCTGTTATTCAAAAACGTGTAAATGCCAAAATTGGACTAAGCGGATGGACCACCTAAGACGCAGCCGCGGTCAACATTTAAATGAAATTATCTTCAAAAAGTAAATGTCATGGACCAATCTAACGTTTCAAATAAAGAACCGATGAGATTTTGCAAATTTTATGCGTTTTTTTTTACATGGTCTCTGGAATTTACACACCAAATTTCACAATTCTAGCGGTAATACCTTAGTAGCTACCAATTTTATTCCTTTTTGTCTCACTCACCCCTTACAAGAACAAATTTCGAAAAATCCATTTTGATTGCGCTTCTACGATGTTAGCGAAATTTACAAACCAAATTTCACGATTATACCTGCAATACTTTAGTTGGTACCTTTTTATCCCTTTTTGTCCCGCTCGCCCTTTAAAAGCACAAATTTCGAAAAATCAATTTATGTTGCAAGTCCAGAGTGTCAGAGAAATGTAAGTACCGATTTTCACAAATATAGCTGCAATACTTAAATTGGTACCATTTTTATCGCTTTTGTCTCTTACCTCCCTTTAAAGTACAAATTTCGAAAATCCAATTTTACTGCGCTTCTACATGGTTAGTGGAATTTACATGCCAAATTTAACGATACTAGCTGTAATGCTTTAGTTGGTACCATTTTCATCCCTTTTTGTCCCGCTCGCCCCTTAAAGTACAAATTACGAAAAATTCATTTATGTTGCATGTCCAGATTGTCAGAGAAATGTAAATACCGATTTTCACAAATATAGCTGCAATACTTAAATTGGTACCATTTTTATCCCTTTTTGTCTTTTTTCTGCCTTAAAAGTACAAATTTCGAAAAGTCCCTATTTGTAGTTCGTCTGCATGGTCAGTGCAAGGAACACACCGAATCTTATGTATCTGCCGTCTAGTCAGGACGAAGGTTCGATGTTTATCCCTTTTTGTCCCATTATACCGCCTAAAAGTACACATTTCGTAAAACCCTTTCTCAGTCGGCGTCTACGTCCTATTTGGGAACTACCCTGAACATATCATGACCCTGGCTTCAGCCGCAACTCTTTTATATATATAGATAGACAATACTGCTGCTTTCCGATAATACCCTTCCAGCCATGGTCCACCCTAATGTTAACATGTATGCATACAGCAAACAAAACAGAAGTCGTCGCCAAAAGTACCGTATGAATGTAACTCAAAAGGGTATCAAATTAACATGAATTCATATGTAAATTATCCTCGTACGAGACCTGTGCATGTGCCTGTGCCCGAGTATGAATGAGTGCAAGTTCAACAGATTTTTTTAGTTGTAACAACAAACAAACCCACCCGGCCACTTTAAACCTTTAAAATGTGTTGCAATTGTTACAGGCAAATGAATATGGGGCATGTCATCTACGAAATGCAATAGATTAAATAGAAGTTTTTCACTCGCAGGCGACCATAAAAAATGGTGTGAAGGGTCAATACATTGAGGGACCTCTAAAAAAGTGGTAATATTTAAAAAAATCAGTAGCCTCTTAAAAGTTTTATGGTAGAGCTGTAGAGAAGAGATGTTAGCATAGGATCAATTATGTAGCCCTCTATATAAAGTTTGCAAAGATGAAAAACGTTAGTATGTATAATATAAAGTGGGAACATATTAAGTTGAATGATTCATATCGCGTTAGAAATTATGACGACCCTAATGAATCGTGAAAACTCCACCAATGTCAGCGTTCAACATCATCAACAAAACGGAAATCAACGTCAACGTACTATTGTCAGGAGTGTGGCATGCTTCACCGACTAGACTAGGTCTAAAACTCTGGTTGCATCATCACAATGCATTATAGGCATGGCCAATATGTTCACCAGCGGCCTAAAATCAAACAATAGCACGCTCACCCATAACAAAGGATACGTGTTGCAATGTCATGTTTCAGTCTCTCTCGTTCAGCTTCAAAACTCATGAAATTCCAACCGTTCGTGTTGGTGGTAGATGGAGATGATGGTTAACATGGGCAACTGTCATCGTCAGTGGCCAACTAATAATTGCCGATGTGTGTTGTGCACAATATTGATGTCAGTGGCTTATGTTGATCATAAATGTGATACCCACACGGCGTGGACAATCTATGCGAGAGGTTATGTTTTCTGCCAATAGTTCTATTTTAAAGGACATTCACAGCTATTCCGCTGAGGTAGACTTTAAGAGACCCTTCGGGTGGAAAAAAATTGGAATTGAAAGTTGAATTAGAAATTGAATCTTGTCTCGAAATAGTTCCAAAAGAATTGCCAATGGAAATTAAACAATATTGTAGTGGAAAATTTTTAACAGGAGCGAGTCGAGATCTCTATGCTCTGATACGATAACTATGTGCAATAGAAAAACCAACATGGACGAAAGAATAATCCTAAGACTGAAATGCGGTCTATTAAACCAAAAGTCTTTCCCGAGAAATGAAAAAAAGCCGGGAAACTACAAACCCTAACTAGGAGGCATCCTTGATTTGCAAAAATATGACAGACATACCAACGCTATCTGGAAAGCTGTCCGCTGAATAGAGGGAAGCGATGGCTTCCATACTGGTAAAAAATTAATAAACATAAAATATAGGCAGTTGTTCTTAAACACGTAAAAAGGGCGTTAAGTTCGGCCGGGCCGAAATTTATATACCCTCCACCATTGACTGCATTCCACAGAGGATGTCGATTTTCATAGAAGTTTTTTATATATCCAAATCAAAACAAATACAAATATTAAAAAAATATTTTTTTAAATAAATATAATATTTATTTTAATCATTTCAAACCACGCTTATAAGGCAAGGCTACGTCAATTCAAAAAATAAATATTCTTCTATTTATATTTTCAAAAAGCTTAAATATAATAAATATTGGTAGATAGTGTGTTGTATTTCCATTCTATTTTAATTCCAAAAGTACAAATTTTGAAAATCCATTATCTCACGTACATAGTCCAAATTAACCTAACTTCATGATTCAACCAATTTTTGCCATAAAGGTAAAAATTACAAATTTGGAAAAATCTTTTTATTCTGCGTGTCTATGCAGTCAGAGGAATGTATACACCGAATTCCATGATTTCAGTTGCGGCTATTTGGTTGGTACCATTTTTACCCCCTTAAGAGTACGACTATCTAAACTCTTTATTTGACGTTTCTAACCAATTAGAATTTCATCATTATAGCTGTAGTCGTTTAGTTAGTACTTGAAAGTACGAATTTCGCAAAATCCGTTTATTTTCCGTGTCTACACAGTCAGAGGAATAATGTATACTCAGAATTTCATGACTCTAGCTGCGGTCAATTGGTTGGTACTATTTGTACCCCATTTTTCATTGTAACACCACGAAGGACGAATATCGAAAAATCCATCTATTTTACGTGTCTACGTAATCGGAGGAATGTATACACAGAATTTCATTATTCTATGTCTAGCCGTTTGGATGGCACCATTTTTATCCCTCTGTACCCATTGTATCCCTTGAAAGTACGAATTTGGAAAAAACCTTTTATTTTCCATGTCTACACTGTCAAAGGAATATATACTCCAAATTTCATGACTCTAGCTGCGGTCATTTGAGTGGTACAATTTTTATCCCCTTTTTACATTTTAACCCCAAAAAGTATGAATTCTAAAAAATACGTGTATTTTACGTGTCTATACAATAAGAGGAATGTATACACCGAATTTGATTATTCTAGGGACAGCCGTTTGGTTGGTACCATTTTTATCCCTCTATTCCCATTTTACCCCTTCAAAGTACTAATTTGAAAAAAAATAATTTTATATTATGTATCTACTCTATTAGAGGAAAGTACACACCGAATTTCGTGTTTCTAGCTGTTGTCGTTTAATATGTACCATTTTTATCCCTTTTTTGCCCCATTTCACCCCTACAAAAAAGAATCACTTTATGGTGCACGTTTTTGTTATCGGGGGAATGTGCATACGCAATATCAAGCAAGTACAATCAGACATATTGAAAAACAAGCACGGAAAGGCTAAAGTCGGGCGGGCCGACTCTATGATACACTCCACTTTCTATTCGAATACAATTTAATTCGGTGAAAAAGTGAAAACTAGAAGGATTGTTGTATCCTGTAAATGTATGTGTTTGACAAAAAATGTTAAATCGGAAACGACATTTGCATGGGGTATATTGAAATCTGGAACGAAATAGGTGAAATATAAAATGTATAGTTTGACCACAATCGGTTAAACATTTGGGAGCAACTTTTGTATTTGCGCTTTATCTAAATTCGATCTTAGCCACTTTTACCATACGTTTTTTACTTGGATTATAAGCTGTTGTTCCAAATTTAAAGAACGGAAAATTTTAACGTTCCAGCTCCTTTCGTTTAGATGCTAGCGGTCTTTCAACAGACGGACCTGGCCTTAGAATTTTATGACGATCAAGAATATATATACACTATAGGGTCTGAGGTCGATACTTCAAGGTGTTACAAACGGAATGACAAAGTTAGTATACCCCCATCCTGGAGGTGGAGGGTATAAAAATGAGACGAGTGAAATTTTTTGAACATAATGAATATAACAATTAAATAGATATTAAATGTATGTCCATATACATATGCAAAGAATTAATCTGAAATATTTGCATTTTGCAAAATTTAAAATTAAATGGTAAATTTTTAATAGACATAGTCCTCATACAAACGTCACTTCCAATTTGACTTATTACAGTCCCCGAAGACACATACTACAACCGATTTTGATCAAATCAAGCACATACCATTGTATTTCACATCGGAACATCTTTAGTAATAGTAGATCACATCGGACCATTTTCTGATAATCATACATGCATATATCTCCTGATCTGATTTCCTTTTTTTCCTCGAATCCATATATTTCATATAATTTGAATCGAATAAGACACACTGGATTATTACAATGTCCAACAGTCCATATTACACTATAATGATATACGTCTGACACTATTAACGATATGGAATTAATTTAAAATAATTTTTAAAAAGTTGTATCCTTTGGAAATATGTAGTCCTGTGAGAGGGCAACAGGATGACGAAATGAAAAACTAAAAACGCCAATGAACTCCACACGCAAAGAAAAAAATCGTTACCCACAAACGAAAAGTTAGACAAAAGAAATTCATTTGCGGAATTCGTTTGTCGCAAACGATTTATGTTTATCACAATCCCTGCGGAACGTTTGTTGTAAACGGTCATTTAGTTTGTCACAAGCGATTTGCGTTTAACTCTAACAAATGGAAAGCAAACTTACCACATTCTTAAAATATTACAACAAGTTGCTCTCTTTGTTCTCTCAACTCTCTATAAAATGTTTAACCATATTAAAATACAATATGCGATTTTAAACGTTTTTCGTTTGTCATAAACGTAAAGCATTAACATTTTCGCACAAAAGAACGTTCGTTTACAGCAATAGAAACTACGTTTACTATAAACGTTTTCAATTGCGGGAAACGTAGATCGTTTCAGACAAATAAATTATGTGTGCGATAAACGACCTCCAAACGTGGTTTTTCTTTGCGTACATTTTACTCATAGTTTCAGACGTATATCTGGTTCAAGTGTAACGACATTTTATTTAAAATTGTCGTACGGTGTTATAAGTATGGCATCAATTACTCAGGCTTGCTACTAAAATACATGTAATGATATTGAGAGTAGGGGAATGATAAAGTCAGCTCCTTTTGACTTTAGCCGTTCATTTCCGTTAACTTATTTATTCAGTTCATTCCATAACTGTGTTGCTATTAGATCAAATTCCACTGTAATAAGGACACAACGATGTAGGGTATACACCTGTCGCCTCAGTCTTACAGAACACCTTTTCCCGTTCAAACTGTTGTAATCCATTGTAGATATCTGTGTCAATATAAACGAAAAATAATATATCACATATTTTTGACAGACTTTATACGAATGAATGAATATTTTCGCTCGCCATCAATACGGCAACAAACGAATTTGCCCCTCTCTGAAATGCAACTATATGCTATGATATGAGTTCATCATGCAGCATGGTGGTCATTGGTATCACATATGAACACGAGCTCACGTTTTCATAAATCCGATGACACTGTGATTGAGTGCCAGGCATTTCAGTCCATGGATGCATGGATGGATTGCATTAATTGCAATTGTCGTCGTGGTTTGCTGAGAGGTGTGTTGGGGGGTGCTAGTCCTGTTGCACTCATGTCACTGTGCGAGAATTGCATTTCGTATAAATAATATTTATGAATTTTTCATGGGAATAAATATACATAAACGATTTATTTTCGCCGATATGATGCATGACAATTTCTTCTGGCCCATGTTTATTTATTGTTAATTTTTACCCTTGTCTAGGCTTATTATGAAATCATTTGATTATGTTGCCACTGTATTGGCTTCCCAAAAATTAGCTCAAAAATATGACACAGTCGTGCTCAAAATTTGACTGAATGCAGAAAAAGTATATCGAGGGTTTATATTCATAAGTGGCTATGAACAAAAATATAACTTTGCAGGAGAGCGAAAAAAACTGATTAAGGAGACTAATTTTAAGAGTAATTATTAATCATTCTTCTGCAGTTTAATCTAAAGAGGATTGCTAACTGCTACGATTAAAAAATTTCCTACTATTCGCGGTTTTATGGTTCATAGCCACTTTTGGACGTTTAAAATTGGGCACTATGAATTTTGAAATAAGAACATAACCATTACTGCCCAAATATATAAATGAGATTGACTGTAAACTCCATAACAATTTTCATGAAATTTTGGCAATGTTGTGCATTTTCTGGGATATACACAGCGAATTTAAAGATTCCAGCTTCAACCGTCAGATTGGTATCATTTTTATCCCTTTTTCCAATTTTTTTTTAAAAAGTGGCTATTGCGGTATTACCGTGCGGTAAACAAAAAATACACCTATGATATTTTTGGAAAATTTTCATTTTCGCGTGAAATATAGCTAAAATGCATTTATGACATTTTTGTTTTTGTTTTTTTTTTTTGTGGCTTGCAACATATATGTAGCCAGTCGCGAAAATCTTTGTAACTGTTGAAAAATCCAAAACTCGAGGTTGCAATCGTTTATATTTTAACTTTCCCCATCAAGGATTCTGCAAATTTTCTGACACAAACATTCCCCATGAAGTCAGCAATCGCATGCCAACAAAATATTTCGTTATTCTCAATATGACAAAAAGTAACGCGGGTTTTTCTAAAGATATTTTTCACAATTTTTGCTACTAACTGGCGAAATGATGGAATTTGATAGTGTGATATGCCTTAAATCTAGAAAAATGAATCGAAATCGTTGTAGCGAATTACAACATTTGGTTATATGCTGCTCAATTTTGAAACTATTTTATTTATATTATTTTTATGTTCACGACCACTTTTGCAGTCAAAAACTATCGTGTAAATGGATAGCCAAATCAGAAAAAAAATATTTGAATCGATAGTACGGTCCATATAATTTAATGTTTGAAGATTATTTCATGCAAATGTTGACCTTGACTGCGCCTCAAATGGTCCATCCGCTTAGTCCAACATTTCGGCCGGTATCTCACAAATAAATGTTTCAATGTTGTCTTCCAATGCGTCAATTGAAGCGGGCTTGTCTGTATAGGCATGAGCTTTAACATAGCCCCACAAAAAATAGTCTTAAGGCGTTAAATCGCACGATCTAGGCGGCAAATTGACCGGTCCCGAACGTGAAATAAAATGTTCACCGAACTCGCCTCTCAATAAGTCCATTGTTGCGCGTGCTGTGTGGCATGTGGCACCGTCTTGTTGAAACCACATGTCATGCAAGTCAAGCTCTTGCATTTTGGTCAAAAAAAAAGTTGGATATCATCTCACGGTAGCGCTCACCATTCACAGTTACATTACGATTCGCATCATCTTTGAAGAAGTACGGTCCAATGATGCCACCAGCACATAAACCGCACCAAACTGTGACTTTTTCTGGATGCATTGGTAGCTCTTGCAATGCTTCTGGCTAATATTCACTCCAAAATCGACAATTCTGCCTACTTACGTACCCATTGAGCCAAAAATGAGCTTCGTCGCTGAAAAGAAGAAGCGCGCGATGAACTTTCTTAACAGAGCACGCATTTTGATAATAAAATTCAATAATTTGCAAGCGTTGTTCGTTTCTAAGACGATTCATGGTTAAATTATAGACCAAACTGAAGATGTTTGACAGTGAAACAAAACACGAAACGTGCGTCAGCTGTTTAAACCAGTGTTGCCAAAAAGAGAATAGCTAAAAAATCACCCTTTATATATATAGATATATATATGCATATATATATTAGGCTGGGTCGAGGGCCATACAAATGGAAAAACAATTTCCAGTCACCCCTCGAATATAAACTTGGATTGTTTAATGATGATCTGCAAAATATTTCGTCACTTGGTCAAGCCATCTGTGAGCTACACGCTCCTGAAACCACCTGCAAAAATCATGCTTTTCCCGTGTATTTTTTTACGTGGCATTTTTGTCCAATTTTTTTCTGAATTAATAGATCCTCGGAAGCACTTTAAATATAAATTTTGATTATTGTCTGAGAGTAATTTATTGTTCGAAAAACAAATTTGGACAAAAAATCCAACACGAAAAAAATTACACGGGCAAAACATGATTTTTAGAGGTGTTTTCAGGAACGTTTAGCTCACAGATGGCTTGACCCAGGAGAAAATATTTTGTAGATCATCATTAAACAATTCAATCTTCACTTCTGGGGAGAGGGTGACCGCTGCAATTTATTTCCGTGACCTAATCCTAATATATATATATATATATATATATATATATACTTTAATAAAATAAGGAAATATTACTTTTTCGAATTAAAATAAAATATTTGTTTGTTTATTTTTTTCAATTTCGATAAGAATGAAAGTGGTCTAAATCAGTGCATTATCTGAAAATGGATCCTTAGAGGTACCAACGTTGTCGATTTTTATACGCTCACTCTACAGAGTAGGACGGTATATATCATTTGGGACAGAAAAAAAGTGTAACACATTGAAGGAGTGACTTAAGACCATACGTATGTTTGGACCAAATCCGTTTCAAGAGTTTTTAAGATGTTTGATCCACGTCCGTCTGGCTGGTGTACACAATAACTCCCGAAAGGAGTTACGGATCAATTCAAACTTTGCACATGATAATATTTTTCCCAAACTTAGTTTAAGTTCGAAGATGGGGGAAATTGCCGCTCCCCTTGTTATACCTCCCACATAAATGACCCATATTCCTATGTTAAATTAAAACCAATGTAACTTACACACGGATATTCGGATTTTGCTATATGTTGGTATACGATAAAGTTTTTATGAGCACTTTGAGCTTGCAAGATATGGCGAGTATCCGCCACACAAATCACCCCAACCTACCTAACATTAAAGCTGTTATAACTTCTATACGGATGGTCGGAATACTATGAAATTTGACATTTGACAATGCTTTTATGCTAGGTGTAGCCGTTTGGTTGTTAACATTTTAATCCCTCCGTACCCATTGTATCCCTTGAAAGTACGAATTTGGGAAAAAAACCTTTTATATTTCATGTCTTCGTAGTCAGAGAAATGTATACACCGAATTGCATGACTCTATCTGCGGTCATTTGGTTGGTACTATTTGTATCCCCTTTTTCCATTTAACCCCAAAAAGTACGAATTTCGAAAAATTTGTCTATTTTCCGTGTCTACGCAGTCAGAGGGAATGTATACTCCGAATTTCATGACTCTAGCTGCGGTCATTTGATTGGTACTATTTTTATCTCAATGTGTTTCTAGCTGTTGTCGTTTAATATGTACCATTTTTCCCCTTTTTGCCCCACTTCACCCCCTACAAATAAGAATCACTTTATGGTGCACTTTTTTGCTATAAGGGAAATGCGCATACCAAATATCAAGCAAATATAAACAGACATATTCAAAAAACATGCGTAAATACGCTAAAATATTAGGGATTATTATGGGTATTTTTAGTCCTTGTGAGGGAAAAATTTTTCCCTTTGAGCCGATTTCGCCCCGTTTCAATCCCAACCGATCTACGACTATAAGACGCATTTATGGAAAATTTGAACGTTCTATCTCCTTTCGTTTAGATGCTAGCGTGCTTTAAACATGGCGGACATGGCTAGATTGTCTTAGCTTTTTATGACGATCAAGAATATATATACTTTATAGGGTCTCAGGTCGATATTTCAAGGTGTAACAAACGGAATGACAAAATTAGTATACCCCCATCCTGAAGGTGGAGCGTATAATAAATAGAAGGAATCAATACCTTTCGAATGATGTCCAAATGATGGATATCGGACAGAAAATGACGTCACTGACTCCATGTTTGTAAAATAATTTAATATAGGAGATGGAATTTCAGTGACAAAATTTACAAACCCTTTTAAATTTCAATAATATTCCTGATTGAATTTGTTTGCTTTCGAATAACGCCTAATTATAAATTTTATTATTTGTTTAAGCTAATATAACCAAATTATAGATTTTTTTATATTTTATTCGACTCTTTTCCAAATGTTTATTGATTTATTTAGTTATATTGTATTCATCGTAATTGCGAAATATTGGTAAAAATATATTTAAATAAATAAATATCCTCGAGCTTGAAAAACGAATTTATTTGTTATTCTATATAGACGCATTTATTCGACTCGATATTCTTATCTATTCTATTTATTATTCGATATTCTAAGTCAGAAAGCACATGAGAGCGCTTAAAGGAAATGCAGGAATAATCACTAATTTCTGCGGAAATGATAACAAACTTGGAGTTTTTAGTAGATTAAATCGGAAAATTGATGTATCAATGTATTTAACATTATCCATCTCCGTCAAGTTATTTAAAGTATTGGTCGATATTAATTATTTTGGAAAATAATGGAACATGTACCAAATAGTTGAATTTCAAATTTGTGATATTTGATACATTTGTGACATGTATGTGGCGCATAAACCTTTTTGACTGTCACAAACCTAAACCATCCCTCGATTTAGAGCGATTTTCTCGGTCCCAATAATGTCATTTAAATTTTAGAAAGAAAACTCAGAGCAGCGATTTGAAAATTGGAATAAATGCAGTTGATACAAGATGTTCGTAATTTAATACTTAAAACAACGATGAGATTGTATGGATGACTTTTTATGTTGTTTCTTACATTCCAACCATGGCATGAGGAGATTCATCTCCGTCCGAATTCCCCAACTCTGAAAGACTTCACTGCACAAAGTGGGTGCACAAGGGATATAGTGGTTCCAAAATCTGGATATATAGATATATTTTAGAAATGTGTTAATTCGTTCTCCAATGTTACCAATTGAAAGTTTAACCAAACTTGATGCACGTAGTCTGGTGTCTGTGGTTCAAATGATGCCTAATTTGAATCCCTGTTTCCATCGGTTCGCGTTTGCTCCCCTAGACGTGTTTAATAGTTAGGTTAGCCAGCCCCAACTTATAAGTGCGAGAATGAATTACAACAACTTTTTTGTCGGTTTAATGCTACTGCTAGATGTCCTTTATTTGAACAACATTAAAAATGTAAACCTTTATTTTCCTTGACTAAAAATTGAAAGGCTACCCAAAAACCGTCTCAATAGAGACTTTCAATCTGAGGAGTTTCCCATAATTATGTTTCATATCTGTAACATACAAGAATAGACCAACAAAATATCGCACAGACAGCAAGTAGTCCAATAATTCAATTCAATTCATACCATTTATGTCACCGACTCAACACAAAAGTAAAAGTAACACGTACCGTATCTTAAGAGAGTCAAACAGAAAATCACATCCTCTTTTGTGTTGTCAAGGAAACCTATCACATTTTACTCCTCCAGACGAGGTCTGATGAAGTGTATTGTCACACACACGAAACGGAATGAAATCCAAGAAATAATAACTCATAACATTTGTCCACCTCTAACGAGAGTCCTTCGCCGACGACTCCATCATTGAAATGCTGTGCAGAGCAGTGCAGCCAAAGTGTTGCAATGAAAGCAGGAAAGTGACACAACATAATGGCCACTTTCCGGTACAAACGAAGTGAGCCGCAGAAAAAAAACAGCTCCATTTTATGGTCGCAAAAAAATACATTCACACTAGTCCAGAGAAAAGGTGAAATTATTTATAAGCCAACGAGGCAGGAGGGGTTGGGTGAAAAGAACTACTCAATGGAGAGGAAAAAGGACGAAAATGTTCCACGATGAAATAAAAATGTCTCATTTTGCACGTCTGCACTTAAATGCCAACACGTGACTCCACATGCACAAACACACATACATACATGTATGTATCTAAGTGAGTAGCTGCTGTGAGGACTCGCACTGCACGCAGGACATTCAGGCTGTGCGTTTCGCCCGACCATGGGAATTCATTCATTTTATTGTTTTCGCTAACAATGAAGTGGCCTTTTTGCGAAAACGAAAATGTTGCATGCAACACACTGAAGCAACACTTTCCACATCCACATCCACAAAACTAACACTTCCGTTTCGTAGCTCGGTGGCTGGTGGCTAGCACTGCCTGCCAGCCAGCTCACATGTTTATTATTGTTAATTTCTTCTTTTTCGCGTTCGTTTATTTGCGTTGGTGAAATTGTAAAGTTACCATATATTTTGTGCCATCTGTTCAGCTCCGCTCATTGCCTTTGCCGCCATTCTTTACTCGCAGTGAATGGATGGAGTTCAAAAAAGATTGTGTTAAAATTCCCATACATTTAAAACATGTATAGACAAACATTAAGTAATGTGAGGGGGTGGTATAAAAGGTTGAGAATAAGTAAATTCGGTGACATAGAGCTGCCGTATACTAGCCGATTTCAGCAAAAAAAATATCTTCAGCGACCAGGCCAAAATTCGGATAATCATATCTGGATTTGGGATGATACCAATCCACGCGAGATCCACCAAGTAACAATGTAAGACCCTGTAAGACTCTATACTTCACAGAAAACTATTATTGCATTGATATCAGTGACAATGTAGAGCGCTACTTATTGAAGATAACCATATTCTTGTAGCCAAAATTGGATGATATTGATATGGGGAAGATGTGATGCAACTGATGAGGAAATAAAAATCTGAAAACACCAATAAACTTCATGATGCCTATTGTTGCAGATGTATATCATCCGGTGCAAGTGTAAATTGTCGTACGGTGTAATAAAGGGTGATTCATCATAAGGTTTGATTTATAATATAAAATAAATACATAAATTTGTTATTATCGGTTAAAAAATCGGTGATCCATCCGGAAGGTCCAATTTTGGGCGACTCGTTCGAGCATAGCGTCTGAAAATAATAGGAAAATTTAATTCGCCTGGCTTCAATTCTTGTACAATTTGAATTTTGTACGCTTTAAGGTCGAGTGCGTATTTTACGTAAGGTCGAGTGCCTTACGTAAAATACAACAAGCCAATCAGCAGAGAGCGACTAGGAATCGATTCACCACGGTCTTCTTTCTCACAGAACGCTGCTTTTCGTAATACAACTAAACAATTTGGAGACGCGAGTTTTTCCATGATGACTTGCCAAACGATACTGAACAAAAGTGGCAAAGCAGTTTGATATGAGTCATGTGTGATCTGTCAAAAAAAGATTTTCAATAGGCTTTTTTGACAAAAAAAACTCACAATGAATCACACGGTATTTTTTAAAAGCTATAGGAAAGTTTTTCAAAAAAACACATAAAAATCAGAAAAATGCATGAAATCTTTATTTGAATCGATAGTACGGTCCATACAATTTAATGTTTGAAGATTATTTCATGCAAATGTTGACCTTGACTGCGCCGCAAATGGTCCATCCGCTTAGTCCAATTTTTGGCATTTCCACGTTTTTGAGTAACAGAGGACCAATTTTTGCGAACGGCGACGAATCGATAATTGATGGTCATCATCAACACTGGCCGATACAGCTGCGATATTTTCGTCAGTTCGCACTCTACGTAAGCGTGTTGGTGTTTAATGTCCAACAATGTAAATTTGGTGCGAAATTTAGTCACAATAACCCGAATAGCCGCTTCAGTGGGTCGATTAAACTGACCATAAAATGGAAGCGCGCGATGAACTTTCTTAACAGAGCACGCATTTTGATAATAAAATTCAATAATTTGCAAGCGTTGTTCGTTTGTAAGACGATTCATGGTTAAATTATAGACCAAACTGAAGATGTTTGACAGTGAAACAAAACACGAAACGTGCGTCAGCTTTTTAAACCATTGTTGCCAAAAAGATAATAGCTAGCTTCAATACATGCTATCCAAAAACAGATATGGATAAAACTGATAACAAAGAACTAATTTCTACGCGTGTGAAGTAGCGGGCACTGCTAGTTTAACATATAACGGGGTATTATCAGACTTATATTTCCATCTCAGCCTTATCTAACAAAAAAACTTTGGAAACAATTGTTAGACGAAAACGAAAATCGATGCACAGATCGACGGGAATGACGACATATATATTTATTCTCGTCTTTCCATTGTGGTACATAAGGCCAAATTCATATCAACCGATCAGTCTACTAAATGCGAAGGGTAAATTATATTAGAAAATTATTAAAGAAAATAACATCCTTATTACATTATTACAGAAAATAACATCCTTCCACCACAACAATTTGGTTTCCGTGGCGAACATAATGCCATTCAACCTATGCACTATGGTCCCAAATCCATATTTTTTGGCAGAAATTCAAAAAATTTAAAATTGGAAATTGATAAATGTGTATATATTTTCTTTATGGCAACATTCCAAGCAATCAAGAAAATATAATGGAGAAAATTAGGTGGCAACACCACAAGCCTGAACGGTACTTAAACTTTGTGGTTCAAAAAAAGTGGGATTAATTTTGATATAAAGCAGTTTTACAAATTAATTAAAATCAAGACTTAAAAAGAAAATAATAAAGTGACTATATTATGAAAATTGACGGCAAGAGTTAGTAGTTGAAAAATTATATTTAACATTTTATGATTATTGTGGTCTTGTAAGTATTCATACGTATTGTAATTTTGTGATTTGTAGAGAACATAATTTATAAATGTCGTGGACCAAAAGTTATATGTATGACTCAACTTGACTCAAAGTGTAAATATGAAAGTGTTCGTCTGAGGTTGTAGTTTATGGTGAAATTAATATCTCGTCGGCATTTTTCGACAAACTCCAAAAATTGACATTTTATTTTAGCACAGTTTTTGATTAGCCATAGACATATTTATATATATATATTTTTTTGTGTACGAGACCCATCAATGATTTATTTAAAAGGTATTGAAAGTACCTTTAAAATGGTATTCACCTTTTTGTACACATGTATACATTTTACTTTATTTCTTGAAATAATAATTTATATTGCAGTTTAAAGTATACTATTTGTATGCTATATTTTGCTTTTGTTATAATGTTTAGAAAAACACATTTCGTCAAAATAGACAACTCTTCATTCTTTTAAGCTTTCATAAAATTTTGTTTTTGGTCACCCTGTATCAATAGGGGGTGATAATTATGTTGGTTATATATTAAGTTTATATGGGAGGTGGTAGTGGGCGTGGTAAGATCGGCCCAATTTTATTTTTATTTTTTGCGTATGATATGTCTAGCAAATGTGCAAAATTACAAGACTGTAAGTTTATTTTTCGACTTTATGCCATAAAAAATGCATTTGGGACCAGTGTGCTCTGGTTAGAATCAGGAACATAGATAAAGAAAATTTTAATATTGGTAAGTCTACCGCAATCAGAGAAACTTTTTCCTATCAGCCAAGCCGATGAATACGGCTGAAAACGGTGCAGCAATAGGTTAGACATTTTGATCTCTTTTAAATCAACCCTGTACATATCCGAAATAACTACCATCGTTTATTATGCAGTTCTGCTTAGAATCACTTTCTGAGTCGATCTAGCAATGTCCGTCTGTCTGTCTATCCGTCTCTCCATATATTGGTGTAATCAATTTACCCGATTTTCTTTAAAATTGGCTCAACATCTTATATTCCAACTTAAAACACCAAAGTGAAAGTTGGTAAGATTGGTTCAGATTTAGATATAGCGCCAATGTTGCTCCCGATTTTGGCCAAATCCTCGTTTAACACCTCGACCCTCGTTTAAGAGTGGTTACACTGAAATCACACACATGCAACCAGATTGTACGCAACTGATGTGGTCTTATGTGTTATGTGGCAACAAAACACCAGTTAACAACAACACTTTACACCATTTACCACTGAAACATTTGTGGATGTGTCGTTTTTGGCTTTGAATGTTTTGGCTCCCCCTACGCTTTTTGTTACTCTATCGTGGCTGTGGCTCGCAGCGAATTGTAGCTAGATTTCCTTCATTGCGGGTGTGGATGTGTTGAATTGGCTTTTATGCTATTGCCACATTATTCCGTTTTTATGATTTGCATTTAAGTTGGCAGGAGTGCAAAAAGGACAACGTAACGACCACTAGACTAATCGACATCGTCCGCCAACAACATGTTGTTTAAGTGTTACTTGGTTTTCCTTTTTGATTCACAATAAAAATAAAAAGAACACATACACAAGGATGTGGATACAGGGTCAAGCAGCGGTTGATTTAGAGGACATCGTGATGAAGGAGTCTTTGTTTGGAGTATTTCGAAGAAAGTGGAATATGTACTACATGAAGGAGTGCCCAGAAGATTCAGACCGGTCCTTATTTTATAAATATAGATGAAAAATGGTCTTGAGCCAGGACAATATCCCAGTTCAAATCTGGGAAACTGGAAATTTTAATAAGGACGTGGATGTGCTACTTGAATGTGATGATTTGATTTTTCAAGACGGCCTTCTATTTGTTCTGATATAAATGTGAATTATTTAATTAATTTAAATATAATTCATAGATTATGGAAAACTCTAGTGGAATCTCCCGTAATTTGAATTTTCATTACATTTATTATTCACATTACATTTATTTATTGCTATATTATTGGCTTCCATAATATGTGTGCTGCACTTTGAATGCTCGACGTGGCCCAGTATTCACCACCTTTCTTCTTCCATTGCTTTGGCAATAGTTACGTCGTTTTCTCTCCAAACACAATTCCACTTTTGCCCCAACAACACAATCACAATTTCCTTTTCATGTATATCTCGTACGTACCGCCAACATCCTTGCCGCCATCTACTTGAGCTGCAGACTGGCCTGGCCAATAGCCAATCTTAACCACATTTCAAAATACACAACTTTCAATAACATCGAACGCAACATCACGCTTCTATGGACCGGCCGACCGCCAGCACCGCAGCAACATGACTCCAGCGACCAACAACATGCAGTCGTAGAAAGTCCTTTGGTGACCATCTTCAACGCATCGTCGTCTGCTGGGAACGCCGCAGACGAGACTGTGCTATGCCCTGCCTTTGTTTCGCAGGACCTCTGCTGATGTTGGTGGCGATGGCAATGGCAATGGCAATGTTGTTACGATGAGTAAGTGTTTCCTTATGGTTATGCAATGCAATTATATTCAGTTTTTTTTTTCATTTTCGTTTAGTCGTTGTTGCTGACCAAAGCTGACTTCATCCATGATTTAGCATTCCGTTTGGTTTTAGCAATTTCAGTGTCTCCATTTGTCCCACCATCTTGTCGTTCGTTCAGTTTATTTTTTTTCTATGTAAAACAGAATATTATAACACATTTCTTTTCGGAAGAAGAAGGCAAGAAAAAACGCTAAAAACAGATTGTCCTTTTAACATTGGCACTTGCCATGGAAGGAAGTTCAACTCCAGCCAAATGGAGAGACCGTTTCCTTGTTTCATCCTTCGGCACTTGCGGGAGAGAGGAAGTGAAACTAAAGTCACATACAAACAGAGATTTCTTCATTTTTTCATTTATACACGAACATTTTTTTAACGTTTTCCGCTTTAGAAAGAAATTAACGTAGTTCTGGGTAAAAGGTCCGAGGAATACGTGGTCATTTGAACGAATTAAATATACCCTGTATTGAACAATTGAATATCCTGCGTCTGTCTTGTGAGTAATTTGTAAAACTATCAATATAATATCCAATTTTCAAATTATTTTTTAATTGTATACTCCGCGACTTAATATTTATAGACTGACATATATTTCCCGGGGAAATTTTTTTTAAATCATGTTTTTTTATTACGAGTACGTCCTTGGCTATCACATCCTAAAAATTCACCCTAGTGTACACACTTTAATAATGTTCACCCTATTTGTACATATTGAAATGGAATGTTACAAGTGATTTGAACTCAGTTTACTATATATAACGTTTAACTTTTACAATTTAAATAAATTTATTCATTTACTACTCATTCACAGTTGCATACATAAAATGGTAGATCAAAATGAGCAACCACTAATTATAAAAATCTTGTCATTTCACCAGATATAGTTTGTATAGAGTATGTCATAATATAAATAAATATTTTTCTATCACTTCCCTCTTAGTGAGATTGGTCATTAAAAGTAAATAAATGTTGCCACTATTTGACTAACATTGATATAATTATACAAGTAAGGAAAGGCTAAAGTCGGACGGGCCGACTATATGATACCCTACACCACTCCCTGCGTATATATCTGGTTTTGATTAAAAAACCCAGGTGTTTCATGGATGCAATTTTACGTAGTTCATATAAATTATACAGTAAATTTAACGAATATGGTAAAAACATGGCAATTAATCCAATTTTCCGGCAGATATTCCGAGTAAAGTAAATATAACACGATCTGGAAAAATTGATCAAGATCCAATGACAAATACAGATTATACAGCGGTAATATGATGAGTTGGACAGACATTTGAAGGGGGACTATAACAAAACCTAGTTGAAATATATCACGATCTGCCAAATTTGATGCAGATACGATGTAAGATGCATTTTCTAGATCTGTAATAAAATAGAATGGGGCCCATTTGGGCAAATACAAAGTATGGAAGGGGGCCTATGACAACACTTAGAGCCTGTACCAAAACATGGGCCTTTAAGTTCTCCAAAGTATGAACACATATATTTGACTTTCATAGTACAAAATGTGAAAAACTTCCGATGTAAAATGTGAGTCATAGAGGGGTAATAATAAAAATGGGGCCCATTTTGAAGGGCGCTACATTAAAAAGTGTGCCCTATAGATCACTTTCAAAGTAGGTATTCTTAGTTGAAATATCACATGATCTGCAAAATTGTATCGACATCAAATGCAGGATGTGGGTTCCAGAGCTATAATAGAGTAGAAATTGGGGCCCAATTTGTATGGCGGTTATACCAAAATATGGACCCATATATTTCACATTCATAGTATGTATTTGTAGTTGAAATATAAAAAAATCTGCAAAATTTGATAAACTTCCGATGTAAAAAGTGGGTCCTAGAGGGGTAATAATAAAAATTGGGGCCCATTTGTAAGGGCGCTACATTAAAAAGTGGACCGTTACAGATCACTCTCAACGTAGGTATTCTTTATGGAAATATAATATGATCTGCAAAATTTTATCAAAATCCAATGTAAGATGTGGGTTCTACAACGATAATAGCGTAAACTGGGTGCCCACTTGTATGGGGGCTAAACCAACACATTGACCCATATAGCTGGCTTTCAAAATAGACGTTTCTAGTCTAAATGCAACATTGTATGGGAAATGTTATCAAGATCCGATTTAAAATGTGCTTTTTGCAGCAGTATTAATATAAATCGGAGGTACATTTGTATGGGGGCTATATCAAACCATGGACCCATGTGGCCCACTTTACCTCTAGCTGTTTGCAGTTCAAAATGAACACGATCCTGAAAATGTTGTCATGATCTCATGTAAAATGTGTATTCTAGAGCAGTAATAGTATAAATTATAGGGATATTTGTATGGAGGCTATATCTAAATCTGAACCGATTTCCCCCAAATTCAATACCGATCGTCCTAGGCCCAAAAAATAACTTCTGCCAAATTTCATGATCGGACAACAACTGCGACCTGTAGAGTGCGAACAAGCTCTAGATGGACAGCAGACGGACAGACAGACATCGATAGAATCACCAGCTGAGGTGATTCTAAGCCGATCCGTATACTTAAAGGTGGGTCTAGCTCGATTATTTTTTGATGTTACAAACATTTGGCGCGAAACTAACTTATAACCTAGTCCACGAAGTGGTGTAGGGTATAATGATCGGAACTATTCATGTACAGATATATTTTTTCTTATGTCCAAATCAGTCTAGAAAAATCGTTAGTAGAACCCCACCTAACACAAACAAATACTAATCAGAACAACAACAAAAATAAAAATCTAGTCCGATTTTATTTCTTATGCGCATTGAGGCATACCGATTCATAAAATCAACACAAAAATTTTATTATGTATAATTTTTTACCTCAATTCAAATTTTGTCGAGTACCTTTAATATTTGTACTGTAATTTTGGAAATACAAAAACACCCATCAATTAAAATGTTGTGAATTTCACTTCCACATAACTTCTAAAGTAGTCGCTAAAGAATTAAGAAAAAATTCCCTTCGATTTATTTCTGGAACCAAAAATCCCATTAAAATAGAAAATCAAATATATTTTTTTCATTCTTAATCTCTGTTTGGTGTTTATGAACGTGAGAAGGAAAATATTTTTTCGACAAAAAAAACTTTTATGTACGAAAAAAAGTAATAAAAGATTTAAAATAATTGTTCTTGTTTAATTTTCTCTACTCTACTCTAGCGAAGGAAACAATACATGTGTGTTAAAAATCAATAAATGTAGATATTATGATCCTCATTGTTGACGCATAAGAATTAAAAAATAATTATTTTTAAAGTTTTTGGATAAAAGCGAGAAAAACTATAGATTTTTGCTCTCTTATATTTATTATTGATGTGATCTTAAAACATATATATCTATCCATAGATTTCATCCAACAAGGACTTGTTTCTTCATTAAGATGCAAGTTATTACAAAATATTCTATTATCTAATTTGTAAATGTATATTGTTTCAATCCAAGATACATCGAATGACGCGCAAATCCTGATGGAATTAATTTATAGTTTTCTCTATCGCGTCGAAATTTTGAGATTTGTAACCTCAAAATTTGCTGTTTGACGTATATCTACACACATAAAAATTGCCTCAAAGGACAAGAAATTACACAAAAAATATATTAAAAAAATATCGATAACCTTTGGTTTTAACAAATATTACAGGGTGAGGAGTTGAAAACTTTTGACGAAACGATTTTCACATTATAAAAAATTTGCTGTTAAAGAACTCACCAAAAAGATTTGTTATCTGGAAAATGACTGAGAATAACATCTCTAACCCCTCCAAAATCCTAAAAACTAGCATTGTTTTCAAAAGTGAAATGTTCACATTATATTCATTACGAACCGGTGGCACCGATTTAACCAGATTTTCTCGCAAAAAAAACGTCCACCGGTTTTCTGCACCACTCTAGACAAATTGTCTATAAATCAAAAAGGTCGTTTTTCGGATCCAAGGATTATTTTGAGATATTAACATTAAAAATCGGGAAATCGGATATATTTTAGAAATCGGCCTAAAGTTGTCTACTTTTCGTATTTTTCGATTTTAAAGAAAATTAAAATTTTTAATTTTTGTGTTTATGTTTTTTAACGTATTTGTTCATAAGGCGAAGGAAATATTTAATTTTTTTTTCATTACAGATTTTGAAAATTGAGAACACGCAATTTCTTTTCCTTGACTTTGTCGAACTGTTTCTCGCATATTTTAAGAGATTTTGCACTCAGATCTCTTTTAATTAGAAATTGTGGTTTCTTAGCTTTATTATGGTGCCAAAACTATGTTTGTGCCAAATATAGTTTGTTTTTAATGAATATTGTAAAAAAATCCTTTTTGAAAAGAAATTACGTTTTTTAATTTTCAAAATCTGAAAAACATGAAAAATTGTAAAAATTAAAATTTTTTCCTTCGCATTATGAACAAACTAGCAGTACCCGCTATGTGGTGATAGGAATTTACATACTAAATTCCAGGACTATAGCTGCAATACTTTAGTTGGTACCATTTTTGTCCCGCTCACCTCTTGTAAGTACAAATTTCAAAAATCCAATTTTACAGACAGAAGAACTTACATATCAAATTTCAAGATTCTAGCTGCAATATTTTAGTTGGTACCATTTTTATCCCTTTTTGTCCCGCTTCGAAAAATCCATTTTTACTGCGCTTCTAAAGGGTGATTTTTTAAGAGCTTGATAACTTTTTTTTTAAAAAAAACGCATAAAATTTGCAAAATCTCATCGGTTCTTTATTTGAAACGTTAGATTGGTCCATGACATTTACTTTTTGAAGATAATTTCATTTAAATGTTGACCGCGGCTGCGTCTTAGGTGGTCCATTCGGAAAGTCCAATTTTGGGCAACTTTTTCGAGCATTTCGGCCGGAATAGCCCGAATTTCTTCGGAAATGTTGTCTTCCAAAGCTGGAATAGTTGCTGGCTTATTTCTGTAGACTTTAGACTTGACGTAGCCCCACAAAAAATAGTCTAAAGGCGTCAAATCGCATGATCTTGGTGGCCAACTTACCGGTCCATTTCTTGAGATGAATTGTTCTCCGAAGTTTTCCCTCAAAATGGCCATAGAATCGCGAGCTGTGTGGCATGTAGCGCCATCTTGTTGAAACCACATGTCAACCAAGTTCAGTTCTTCCATTTTTGGCAACAAAAAGTTTGTTAGCATCGAACGATAGCGATCGCCATTCACCGTAACGTTGCGTCCAACAGCATCTTTGAAAAAATACGGTCCAATGATTCCACCAGCGTACAAACCACACCAAACAGTGCATTTTTCGGGATGCATGGGCAGTTCTTGAACGGCTTCTGGTTGCTCTTCACTCCAAATGCGGCAATTTTGTTTATTTACGTAGCCATTCAACCAGAAATGAGCCTCATCGCTGAACAAAATTTGTCGATAAAAAAGCGGATTTTCTGCCAACTTTTCTAGGGCCCATTCACTGAAAATTCGACGTTGTGGCAGATCGTTTGGCTTCAGTTCTTGCACGAGCTGTATTTTATACGGTTTTACACCAAGATCTTTGCGTAAAATCTTCCATGTGGTCGAATAACACAAACCCAATTGCTGCGAACGGCGACGAATCGACATTTCACGGTCTTCAGCAACACTCTCAGAAACAGACGCAATATTCTCTTCTGTACGCACTGTACGCATTCGTGTGGTTGGTTTAATGTCCAATAAAGTAAACTGAGTGCGAAACTTGGTCACAATCGCATTAATTGTTTGCTCACTTGGTCGATTATGTAGACCATAAATCGGACGTAAAGCGCGAAACACATTTCGAACCGAACACTGATTTTGGTAATAAAATTCAATGATTTGCAAGCGTTGCTCGTTAGTAAGTCTATTCATGATGAAATGTCAAAGCATACTGAGCATCTTTCTCTTTGACATCATGTCTGAAATCCCACGTGATCTGTCAAATACTAATGCATGAAAATCCTAACCTCAAAAAAATCACATGGTCAGAAGAACTTACATATCAAATTTCAAGATTCTAGCTGCAATACTTTAGTTGGTACCATTTGTATCCCTTTTTGTCTCACGCAACCCTTAAAAGTTCAAATTTTGAAAAATCCACCTTTAACGCGCTTCTACATGGTCAGGGGAATTTACATACCAAATTTCACGATTCTAGCTGTAATACTTTAGTTGGTACCATTTTTATCCCTTTTTGTCCCGCTCACCCCTTATTAGTACAATTTTCGAAAAATCAATTTATATTGCAAGTCTACGTTGTCAGAGAAATGTAAATACCGATTTTCACGATTCTAGCTGCAATTCTTAAATTGGTACCATTTGTATCCCTTTTTGTCTCTTTCCTCCCTTAAAAGTACAAATTTCGAAAAATCGTCTGCATGGTATTTGCAAGGAACACACCGAATTTCATGTTTCTAGCTACTGCCGTTTAGTCAGGACGAAGGTTCGATGTTTATCCCTTTTTGACACAATTTACCCCCTAAAAGTACGATTTTCTTAGTCGACGTCTACGTCATATTTCGGAACTACCCTGAAAATTTCATGACCCTGGTCTGGGGGCTGGTCAATGATAGTCAGTGAGTCAGTAACGCAACTCTTTTATATATATAGATAGATACGTAAAAATATGTTAAAAAACATAAAAAAATAATTTTCTTTTAAATCGAAAAATACGAAAAGTAATCAACTTTGGACAGATTTCTAAAATATATCCGATTTCTCAACTGTTGATGTTATTATCTCAAAATAATCCTTGGATCCTTGTCTAATTTTTGGTTTCTTACAGAACTCAAAAATGTCAATATCTGAAGCGATAGGCTTTAAACTCTATAGCGCTTGACCTTACCTCGAAAACCTCAAGCTACAAAATTAAATTTGGAACAGGGACAAGTTCGACCTGTACCTTGATTATATAAGTAGACTAGCAGTTCCCGCTATTTTGCACGAGGGAAAACTATTTTTAGCCACCTCTGTTTTTGGATAGTATTTATTCAATTTTCTTTTCATTGAAATTGATAAATCTGAAGGAGTGATCATGAAATCACATTTTAGATAGTTCACATATTCAGTCTGAGGGATGTGTTTGCCGAATTGCGCTATTCTAAGTGATCTCGTGTATCATTTGAACAATTTTTTTAAATTTAGAACAAATATTTACACCCACAAATCCCTCTACATTCTACATCTCATGATTCGAGATGCAGCCGGCCGTTTTATCACTTGTTGGTCCCTCTTTCCCAAGAAGCACACATTTTGGGAATTCACTATATTTAACATGTGTTCTCGTTTCTCCCCAAAAAGTATGAATTAAAAAAATATGCTGCACATATAGGTTGGTACTTTATTTTGTACCACGTTTATCCCTTTTCGTCCAGCATCCTCATTAAAAGTTAAAATTTTTAAACATCTATTTATGTTGCGCGTCCACGAAGTTAGAGGGCGGTACATATCGGTTTTCATTCGATTCACGTACAACAATTCGGTTGGTACCATTTGTATCCCTATGTATGGCTCCTCCCTTAAAAGTAAAATACTTTGAAAAATCGAGCTATAATACCTTAGGTAATATGATCAGAGGAGTTTACACCGAATTTCGATTCTAGTTGCAAAACTTTGGTTGGTACCTTTTTATCCCTTTTTTCACGTTTTCCCCTAAAAATAAATATTTTGAAGATTGTGTTGTCACTTATTTTGGTTCAAGACCAAAGGTTATGCTGAAGTCTTCAGCAGAACCCAAAATTAGCAAAAAGGCAAAGTGAGACCTTTATTGTTGCAGCTAAAAGTTGACTGCGCAGTTTCGATGGGCGATACCCCATCTCGTCAGAACGAATGTATGTCTTTGACTTAAATCAGGGTTCATATTAGTACCAGAGGTCACATATGACAAATGAGAAGCGCTGGGAAACAAAATATTCCACCGAACTAAGTCGACACACTAAAAATCTCAATTTGCCAATTCAATGTTATGCATGTGTTCGCATCGCTCGCAACAATACAAAGGTTGTTGTTGTACGGTATGTCCCGTCTTCACTGTACCTCGTGTGTATTGTTGTTGTTTATATGTATTGTTGGTCTGTTATGTTATGTGTGTTGTCATTTATTTTGGTTCAAGACCAAAGGTTGTGCTGAAGTCTTCAGCAAAACCCAAAATTAGCAAAAAGATTTGAAGATTTTCCAATTAAAATAAATAAAAATTTGTAAGAATTGAATTATATTGTGCCTATACGAGGTCGGAGGAATGTAGGTGTCGATTTCACGATTCTAGCTGCAATACTTTAGTTGGTACCATTTGTATCCCTTTTTCTCCTGCTCACCCCTTGAAAGCACAAATTTGTAAAAATCCATTTACATTGCGCTATTACGAGGTATGTAGACACCGCATTTCACGATTCTAGCTGCAATACTTTAGTTGGTACAATTTTTATCCCTTTTTGTCTCTATCTCTAGTTATTATATATTTCCACAAATTTCAGTAGTTTGTGTGGCTACTTCGTCATATGAAATATCTAGAGATTGCACTGTCTCATCTTCGAGGGTTTATCTGGATTTTTGCTGATTGGCTACACTTCGTTATCATTTATCGATAGTTTTTACATTTGTAAACTTTCTTCGTGAATAATCAAAGAAACGGGAGCATATTGTTCAAGATATTTTATGCAAATACGAGGACTATATCGATATCAACATTCCGAATGTTTAAGAATTCCTTCAAAGTTTCATCATTGCTAAAGTTGTGCAGTCGCAAGTACATACGAAGAACAACTACTCCAGCCAAACGAAATTCAATTCAATGCGACAAGAAGTGGGAAGAAATTGTGTTTCTTTTTCATTTCCGTTCTTGAGTATTAACAAGTTTGCTGAGATTAAATTTTCATTGGCATTTACAATTTCATTCCTCGTTTTTTTTGTTCGTTTCAACTGACTATACGTTTGCATAAACTTGTTGCATGAGGCAACCACCAGGACCATTCGCAAAGTATTCATTCGGCAACAAATGGAAAACCCAGAAGGAGATGGGCATGGGTATGGCAGTACGCAATGCCAAGAACTTCAATTTACTTCGAGTGTATTAAGTAATGCCCAAGTGGTGGAAGAGATGCTGGAAAAAAATGAGGGAATTACAATTTTTTTCCTTGCTTTCGCAATTCTATCTTTGCTCGAACGCCACGAAATCTAAATTGAGGAATGGCAGCGGAAACAAGAAATTTGAATTTTGATAAATTTTCCAAATCAAATAAGCGACGGCAGAGACAAGCGGCAAACGGAAACGCATCAAGAGGAACGTGCTAACAATTGTATTTGACATTATTAGACAGAATTGAGCGGAATGAAATCTGATGGATTTCAGTGGTCTGGCCGAGCGCCTGCTCCGCCGCCTGACATGTGGCAGAGTGTTGGAGGGGAATACAATATTAAGTCGTCAAAGCAATTCAATGACATGCACCACATTTTTTTCGTTGTCATCTCTTCTCGGATTCATTGCCACAGACATTAATATTGACATTTGTATCATTTTCGGTTGGCACGTAACGCTTCGTTATAGCAAATGAAGTTCAACGCTTTGTTCGCTTGATAAATGCTTTAAGATAGATTATTATCCGGAATTTGAAATTGCTAAAAGTTTATGGGAAAAAATCTCGCTATCAGATGTCCTTGTATATCATTATTATTATCCTCCTCTTAACGTACGCTGCTCAGTGTGGGGATTTGAAAAAAACGGGAAATAATTATGACACATCTGTTTAGAATTTGGTAAAATTTCACAAACGCACAGTTGAGGTGTTTGCAAGCTTAAGTTCTGTGGAGGCGTTCTCCAAGTGCTATAGATGTGAAATGAGCGGATTAACCTTCAATATGTCTATATGAATGTACCGGTCATCGTAAATGTGTAAAAAAAACAGGCTTACTTGTTACAAATTATCTCTTCAAGTTCAGGAAATAAGCAGTTTTTAAACTTCTAGTTGGAAAACCACTTTTTTTGACAAAAAACTTCTATTTTTGCAAAAATTATTTTGGTGAAAACTCCAATAATAATACAGTCGATTTATAATGGATTTTTACACTCTCCACCTCCAGGATGGGGATAAACTAACTCTGTAATTCCGCTTGTTACATCTATAAAGTGTATATATTATTGATCGTCACAAAACTCTTAGACGATTTAGCCATGTCCGTCCGTCTGTTGAAAGCACGCTCGCATTTAAACAAAAGGATCTAGGAGGTCCAAATTTTCCATAAATGCGTCTTATAGTCGTTGATCGGTTCGTATTGAAACAGGGCGAAATCGGCCAAAGGGAAAGTTTTTCCCTCACAAGGACTGTAAATACCTTTAATAACCTTAATATTTCAGAGTATTTAACCAGGATTTTCAATATGTCTACGACAGCAGCTAGAAACACGAAAATCGGTGTGTACATTCCTCTAATTTAGTCGATAAATAATATATTTTTGTAAGTAAGCTTCAGTCGGCTAAACCGACTTATATATACCCCCACTCTCAGAGAACATATATACGGAAGTTATAAGGAATACAATGTCATGTAGGGCAGGATAATTTGTGTGGAAGGTGCTAGGAGGTTCGTTTCACATGATCCCAGCTTCCACAATTGTAAAAATATAATCAAATAACAAGTCATTGTGGATTCCATGCAACATTATAGAAGTTTTATTGTTATAGGATTTTAATATTACCTAGGATAGAGAAGATTGTGTGGGAGGTACAAGAAGGGGCGTGGCTAAAGCGTAAATATTTTTAGGTTTAAAGTGATTCTAAAAAACATTTTTAAATATCAAGTTGCAAATGATTTTGACTACCCGTATGAATGTAATGTCGATTTTAATGTAACCCGAGTTTATGTCACTTTGTGTGGGAGATACCAGAAGGGGTGTGGCAATTTCGTCCATATTCCATGCGAATGTAACCACTAAAAAAGCATTGCTAAATATTAAAATTCACAGTATTCCGATCATCAGTATAGAAGTTATAAAGAGTGATTTTTTTGAGGTTAGGATTTTCATGCATTAGTATTTGACAGATCACGTTGGATTTCAGACATGGTGTCAAAGAGAAAGATGCTCAGTATGCTTTGACATTTCATCATGAATCGTCTTACAAACGAACAACGCTTGCAAATTATTGAATTTTATTATCAAAATGCGTGCTCTGTTAAGAAAGTTCATTGCGCGCTTCCATTTTATGGTCAGTTTAATCGACCCACTGAAGCGGCTATTCGGGCTATTGTGACTAAATTTCGCACCAAATTTACATTGTTGGACATTAAACCACCAACACGCTTACGTAGAGTGCGAACTGAAGAAAATATCGCAGCTGTATCGGCCAGTGTTAATGATGACCACCAATTTTCGATTCGTCGCCGTTCGCACCAATTGGGTCTCTGTTACTCAAAAACGTGGAAATGCCAAAATTGGACTAAGCGGATGGACCACCTAAGACGCAGCCGCGGTCAACATTTAAATGAAATTATCTTCAAAAAGTAAATGTCATGGACCAATCTAACGTTTCAAATAAAGAACCGATGAGATTTTGCAAATTTTATGCGTTTTTTTTTTAAAAAAAGTTATCAAGCTCTTAAAAAATCACCCTTTAATAGCTTTAATTTTACGTAGTTTTGCGTGATTTGTGTGGGAGGTACTGGAAAGGGTGTGGCAAAAACCGTCATATTTAGTACACTTAAAGTGATTATAAAAATATTATCAAATACCAATATATAGCTGATTCCGGTTATCCGTGTGGATGTTATATGTGTTTTAATATAACATTGGAATGTGGGCCATTTGTGTGGGAGGTACCAGAAGGGGTGTGGCAATTACGCCCATCTTCGAGCTTAAACTAAGTTTGGGAAAAATATTACCATGTGCAAAGTTTGAATCGATTCCTTAACGCCTTTCGAGAATTATCGTGTACACCAACCAGACAGACGGACGGACATCGCTTAAAACACAGACGGACACACCTTAAAAAGTCGTGAAACGGATTTGTTCCAAACATACTTGGGTCTTAAGTCACTCCTTCAATGCGTTACACTTTTTTTCTGTCCCAAATGATATATACCCTCCTACTCTGTAGAGTGAGGGTATAAAAATACTTTTTCCAAATTCGTACGTAAAATGAGATTAGAGGGATAAAAATGGTACCAACCAAACGGCTGCACCCCGAATAATGAAATTCGGTGTGTACATCCATCTGTTGTGTATACACGTAAAATAAAGAGATTTTCCAAAGTCCCACTTTTAAGGGGGTAAAATGAGAAAAAGGGGATAAAAATGGTACCAACCAAATACAATGCAAAATAAAAATATAATTTTCCAAATTCGTCACGCAAAAATGGGTAGAATCATGACAAAAGTTTATCTAACACTGTGTTCGTGAGAGATAATGGATTTTCAAATTTTCTACTTTTGGAATTAAAATAGGATATAAATACACTCAATCGAACGGCTGTAGCTGAAATTGCACCCACTATCTCCAAACTGCCTTATATTTATTTGTTGAATTGAATTGAATATATACATATTGTTAGAGTATTTTAAAATAATTAAAGATTTATATTTATTTGTAAAATTACTTTTTCAATTTCTTTATTTATTTTGGTTTGGCTATCTTAAAAAAATAACATTTTCCTTTAATGTTACTGCATTTATACGAGAAGAGTTCTTAACTTAACTTAAAGCCCAGCAAATTTAATTTTTCGCTATTTCATACCGTTTACGTTTGGATTAATCGAACACTGGGTCAAAATGGGTTAATAAACATTTTTGAAGTTAAAACATTTTTTCTGCATTTACCAAAACTTTTTAAATCTGACAGAATAGTTGAAATTATCTGGAAAGGTTTTCTGGGGCTAATATCTTTGAGAATTATTAAAAAATTATTCGTTGACCGACAAGTTTTTCTCTATCTGACGTTTTGTTCTGAGAAAGACAAGAATCGCTCCCATAAAATAGACTCTATGTAATTACCTCTTTCTTCCACTATTATATTCTGTTAAGTGGACAAATATGCGGTAAAATTAGATATACAGAATTTGGAGTAACAAAATATTGGAGCGATTTCTAAACGAGGAGAAGATAAAACATTTTGAAGATTAAAAGTTAATATAGGATTTCAACATTCTTCGACGTCATCATTTCGTTCTTCTTTTACTTTTTTCGTCCATATGTCCTCGGAGTCGTCCCCAGATGAATTAAATGTAAGAACCCCCATTAATATTCCCTCCCCAACAAATATATTTTTTTAATTTGCTCTCACCGCTATTCTTATCAACTATTAATACAACGCCTCTTGGTCATACATTCGACTCCTCCTCCTTGGGGCAGTTAGAGGGTGAGAGCAAATTTAAAAAAAAAAAATATTTTTTGTATGAGAGCCTCCTTAAGGAGTGGAAATAGAGCCCAGGTATTTTTGGGGAAAATATTGGAGAGATGAAATTAATGGATGTCTCGCCTCTAGAGATAGCCCGGGCCCAGTTTTGGGTCAATCTTTCGTAAAAAATAAAAATATGGATATGTTCTGAAAAAATATTGGGGCTGAAAAAAATATTGGGGATTGGTCATACATTTGACTGATTGGGGCAGTTAGAGCGATAGGAGCAAATTTTATAAAAATTATTTGTTTCATGAGAGCCCGGATAAGGAGTGCGGATAGGGGATAAGTGTTAGGAAAAAATGTTAGAGAGGGAAATCTAATGTGGGTCTATCTTGCATTTAACCCAGCTAGTAAATCAAAAAAAAAATCTTTTTTCAAATCCATGCTTTATGCAAGCAGAATTCTATTGGGCCTAGAAATTCTTTTTTAGTTATCTTTTGTAGAAGGAAAAAAAAAGTTGTGGTTTGTATGGGAGGTACCACGCCCCTTTGTACAATCCCGCCCATATTTGCAGCAGCACTTAAAACATCCACACCAAACCGACGTACCAAATTTTGTTTAAATACCGTTATCAGGAGCAGAAATAATAGATTTTTAATTTCTGGTTTGTATGGGAGGTACCACGCCCCTTTGTCCAATTGGTCAAATTTTTCCATTTCCTTGTATTGTCATCGAAAATGATTAAGTGTGCAAAATTTGAGCAAAATTGGTTGAGAAAAAAGCTTTCAAAAATTGATTTCAAATTTTGTGGCACACAAACATATATAGAAAGTAACCTTATATAAAGCATGGAAAAATATAAAAATCGTATGGAGACCTCCTTAAGGGTTGATAATAGAATACAGGGTTTAAAAAATGGCGTCGGTCATATGATTGACGCCACAAGCGGTCTCCTTCTGACAGTAAGAGCGGAGGGAGCAAATTTAAAAAAAATTAATTTGTGATTTATTCAGAAAAAAGATAACAAAGTTAGCCACAAATTGCTTTATTTTAGGTGAATCAAATTGTTATCTATATATATATGTATAAAAGAGTTGCGTTACTGACTAACTTATCATTGATCAGCGCCCAGACGTAATAGCTGAAGCCTGGATCATGAAATTTGCAGGATAGTTCCTAAATGTGACGGAGAAGCGGACTAAGAAAGGGTAAAATGGGACAAAATGGGATACATATCAAACATTCGTCCTGACTAAACGGCAGTAGTTAGAAACATGAGATTTGATGTGTGCCTTGAACTTACCATGCAGACGAGCTACAAGAAGCCATTTTTCGAAATTTGTACTTTTAGGATGGAAAGAGGCAAAAAGGAATATAAATGGTACCCATTTAAGTAATGCAGCTAGAATCGTGAAATTTGGTATGCAAAATCCTCTGACGTAGAAATGCAGTAAAACTGGATTTTTCGAAATGTGTACTTTTTATGGGTGCGCGGGACAAAGAGGGATAAAAATGGTGTACAGCCTTTTAATAACGTAAACGCGAAACATAAATTGATATTTCAAAATTTGTAGTTATAAGGAGGATGCGGGACGAAAAGAGATAAAAGTGGTACCAAATAAAGTACCTGTTTTTAGGGGAGAAGCGAGAACACATGTTACATATTGTTGCAAAAAGTTATAAAATGGCCAGCTAGATCTAGAAACATGAGATCGAGGATATAAAAGGCTCTGCGGCTGTAGTTTTTTGTTCGAAAGCTAAAATAATGCAATTCGACAAGCACATTACTTTGACTGTGTATGAGTGCTATATAAAAGGAGGTTTCTACATTATTATTTTAGATTTAACTATGTCCACCAAATTCAATAAATACAATCAAAAAACATAGATGGATACTACTGATAACAAGTAACTGACTTTTCCGCGTGCGAAGTAGCGGGCACTGCTAATATTTTATATACATATTTTATTTTTATATTTTACAAGCAATGAAACGAGCAAACTTTTCGAGAAATATGTACATATATTAATTTTGTAGAATTTTTGAATTTAAAAAAATCCTAAAACACATATTTTTTATTTGTTAAGTTCTGCAAAATGAATTCGCATGTAGGAATGTTGAAGAGATGCGGCAAGAAAAATGAAGTTTTAAATGAATTCGATAACAAGATTTCAAATGAACTAATGAGAAGACTATTGGTAAGTTCGTAATTGTTATACATATTTTGGGTATAACACTTTCTTCCGAATGATTATAAGGCAATATCGCCAGATTTATTATCCAGAAGTATCGTACTGGCCACACAAACCTCTCCAATTGAAATTGCCGAATTACACCACAAATTGCCAGATATTTAATATAAAATGCATTTAAATCTCAGGAAGAACTGTGGTCAAGATCTCAAACTAATTATGGTCGAAAATTCCCAGTCTGCGGCAGATGTTGTTTTTTGCCTCAAATATATATTCCTTGTGCACATTTGCATTTTAGCCTTAATTCTCAAAAAATCAAACATCCTTCCACAAACAAAATCTTTTGCTTCCCAACACTTCTGCCGAAAGTGTTAATGAACAATCAACAAAATATCTGTCGTTACGCCCTCGAGCTAAAAATTTAAATACGCTCTGGAGGAAGAGCATTTAGTGCCAAATATCTAGCAAAAATGACAAACCCCTTTTTTAATTGTATTTCAAAATTCCCATTTTGATTGGAAATCTTCACACTTGATAGAATTTTAGAGAAATTTGCCTCAGCTTAAGAAATGAAATTGTTTAAATTTGGGTTGGTGTGCGTGCGGTGGGTGCGGATGTATCTAAGTGTGTGCGAGCGAATGAAGGAACGAAGGATAACAAGGAGAGTAGCGTCAAATTGGCATTTCGTTTAAAGTATTTCGAAAATGCCTTAATTCTCGACGTCTGTGTGGCGTTGCGTGGTGTACGTTTTTGGCTACGTTTTTACAGGCCAAAGGATCGTAAATTTTGCCACTGACAAGCATGGCTTGTTTTTGTTTTGCTCGAGATGTGCGAAGGAAGCGGGAAAAGGGAAGCGAGGTGCGAGTATTTGTTGCTGCCACATTATGGCTTTGGCATAAAGAAGGGTTTGGCGGCAATGCCAAAGGGAAACATTTCTTTAAGTTCTTCGCTCGTCGTTCGTGTGGCAGCACAAGAAAGTTGCGGAACGAAAGGTTTACTTTTAGATAGACTCCAACCACCCAACCACCCAACCATCCACCATTACCCTGGCCAAAAGTAATTAGTTGCCATTTTTTGCTGTTCATTTCGGTGCGGATAAATGAAGTTAGTTACTGCAATGTAAAGTCAAACATTTAGCGTTTTCTTACCTTTTACTGTTGTTGTTGTTGTTTTTGGTTTCTCTGTCTTCAGACGTGTAACGAATGCACTTTTAATAAAGACACCACTGGCAGCGGCAACAGCATTTTGGTATCGGGCGGAGAACAGTTGTTGTGCTGAAATTTATGAAGCCGGTTTAGTTAAATGCATTTTAATTAACTAGAGAATAAAATTTGATGTATTTGAAAGGTGCGATGAGAATTGAAAGGTAAACGAATGCGAAGTGGCGAAAGAAAATACAAACAGTTGGTAGAATGTGCCGAAGGAATTGAAGGGTGGGAGGACTATTTTGAAAGAAAGCCAAGAAATTTAAAAATCTAAAAGTTGTGCATTTTTTCTTTAATTGTATCAGGCAACAATTTCAGAAATTTTAATTCATTTAAATACCCTCCACCAGGGTAGTATATCATTGTACTTTAGTTTGTAACGTACAAAAGGAAGAGCCATAGACCCATGCTTAATTATACCGATTGTTTATACCTTACACCACTTCGTGGTCTAGGGTATTATAAGTTAGTTTCGCGCCAAATGTTTGTAACACCAAGAAATAATCGAGCTAGACCCACCTTTAAGTATACCGATCGGCTTAGAATCACCAGCTGAGTCGATTTAACACTCTACAGTGTCTCTACGCAATTGTTGTCCGATTGTCATGAAACTTGGCAGAGGTTATTTTTTCTGGCCTAGGACCATCGGTATTGAATTTGGAGGAAATCGGTTCAGATTTAAATATAGCCCCCATACAAATGTCGCTCCCGATTTGACATTTTCCGCTCTAGAAACGACATATTGTACCCGATTTTCTTTAAATTTGGCAGAACATCGTATAATCCAACTAGAAACACGTATGCAAAAATTGGGTAAGATCGGTTCAGATTCAGATATATTCCCCATACAAATGTCGCACCCGATTTGACATTTTCCGCTGTAGAAGCGACATATTGTACCCGATTTTCTTTAAATTTTGCAGAACATCGTATAATCGAACTAGAAACACGTATGCAAAAATTGGGTATGATCGGTTCAGATTTAGATATAGCCCCCATACAAATGTCGCTCCCGATTTGACATTTTCCGCTGCAGAAGCGACATATTGTACCCGATTTTCTTTAAATTTTGCAGAACATCTTATAATCCAACTAGAAACACGTATACAAAAATTGGGTATGATCGGTTCAGATTTAGATATAGCCCCCATACAAATGTCGCTCCCGATTTGACATTTTCCGCTGTAGAAACGACATATTGTACCCGATTTTCTTTAAATTTTGCAGAACATCTTATAATCCAACTAGAAACACGTATGCAAAAATTGGGTAAGATCGTTTCAGATTCAGATATAGCCCCCATACAAATGTCGCACCCGATTTGACATTTTCCGCTGTAGAAGCGACATATTGTACCCGATTTTCTTTAAATTTGGCAGAACATCTTATAATCGAACTAGAAACACGTATGCAAAAATTGGGTAAGATCGGTTCAGATTCAGCTATAGCCCCCATACAAATGTCGCTCCCGATTTGACATTTTCCGCTGTAGAAACGACATATTGTACCCGATTTTCTTTAAAATTGGCACAACATTTTATAATCGAACTAAAAGCACCTATGCTGAAAGTGGGTACGATCGGTTCAGATTTAGATATAGCCCCCATACAAATGTCGCTCCCGAATTCACTTTTTCCGCTTTAGAAACCACATATTGTACCCGATTTTCTTTAAAATTGGCACAACATTTTATAATCCAACTAAAAAACCTATGATGTAAGTGAGTAAGATCGGTTCAGATTTAGATATAGCCCTCATACAAATGTTGCTCCCGAATGTTTAACCGATTTTGGTCAAACTTTACATATTATATTTCACCAAGAAACAGACATGGTGAAGGCGGGTTAAATCTTCCAGGTTTCAATATACCCTTATACAAATGTCCTTTCCGATTTAACATTTTTTGTCAATCACATACATTTACAGGATGCAAAAATCCTTCCCGATTTCAATTTTTTACCGAATTGAATTGCAATGAGAATTGTTTGGGTGATGCCCATATGTCCATACTTTGGTATGACTTTGGTTAACTACTGTATAATTTGTATTTGTCTGTCAGACAATTGGATCAATTACCATATTATTTACCATATTCGTTATATTAGACTAAAAATGAATTTATAGCATATAAATTATATTCATATAATTTATATAATTTGTATGAACTACATAAAATTGCTCCCATGAAATACCTGGGTTTAGTAATCAAAGCGAGGTACATACGCAGGGAGTGGTGTAGGGTATTATATAGTCGGCCCCGCCCGACTTTAGCCTTTCCTTACTTGTTTTTGAATAACTTTCTGAGTCGATTTAGCCATGTCTGTCCATCTATTCGTGTAATCAAAATACGGGTCGCATTTATTGCCCGATGCTGACAAATCTATGAAGGAGAGATATGTGATGGACGCTGATTTGTTGTGATTAACAAATCGGGTTAGATTTTTATATACCCTCCACACAAATGTCACAGCCGATTTTACTTATTTCTGTAAATCTCATATTTTAAAAAATTTTATCAAATTTGACACACCTAACGTTTGTCTCTTTAATACACCATACAACAATTTGAAATGAAAACGTTACACTGGAACCGGATATACATATGGAACTATAGGCAAAATGGAGTTAATTGGCGTTTATGGTTTTCCATTTCCTCATCCCGTTTTCCCTTCACAAAGTTCTAAAGAATATATTTTTTAATTTTTTTTTAAACTAATTCGCACTGTGTGATTACGATAATGATGTCAAATATTATGCTTCTATCAGCATTAGTTCAGCATTAACAACCATTTCTACTTTACCCCTTAGTTTATTAAAATTTTACTTTTTAAGAGGGATAATTTGAATGGTTGTGAATGCTAAACTAATACAGATAGAAAGAAGCTTGAGATTTAAAGTATTTTCAGCACATCCCAGCAAAAAAAATGGAAGCACTTCATTACATTTTAATCGCATCTCAAAATCCAAATTAGCATTTTTCCTGCTTTTGAGGAAGTACTTGTATATAACTTCCAAAAAAGTCGATAATATGTTAATATCACGTAACATTTTATGTATAGCATTTTCACAACTGAATGGGAACGACTTTTTAGTATGGGGTCACAAAGGTAAGGTGTTCGCTTTGCACCCAGAAGGTCTCGGGTTCGAATCGTGGCTCGGGAAAAACTTTTTTTATATATTTTTTTATTATTTTTATAAATAAACAATGTTTATTTTTGTATAATTTTGACAATTTCAAATTTTTTGATTAAAAAATACAAATTTATTGCTTTTTCTATATTTTATATACAAAATATTTTCTATATTTTATATTTTCACTTCTTTGGGTGCTCTCTTTTTGCTGGGATATTATGTTATTTAATATGGCATCCATATATCTATCATAGGGCGTGAATAAGCATTTAAAATAATTTTTGAAAAATGGTATCCTTTGGGAATTTGTAGCTATTTTAAGGGACAGCAGGATGAGGAAATGGAAAACTAAAAACCCCAATGAACTCCATTTCACCAGTAGTTTCAGACGAATACCATCTTATTAAAGTGTAATATGGACTATCGGATAGATGATCCGATGATATAGACCTATATAAATGTCCCTCAGTATTAGCTTCTTGGCGCTCTAGAATCCATATTTGTCCCCCCGGTTATTGTTTGAATTATCACACAGTGTTACACAATATGTATGTGTTATATAATCTAGGAATATCTGTTGAGGAAGTGGTAGATAGATATCAGTCCATAATTTTATAATTTTAATTTTTTTTAAAGTTGCTGTTAGATTTTACCAAGGATGAAAGTGAAGTATTCTGATCCATGAAGAACCATGCTTTGATATAAGGTGAAAGAGTGAATGGTATCAGATTGTTTGTTTTATACGAAAACATTATTTTCATATTTTTTCCATATAATATTTAATTGGTTCAAGATTTAATATCGAATAATGCAAAAAACGCATCCTATATGGGTCCCCGCGAAATATTTGGCGATCCAATAATATCGCGTTTTTCTGCTTTTTTGTTTGTTTGTTTTGTATGCCACTAAAAAATAAAACACTTTAATGAAAACAGTTCATTCTGGTAATGAACTATTACATTCGGGCTAAGAAAAAGTTGCATTATTTTGTTCGTAATAACAGCCAAACAAATATTGTAATATTAAATTGCATCCACTACATTATAATCCAGCCAGAGATTCACATAAATATTATTTTAAATTTCTGCCTCGATTAATACAAAAACAGATTTCATTCCATTAATGAAATATATTTTGTTGTATTAATAACATAACAATTCATTAGAAGTATTGTTAATGAAATATATCATTATGGTAAAGAAACATTTCATTGCACCCAAGAAACATTTCTTTGAATTAATGTAAACACATTATTGAAATTGTTTCATTGATGTAATGAAGTATTTCTCTTTCAATGCATGGACGGTAGTTCCCAAATATGACGGAGTCGCAGACTATGAAAGGGTTTCTTGAAATTCGTACTTTTAGGGGGTAAAATGGAATAACAATGATCGCTAAACGGCAGTAGCTAAACACATTAAATTCGATGTGTGCATTCCCCTTGCTACGCAGACACCGTGACAACAAGGATTAAAAACAACTAAAAACGGCGTTAAGTTCGGCCGGGACGAACTTTTTATACCCTCCACCATTGATTGCATTCCACAAAAGATGTCGATGTTTTCGTTGAAGTGCAGTAATATAACAGGAAAATATAATTTTTTTATATAGCCAAATCAAAACAAATACAAATATTAAAAAAAAATATTTTATAAATAAAAATAATATTTTTATTATTTCAAACCACGCTTATAAGGCAAGGCTATCAATATGTCAATTCAAAAAATAAATATTCTTCTATTTATATTTTCAAAAAGCTTAAATACCATAAATATTGGTAGATAGTGGGTGCTACAGTTGGTTGTATTTCCATTCTATTTTAATTCCAAAAGTACAATTTTCTTCGTGTCTAAACTGTCAGAGGAATGTATTCTCAGAATTTCATGACTCTAGCTACGGTCATTTGGTTGGTACTATTTGTACCCCCTTTTTCACTTTAACCCCAAGAAGTACGAATATCGAAAAATCCGTTTATTTTACGTGTCTACGCAATCAAAGGAATGTATATACCGATTTTCATTATTCTCGGTGTAGCCGTTTGGTTGGTACCATTTTTATCCCTCTGTACCCATTGTATCCCTTGAAAGTATGAATTTGGAAAAAACCTTTTATTTTCCATGTCTACACTGTCAGAGGAATGTATACTCCAAATTTCATGACTCTAGCTGCGGCCATTTGATTGAGACTATTTTTATCCCCTTTTTTCATTTTAACCCCAAAAAGTACGAATTTTGAAAATCCGTGTATTTGACGTGTCTATGCAATCAGAGGAATATATACACCGAATTTGATTATTCTAGGGGCAGCCTTTGGTTGGTACTATTTTTATCCCTCTATCCCATTTCACCCCTTAAAAGTACTAATTTGGAAAAAAATATTTTATATTTGTCTCTACTCTATTAGAGTAATTACACACCGAATGTCGTGTTTCTAGCTGTTGTCGTTTAATATGTACCATTTTTATCGCATTTCACCCTCTACAAATAAGAATCACTTTATGGTGCACGTTTTTGGTATCGGGGGAATGCGCATACCCAATATCAAGTAAGTGCAATCCCAACTATAAGACGCATTTATGGAAAATGTTAACGTTCTAGCTCCTTTTGTTTAGATGCTAGCGTGCTTTCAACAGACGGACGGACATGGCTAGATCTTTATAGATACTTTATAGGGTCTTAGGTCGATATTTCAAGGTGTTACAAACGGAATGACAAAGTTAGTATACCCCTATCCTGGAGGTGGAGGGTATAAAAAAAATACTTTTAGAGGCGAAACGGTGCAATATCGCTACTGGAAATGCGGCATCAATTACCTAGTCCAACAAATTGATATTTGATAATTGATATTGATATTGATTTTTCAATGGAACAGAAAGAACATTTTGAGTAGGCCATTTTTGCAGATTAAACTTATAGTCCAGCTGGTCTGAGTATCTTTTTTTGTCGAAGGGAGCATCGAGAAAAATTAAAAAAAGAGAGATTTAAGGATTAAAATGTTCTACGAAAAAAAATTGTTGGAGAATTTCAGTGGGGGTCACCGAAGAGGAAATTACACGCCAACTTACACAAGAAAATTACTAGGTTTAAAATTTGTCCATATTTTTTGGAAGATCGATCTTTTTGGATTAAATATGAGGGTATTTCGGTAAAGCACGGTAAACAAGAAAATACAAATTGAATATTTTTGGAAAATTGTCATTTTCACGCATGATATGGCTAAAAATATTTGTATGCATGACATTCGTGTTTAGTAATTATATCGCGATCTATCCAACGGATCCGGCTAATTGTTTGCATGTGTATTAAGAACCAATGTCGCTTGTAACATACAGGTAGTAAGTTTCGAAAAAAGATGCAATTGTTGCACAGATCCAAATGTCAAAGGGTACGTGAACACAGTCAATTTACCACCTCCACTGACAAAGCCATGTCAAAGTTACCGATTCTTTTCATATAAAAGGAGCAGTACTGGGAACGGTTTTATGCGATTGAATTCTATGAAATTCTGACAACTAAACAGCCAAATCTACATTCGTGGAATTGGGATAATATTAAGCGATTTATAAATATCTTAAAGATGTTTAGTTGAAAAAATACACCATTTTCGGAACAAAAAAAATATATAAAAATAAATAAATATAATAGTGAGACTATCTTTATACAAAAACTTTTATATGTGAAACATAATTCCAAACGATAATCCAAATTTTAATATATTCCAACGTTAACTAAAACGTGTAAGACAGTGTCCGTTTTATAAACCGATTTATATATACCCTAACTCGCAGATAACATATGCATGAAAGTTATAAGGACTTTTACTTAGGTCCAGCTTACATGGTCCCAGCTTCCACATTTATACGATAACTGTAAAAACATGATCAAATATCAAGGCACAGTGGAGTCCATGCACCAGTATAGAAGTTATGAATGATTTAATTGTGTGGGAGGTACAGGAAGGAGCGTGGCTAAAGCGTAAATATATTTTATATTTAAAGTGACTATAAAAACATTTTCAAATATGAAATTGCAAATGATTTTGATTACCCGTATGGATGTTTTATTGTCAACCAAGTTTATGCCAGTTTGTATGGGAGGTACCAGAAGGGGTGTGTCAATATCTCTCATATTCCACGCGAATGTATCTTCTATAAAAGCAGTGCTATATGTCAAATTTCACAGTATTCCGATCATCTGTATAGAAGTTATAACAGCTTTAATTTTACGTAGTTTAAGGTGATTTGTGTGGGAGGTTCTAGAAGGGGCGTGGCAAAACTCGCCATACTCAGTACACTTAAAGTGATTACAAAAACATTATTAAATACCAAAATATAGCTGATTCTGAATATCCGTGTGGAAGTTACATTAGCTTTAATTAACCATAGGAATATGGGTCATTTGTGTGGGAGGTACCAGAAGGGGCGTGGCAATTTCCCCCATCTTCGAACATAAACTAAGTTTGGGGAAAATATTACCATGTGCAAAGTTTGAACTGATTCCTTAACTCCTTTCGAGAGTTTTCGTGTACACCAGGCAGCCAGACGGACGGACATGGCTCAAGCAGCTTAAAAAGTCGTGAAACGGATTTGGCCCAAACATACTTGGGGCCTTAAGTCACTCCTTCAATGCGTTACGCCTTTTTCTGTCCCAAATGATATATACCCTCCTACTCTGTAGAGTGAGGGTATAATGAGAGGTTTTAATTTCTATTTTCGAATAATATTCCCAAATATATTTGTACATATAGGGTGGGCCATGTAACATTTTAAATTAGAATCGGTTATAAAAGAAAAAGTACTGATTATTTTTTCAAATTTTTGGTTTTATTGAAAAGGTTGAAATTTGTCATTTAATAATGGAACATAATATCAATCATATGTCTACCACTGCTGGCTCGACAATACCTCATCCAATCAGTCCAATTTTTCGATTGTTCCGGCTCGAATCTCTTCAATGGCAACTTCGATTTCATGTCTCAAACCTTCAATTTTCTATGGATGGTTTGCATAACATTTATGCTTAATGGCTCCTCACAAAAAAATTCCAAAGGGCTCAAATCACGGCTCCGAGGCGGCCAATTGACATCACTATTTCGGCAGGTCATTCGATTTTCAAAAAGAGTGGTTGGGTTGGCTGTGTGACATGTGGTGCCGTCCTGTTTAAACCAAATGCCGTCCATGCCATTCTCTTGAATTTTTGGACGGTAACGAAGGTTCCTTGCTCATTTTCGAAGAAAAATGTCCCGATGATGCCGCCAGCCCAAGATTCACACCAAATAGTGACTCGTTGTGTATGTATTGGCATCTCAATAGTCACCTATAGGTTCATTGAATCCCATTTGCAGCAATTTTGCTTATTGACATAGCCAAAAACTTAAATGTATTAGGTTATAAAAAATGTATCTATTTTGTATTTTTAATAGAAATACAATATTTGTGTCCGAGACTTAAAACTTGATTTCTTGTGTATATTAAGGAATACTGATTCATAAAATCTAGGCAAAAACAATTTACCAAAATTCTATTTTTTGTGATGGAAAGAAACTTTAATATTTCCAATATCATTTTGATGGCTATTCGTTTATTTGTGTTTTCCTCGTTGGGATACTAACTATTAGATAATGAAAAAATATATTTTAATGTCAGGGTTTAACGGATTTTATGGTACCCGAAAAACGATAGACTAAAAAACATGTTTTGTTTTTAAATTCACTTACAAAAAGAGTCATAACTTATACATTTATCCATAGATATTTTTCAAATAAGCATTTCTTCTTAATAATTTTAATATTTTTTATTTTTTTTTTCTTTTTTATGAATTCCTCTTGTCAACAGATAAAACTATTTTTTAAATCAATTTTTTTTTGTGGACTATTTCTGAACCACATAGGATATTCGCAATCAGCTACATTTTGGTATTTGATATATTGATGAAAATAAGCTTCATCTAAAACCACGATTTTTCGGTAAAATACTTCCAAACTGCCAAACAATATTCAGACCATTGGGCGAAGCATCGGATGGTAAAGAGGCTTCAATTGTTGGACCAATTGAACTTTGTAAGCCTTCATACCGAGGTGATACAACAAGTTTGACAAAAAAAATTAATTTTGTAATATTAAAATTTTAATATGGATATTTCCAGGTTTTCGGACGTGATTTTAAAGAAAAATATAGTCATTATAATTATTAATTATTCCTCTTTTGAATAATACACGAGATGTGTTATATTTTATGTAAGATGTGGATTTGTCAATGCCTATGATTTAGGTCAAAAATCCGTATTCTCATGCATAGAAATTCAAAAGCTTGCGAATTGTTTAATTTTTGTATGTTACTATTTTGTAAAATAATCTGGATTAATATAGTAACGTTTGTATGCGTGAAAAATTTTCAGTATAAACTAATGCAATATGTGAGAAAAGTTTTTGAAAATACAAAAAAATTAGACTTGTACTGATTTCACATTCATCTTAAAGCCTGAGTAAACTAATTTATTGCAACAACATTCGTACAAAATCCAGGATGTAATGCAAGAATGCTTTAAGTAGATATTGTAAATTAATTCAGGCGGAAAATCTTCCGCAGGTATCGTTTTAAATCCATAGGACTTTAATAAATCCAGCATAATCTTAAACCTTTTAGTATTCAGCATAAAGCCCAACCGCCAAAGCTTCTTAAGTTTCCTCCTGCTGCTGCAGACATTCGGCGAACTGTGTGCAGCATGACGCGCAAACATTTGTCTGGTTAGTACGTTGTCGTAACTCAACATTTTCTGCTTATTTGTAAGAAAATATCTTTATAATTAGATTGTGGCATCTCTTCTTAAGTATCTTTTAGCTATTTTGTCCGTCCGTCTGTCTGTCTGTCTCTCTTTCTCCATCCCTGTTCTAGGCTATCTACTCCGCCATTGTTTCATTCTCCTTCCGAGAAGCGAGGCGTTATTAGCCTGCTTAACATTCCACATAGTTGACCCTTTTATGGAATGCTGTTAAAATTAATGAATGGAGGCTTTTTCCCTAATTAATTACAGAGACTGCTGACAGTTTCTCGGAAAGCGTCAACATCGCAGCCAAGAAAGAAGACGCTGAAGGTTGCAAGTGAAACGATAATTTGAATGTGGTGGTGCTGCTGGTATCCATGATGTTTCAAGTCAATTGTTTGACTTGAAAATGTTCAAAAGTGTTTAATTTACACCACGACATGACTGGCTGTCTGACTGACAACTGGCATAATGAAGAAGTCATTTTGGTAAAATTGACAAAGCTGTATGTAATCGAATTCATTGTTAGCAAATGATTTGTGGGGTCGTACGAAATGATTATGTCTGTCAGACACTTAATTTGAAATTGTGTTGAAAGTTGTGGCAATATTTTTGAAATGGATACAAGAAAAATTTAAATTGTAGACGCAAAAGAATTAAAGAAATGATTTTTAAATTTTTGTCGCGAATAGCTAAAACGCAGGAAAATGTTATTTTTTTAAAAAGCCAAACTAAAGAAATAAATATAAATAAAAAACAAGTAAAAACGGCGATAAGTTCGGCCGGGCCGAACTTTATATACCCTCCACCATGAATTGCATTCCACAGAGGTTGTAGGTTTTCGTAGAAGTGCAGTAATATTACAGGAAAATATAAATTTTTAATATAGCCAAACCAAAACAAGTACAAATATTGAAAAAATAATTTTATAAATAAATATGAAATATTTATTATTTCAAACCACGCTTATAAGCAAGGTTGCTAATACGTCAATTCAAAAAATAAACATTCTTCTACTTATATTTTCAAAAAGCTTAAATACCATAAATATTGATGAATAGTGGATGCTACAGTTGGTTGTATTTCCATTCTATTTCAATTCCAAAAATACAAATTTTGAAAATCCATTATCAGACGTACATAATGCAAAATAGTCTAACTTCACGATTCAACCAATTTTTGCCGTAAAAGAAAAAAACTTTTTATTTTGCGTAGTTATGCAGTCAGAGGAATGTATACACCGAATTCCATGATTCCAGCTGCGCCCATTTGGTTGGTACCATTTGAACCCCCTTGACGTTTCTACGCAATTATAATTTCATCATTCTAGCTGTAGTCGTTTAGTTGGTACTATTTGTATCCCTCTGTACCATTGTATTCCTTGAAAGTACGAATTTCGAAAAATTCTACTATTTTACGTGTCTACGCAGTCAGAGGAATGTATACTCCGAATTTCATGGCTCTAGCTGCGGTTATTTGATTGGTTATACTTGTATCCTCTTTTTTCATTTTAACCCCAAAAAGTATTTCGAAAAATCTGTTTATTTTCCGTGTCTACGAAATCAGAGGAATGTATACACCGATTTTCATTATTCTAGGTGTAGCCGTTTGGTTGGTACCATTTTTATCCCTCCGTACCCATTGTATCCCTTGAAAGTACGAATTTGGAAAAAAAACTTTTATTTTTCATGTCTACGTAGTCAAAGGAATGTTTACTCCGAATTTCATGATTCTAGCTGCGGTCATTTGGTTGGTACTATTTTTATCCCCTTTTTTCTATGTTGCCCCAAAAAGTACGAATTTCGAAAAATCAGTTTATTTTCCGTGTCTACACAGTCAGAGGAATGTATACTCCGAATTTCATTATTCTAGGTACAGCAGTTTGGTTGGTACCATTTTTATCCCTCTATTCCCATTATACCCCTTAAAAGTACGAATTTGGGGAAAATACTTTTATATTATGTATCTACTCAATTTGAGGAATGTACACACCGAAATTCGTGTTTCTAGCTGTTATCGTTTAATATGTACCATTTTTATCCCTTTTTTGCCCCATTTCACCCCCTACAAATAAGAATCACTTTATGGTGCACGTTTTTTCTATAAGGGAAATGAGCATACCAAATATCAAGCAAATAGAAACAGACATATTCAAAAAACGCTAAAATATTAAGGATTATTATGGATATTTTTAGTGTTTGTGAGGGAAAAAATTTTCCCTTTGGTCCGATTTCGCCCCGTTTCAATCCCAACCGATCTACGACTATAAGACACATTTATGGAAAATTTGAACGTTCTAGCTCCTTTCGTTTAGATGCTAGCGTGCTTTCAACAGACGGACGGACGGACATGGCTAGATCGTCTTAGAATTTTATGACGATCGACAATATATGTATATACTTTATAGGGTCCCAGGTCGATATTTCAAGGTGTTACAAACGGAATGACAAAAACCCCCATCCTATGGGGGAGGGGGTTATCGGATCGAAAAAACATATATATATATATATCGTTTTAAGGGTGCTGCGATAAGCTTTCTAATGACACCCATATTGACCCGATCCGATGAAAAACATGGAAGATATCGAGGACTATATCTACGAACTTTCAGGGCCCATAACTCGGGAAATGTGGGCCGCCGCCAACAATTTTTTTTGTTATTTTAATAAGAATAAAAAGTTGTACGCATGGTGTGATTTTTGAACAAATTGGAGCTCTTGTGGTAAACTAGATATAAGCCCAGATTTTCCGTTCCCCACTGATATTTCTAGCTCTTCGAAATTTCTCTGATATCCTTAATTTCCAAGTAATATGTATGTAATATCAACTATGTAAATTGTATTAGTCTGCAAATTGGCATAATGTAAACGTAGCATAAGAATACATTGTTTATGTACTTACCGCAGACTGCACAGTTTTCGCTATCTGATGTTAAAGCTATTATTATCTCCCCCACAAGAAAGCTTTCTCGTAAGACATTCCTGATCTTACAAGTTCTCTTTCTCTCTCTCACTGTCTCTCAATTGCTCTGTTTGACACAGTTATCTAAACCAACAACAAGCATTTGTGTCTTTTGTGTTTGTTACTTTCTGCGCATAATATGATGAAATTCGATCACAAATTTATATTTCGATGTATTTTTTCTATAATAGTTGCAATTTGCTTATCGATGATTCGTTTGTAACAATTTCGGCACCTAAACAATACATAAACACAATAGTATAAGGCACACACAAGAAAAAAACACTATTCTCTAAATTATTTCACTTTTTTGACACATTATCATATACACAAAGAACTATTAAGGATTTTTCGCATATTTTCAATAATCCGCGTAATTGTTTTATATACATTTTATACACTTCAATCGACTCGAAACGTTTTTACATGTTACCGGCGCACATTCACAAAATTAACTGAGACCACAAAGAAAATAAACAAAGACAAGATCTACTGCAGGGTTGGATTAGTTGGGATCTAATAAAATGTTGTTAGGCTTACCACTACCACTTAAACGTGTTTTTCAGCTTATGGCTTTTTCTGACTGACTACGGAATCGAGCTTTTTACCCTTTTCAGACTGCATGCGAAATCAAACGATTTCAGCTTAAGGTCGATTTACAAATATAAAATTTGTATATAATCTGATATAGCCAAACCAAATACAAATATTGAAAAATTAATTTTATAAATAAATATAATACTTTAATTATTTCAAACCACGCTTATAAGGTAATGCTACCAATACGTCAATTCAAAAAATAAATATTCTTATATTTATATTTTCAAAAATATTTTCAAAGCCAAAAATATTGGTAGATAGTGGGTGCTACAGTTGGTTGTATTTCCATTCTATTTGAATTCCAAAAGTACAAATTATGAAAATCCATTATAAGACGTACATAGTGCAAAATAACCTAACTTCATGATTCAACCAATTTTTGCCGTAAAAGAAAAAGTACGAATTTGGAAAAAAAAAATTTTATTATGCGTGTCTATGCAGTCAGAGGAATGTATACACCGAATTCCTTGATTCCATTTGGTTGGTACCATTTTTACCCCCTTGACGTTTCTACACAATTAGAATTTTATCATTCTAGCTGTAGTCGTTTAGTTGGTACTATTTTTATCCCTCTGTCCCATTGTATCCCTTGAAAGCACTAGTTTCGAAAAATTCGTCTATTTTTCGTGTCTACGCAGTCAGAGGAATGTATACACCAAATTTCATGACTCTAGCTGCGGTCATTAGATTGGTACTATTTTTATCCCCTTTTTTTCATTTTAACCCCAAAAAGTACAAATTTTGAAAAATCCGTGTACTATACTTATCTATGCAATCAGAGGAATGTATACACCGAATTTCATTATTCTAGGTACAGCCGTTTGGTTGGTACCATTTTTATCCCTCTATTCCTATTTTATCCCTTAAAAGTACGAATTTGGAAAAAATACTTTTATATTATTATCTACTCAATTAGAGGAATGTACACACCGAATTTCGTGTTTCTAGCTGTTGCCGTTTAATATGTACCATTTGTATCCCTTTTTTGTCCCATTTCACCCCCTACAAATAAGAATCACTTTATGGTGCACGTTTTTTGAAAATCGAGTGAATATAATAGTTTATTTATTAATTTATATTTATGGTCCGATTTTACTCAAATTCCAAATGTGTGTATGGATCCAAATTTGGCATTTGAAAATCGAGTGAATAAAATAGGTTATTTATAAATTTATATTTATGGTCCGATTTTACTCAAATTCCAAATGTGTGTATGGCTGGACATGAGAAAATTGTGTATGGATGTTTGGAACAGGCAGGCGGCGTATTGGATATACATAATTTGTAAACCCTCCACAGCATTAACTTGTTTGTCAGAACTATGTCATGAAAAATGAGTTTTTAAAAACCCCAATAATTCTCAGAATTTCACGAGAAGATTTTTGAAAGAAAATGCGAAATTTTACTTTTTATTTAAAATTTTCATTTTTGATTAGTACCACTTTGCTGCTCCAATATCTCGTGTATTTTGGACCACTATAAATAACAAAAAAATAAACTTCTGGGAAATTTCTCAATTTTCTCAACAGATGCATAATATTAAATATATGGAAAATATAAATATATGAAAATATATGAAATGGCATCCAGTACGACTTTCTTCAATTTAAGTCTATTTTTTACTTAAATTTACTACGTGCGTACTGGAATCATAACAATTTAAAAAGAAAAAAAAAACAAGTAAAAAGACGTTAAGTTCGGCCGGACCGAATCTTATATACCCTCCACCACGGAGTGCATTCCACAGTATTACCAGCAGATTAAAGGATGTCAACATAGAAGTACAGAACCATATTACGAAAATTGTGATATTTTTATGCACATTACTATATTTGATTACTATTTCAAACTATAATGTATACTTATGCGCACTGTTTAAAATCTACTACTATAAACAAATACAATGCTGTAATTGTGAAAGTGACCATGACGAAAATATTAGGCGATTGACAGTCTCCATTAGGGAGAAGCATTTTCAGATACTGACAAAGTGACTGCATTATTTTGAGAAGAAAAGTACAAATTTTAAAGATATCCCCATTCGCCCCATGCTCCGCCCAAATGAACAAATTTCAAAAAAAAAACCTTTTTGTTTCGACTCTTCATAGTTAGAACACAGAATACACACCGAATATATACACCGAATTTCATGATAGCAACTTCAGCGGTTTGGAAGGTCCCATTTTATCCCTCTTTTTCAATTATATCACTTAAAAGTACGAAAAAATCCCTATATACGTGGGTATGCGATTATAGGGATGTACACACCGAATTTCATGATTCTAGCTGTTGTCGTATCATTGGTACCATATTTAATCCCTTTTTGTCCCATTTCGTCCGCTAAAACTTTTATTATCTATGTGGTGCTTCCAAGCTACTGTATGAAAATCAGAAATTTAATTAATAAACCAAGGCTACCAATATTTTTATACTATGTATATATAATGGAAATAATACTTCATAACGTAAGTATAAGGCAGCAATCATAAATAGCCTAAATATTGGGGAACAGAGAATGTATTTTCAGCTACCGTCGTTTGGTTTGTTGTATTTCCATCCTACTTTAATTTCAAAAGTATAAATTTTGAAAATAACTTATCTCTCACGTACGCAGACAACTTCATGATTCTACAATTTTTTGTCGTAAAAGCAACAACATAAAGTACGAATTTGAAAAAAAAAATATTTTATTAACCGAATTCCATGATACTATCTGCGGCCATTTTTTATCACCTTTTTCGCATTTTACTCCTTGAAAGTACGACTTTCGAAAATTTCATCATTCTAGCTGTAACCTTTAGTTGGTACTATTTTTATGCCTCTTGCTCCCATTGAATCCCTTGAAAGTACGAATTTGGAAAAAACTTTTTTCGTGTCTACTCAGTCAGAGGAATGTATACAGCGAATTTCATGGTTCCATTTGTTTGGTACAATTTTTATCCTCTTTTTCCATTGTGCACCCTATAAGTACGAATTTCGAAAATTTCCTTTATTTTATGTGTCTACGCAACCAGAGGAATATATACACCGAATTTCATTATAAAGAGTGATTTTTTTGAGGTTAGGATTTTCATGCATTAGTATTTGACAGATCACGTGGGATTTCAGACATGGTGTCAAAGAGAAAGATGCTCAGTATGCTTTGACATTTCATCATGAATCGTCTTACAAACGAACAACGCTTGCAAATTATTGAATTTTATTATCAAAATGCGTGCTCTGTTAAAAAAGTTCATTGCGCGCTTCCATTTTATGGTCAGTTTAATCGACCCACTGAAGCGGCTATTCGGGCTATTGTGACTAAATTTCGCACTAAATTTACATTGTTGGACATTAAACCACCAAGACGCTTACGTAGAGTACGAACTGAAGAAAATATCGCAGCTGTATCGGCCAGTGTTAATGATGACCACCAATTTTCGATTCGTCGCCGTTCGCACCAATTGGGTCTCTGTTACTCAAAAACGTGGAAATGCCAAAATTGGACTAAGCGGATGGACCACCTAAGACGCAGCCGCGGTCAACATTTAAATGAAATTATCTTCAAAAAGTAAATGTCATGGACCAATCTAACGTTTCAAATAAAGAACCGATGAGATTTTGCAAATTTTATGAGTTTTTTTAAAAAAAAAGTTATCAAGTTCTTAAAAAATCACCCTTTACAAGGTGCAGCCATTTGGTTGGTACTATTTTTATCCCTCTATCCCCATTTAACCCATTAAAAGTACGAATTTAGAAAAAATGTTTTTATATTATGTATCTACTCTATTAGAGGAATGTACACGCCAAATTTCGTGTTCCTATCTGTTGTCGTTTGATAGGTATCATTTTTATCCTTTTTTGTCCCATTTGCCCTTTGTGCCCATTTATGCTATAAAGGGAATGCGCATTGCAAATATCAAGTAAATACAAGCTAATATGTTCAGAAACATGTAGAAATTTTCTAAATATTAGGGGTATTTTCAGTCCTTGTGAAGGAAAAATGTTTCCCTCTGGGCCGATTTCGCCCACTTTCAATCCCAACCGATCTGCTCATTTCGTTCGGCCGCTATCGTGCTTGCAACAGACAGACAGACGGACATGGCTATATCGTCTTAGAATTTTACCACGACCCAGAATATATATACTTTATGGGGTCTCCGATGAATATTTTAAGGTGTTACAAACTGAATGACAAAGTGAATATACCCCCATCCTGGAGGTGGAGGGTATAAAAACTAAAAACTCCAAGTAACTCAATTGTATTCTCAATACTGAATACTGTATTCCTTTTGAGGAATATATCAATGAGACTTTCATGAAACTAAGAAAACATTATCCTTGGTATACTATGTCTCTCACTGTCCACGGAAATATTACTATAAAGTCGTTAGGCTTGTCTATTGGCTGCTTTTCGGAAGAAGCTCTGGAAGCCAGTAATGAAGTCTTTAGGAGTTTTCGAGCTGAAAAGAACCGACAGTTTTCACGAAAGTTGCTAGCCTTTCGGGGTTATTTGCATCGTAAACACATTCTAGACTTACAAAAAGCTAATCGAAAAAAAAACATCTGAAATTTTGGTCTTTCAATGGATAAATGATTTGACATTTGACGATTGACATGATTTTCCTCCCAATAACGAGATTCTATAGAAGTGAAACTATAGGTCACTAATAGGAAAACTCATACTCAGTTTCTTATTTCGTGATCGTTTGGCCTTTTTACATGACTTTTAATTTCCAAAGGATGTAAAGGTTTCAAAAATTTAGTTTCATACTTTTGCGTATCATACAATGGCGATATGGGAATCAAATGAAAGAGAAGAACATTTGTTAAATATACTTTTAATTTCATGCGTCTATCTATGTTAATTTAACAACCATTTAAATTTTTCTCCTTTAAAAATTTTATGTAGATTATTCATGTTTTAATTTTTGAGGGGGAAAATTTGAAATGATTGAATTTATTTTCAAAAAATAACTTTATATCAGACTAGAATGTGTTTACGATTCAAATAACCCCATATTTCAGTTTATACTTCACATTGAACCCACTGGTAATTAACAGTATGAAAACAATTTGCGGCCCTTAATAGGTTAGAAATTTCTAAAAATTGTAATTGGTTATCATTGCCTCTCAAACGAGCCACTAAAAACATACATCGAACTAAAAATGTGGAAGTTATTGCGGTTTTTATAAAAATTGCATCAAAAATTGCACTAAAATAGTATAAATATGCCCATTATACTGGGTCATATTACAAGTTTTTAATATGGTTTGATAAGGCTCGGGTCGGATTTTAATTTCTAGGGTTTTTTTTCAATATCATTCTCATCGTGAATTTTATTTAAGAAAAATCTGATTTATAGATTTTTTGAACGCGTCCAGCTCATGAACGGACAATGATAAAAGCGAAATATTTTAGGAGAATACATAAAACAAACCAATCTTTCGTTTTAGTCGGGAACATCAACAACATTTTTTCCTTCCTCACAAAAGAAGCCACTACATATGGTGTCATATTTTATTTTTCCAAAATGATTTGAAGAAAGCCTAGCCTACACAGTTTAATTACAAATTTTAAGCCATAATAGCTAATTCGATATCTTGGAATAACGGTGATTTAAGGATTTCTTTGCAGTGTCATATTTGAGAGACATAAACGTACTAAATTATCGAGGGAACAACTATTTTTGCCAATCATGGCATCGCAGTACGTATTTACATATATACTCCAAAATTTAATTATGTGAGATTTGACCCAACACATCTTTTTATTGAAAAAACGCTGCATTGTTTTTATAACCGGGTATGAATCACGTACATATTATTACTCATTCAAAATTTCATCCAGATCCAAGCTTGTTTGTGGATTTTACAGACTTTTGACCACATTTTCCCATTTCTGTCCATAGTGTACCGACGAGATTCAGTCGTTCTAACCGATTGTCGTTAAAAGCAATACTATTCTATTAAATATAACATTTTCGGGACTTGGAACTTTCGTCGTTATAACCGGCACAATATACGCCATGTATAATATAAACAATATAAATGATTTCGACTATATATACCTATTTATATGTATCATTTATCTTGGCATACCTTTCGCATATTGCAAGTGTGTCTCACTTTTTCCCATTAAAAAATAAAACCTTTTAAATTTTATGTTTTTCTCCCTTTAAAGATCCCTTCGCCTCCTGCACTTCCAGCACATTTCAAATTCAAATTTTCACTTAGTTTTTATGCTCTCTATCCGTCATTATTGATTTATGTAGATAAGCCCTATTACACGACAACAACACGGCAAAGAAAAAAGTACGAACGACAAACACACACACGCACCCAGACTCAAAAAGAATAAAGCAACAACAGCAAAAAAGTATTTGCATTCATTCATACCTTTCACTTCCACTTGGTTCTCTATATTTCCAGCATCTCATTATGTTGTTAAAGGCGCAGAAGACACCCACTCAACTACGCATCCTTCTTTTCAGCCAACTCCATGATGGGCTTTCAAAAGGTAAGTGATGGAAAAAAATTGTTGAGATTTTTTTGCTGGGGTTTCTGAAAATAAATTCAACCTTCTTTAAGAACCAGCCAGGTTGGCTGGCTGGCAGGCTGGCAGGGCTGAATGCCTTAGAGCTGCCAAAAACATGACCGACATCCTCATCATCGGCTGTGTCTTTGGGTTTGGTGGGTTATCTAAACAACAGCAAAGACTGGCAAAGTTTTGTTTTGATTAAAATTTGAATAATAATTTCGCTTTTTAACATCATTATTATTGTAATGATGACGATAGCGATGCCAATGATGAGGCTGACACTGATAGGTGTGCTCATATACACGAGTATATTCGGTTCGACCTACAAAGGAGCGGAGTCATGATGGAGGGTTTTAATGAAATATTTAAGATTTTGATTGAAATGAAATTTAATTATTTCCTTTAAAGCTGAAATTAGCATAGCGCAGAAATCGCGCAAGTGCTATGGTGATTAACACCTCATTTCCATAGAAAATGTATGTTGAAATATTTAATGGAGTTGAAGGCGTTTTTGCGCTACACTTTCGCTGGATTTTTAAAGTTAGTCATGAATTTCTTGCAACGTCTTAGCAAAAGAGGGAATACATTAACAATCAGGTAGATTGTACTATATGAACACGATAGTCTCAAAACAATCACTAAAAAATGATTTTTTAAATGAGTTGTGTATAAATCATATCAAGCCAAATATTATTATACCCTCACTCCACAGAGTAGGAGGGTACATGTAAATTGGGAGAGAAAAATGAGTAACGCATTGAAGGAGTGACTTAAGACCCCAAGTATGTTTGGACCAAATCCGTTTCACGACTTTTGAGTCATGACCGTCTGGTTGGTGTACACGATAACTCTCGGAAGGAGCTAAGAAATCAATTCAAACTATGTACATGCTAATATTTTTCCAAACTTAGTTTAAATTTGAAGATGGACGAAATTGCAACACCCCTTCTGGTACCTACCACAGTAATGGTCCATATTTCTACTTTCAACTAAAAACAATGTAACTTCCACACGTATTTTCGGAATCAGCTCTATTTTGGTATTTGATAAAGTATTTTAATCACTTTCAGTGTACAACATATGGCTGGTTTTGCCACGCCCCTTCCCGTAACTCCCACACAAATCACCCTAAACTACGAATAATTAAAACTGTTATAACTTATATAAATAATCGGAATTCTGTGAAATTTGATATTTGGCAATACTTTTTTAGCTGTTACAATCGCATGGAATATGGGCTATAGTGCCAAACTCCTTCTTGTGCCTCTCACACAAAGGACATAATCCTTGGTTATAATAAAACTGATATAATATCCTTGCGGGTAGTGAAAATCATTTGAAATTTGATATTTGAAAAGGTTTTTATAATCAGTTTAAACATAAACAAGTAAAAACGGCGTTTAGTTCGGCCGGGCCAAACTTTATATACCCTCCACCATTGATTGCATTCCACAGAGGATGTCGATTTTCGTAGAAGTGCAGTAATATAACAGGAACATATAATTTTTTTATATAGCCAAATCAAAACAAATAATAATAATAATAATTTTATAAATAAATATAATATTTTAATTATTTGAAACCACGCATATAAGGCAAGGCTACCAATACGTCAATTCAAAAAATAAATATTCTTCTATTTATATTTTCAAAAAGCTTGAATACCATAAATATTGGTTGATAGTGGGTGCTTCATTTTGTTGTATTTTCATTCTATTTTAATTCCAAAAGTACAAATTTTGAAAATGCAACTTCATGATTCAACCAATTTTTGCCGTAAAAGAAAAAGTACGAATTTCGAAAAAAAAACTTTTTATTTTGCGTGTCTATGCAGTCAGAGGAATTCCATGATTCCAGCTGCGGCCATTTGGTTGGTACTATTTGTACCCCCTTTTTCATTCTAACCCCAAAAAGTACGAATTTCGAAAAATTCGTTTATTTTACGTGTCTACGCTATCAGACGAATGTATTCACCTAATTTCATTATTCTAGGTGTAGCCGTTTTGTTGGTACCACTTTTATCCCTCTGTACCTATTGTATCCCTTGAAAGTACGAATTTGGAAAAAAACCTTTTATTTTCCATGTCTACATAGTCACAGGAATGTATACTCCGAATTTCATGACTCTAGCTGTGGTCATTTGATTGGTACTATTTTTATCCCCTTTTTTTCATTTTAACCCCAAAAAGTACGAATTGTGAAAAAATCCGTGTATTTTACGTGTCTATGCAATCAGAGGAATGAATACACCGAATTTGATTATTCTAGGGGCAGCCGTTTGGATAGTACCATTTCTATCCCTCTTTCCCATTTTACCCCTTAAAAGTACTAATTTGGAAAAAACACTTTTATATTATGCATCTACTCTATTAGAGGAATATACACACTGAATTTCGTGCTTATAGCTGTTGTCGTTTAATATGAACCACTTTTATCCCTTTTTTGCTCCATTTCGCATCCTACAAATAAGAATCACTTTATGGAAAAATATGTTTAAATACTCTAAAATATTAGGGATTATTATGGGTATTTTTAGACCTTATGAGGGAATTTTTTTCCCCTTTGGGCCGATTTCGCCCCATTTCAATCCCAACCGATCTACGACTATAAGACGCATTTATGGAAAATTTGAACGTTCTAGCTCCTTTCGATTAGATGCTAGCGTGCTCTTAACAGACGGACGGACATGGTAAGATCGTCTTAGAATTTTATTCAAGAATATATATACTATATAGGGTCTAGACGATATTTCAAGGTGTTGTAAACGGAATGACAAAGTTAGTATACCCCCATCCTGGAGGTGGAGGGTATAAAAATATTTACGTTTCAGCCACGCTTCTTCTTGCACCTCCACACATTTGTCTCTATCCTAGGTAAAATTGAATGCTTTATAACTCCTTTGCCAGTGTCTGAAATCAATTATAACTTCATATTTGATCATAGTTTTACAATTATTAACAAATATGGTGCTAAGCTAAATTTATGATCTTCCATACATATGTTCTCTGAAAGTGAGGGTATATATAAGTCGGTTTAGCCGACTGACGTTTTCTTACTTGTTTTTTAGATTGCTTTTTCTAAGCACCTACACTGTGGAACAAAATTAAACTTTAAAACAAAGATCTAAACGCAGAACTCAACTTAAATACTTGGAATAAATTAATACTTAAAATGCATTTCCTAGTTAATTTCACATTTTTTTAAAGTCATCTGTTCAATAAATTAACTTATCCCATTTTATGATGGTGTTAGTCCATGTTTTTATTGGCTTAAAAGATGATTGAGGAAAAATTGATACAGGACCATACAAACCAATTATCCGACTAGTTTCTTCACACGGTGCCCAATGACTAATCAATATCGCCATTGTCAAAACCAAATAATCTGGTTGTTGTAGAACTTTGTCTCACTATTAAACATTTTGTTTTTTTTCCGAAAACAACCCTGTTTAATGACATACATTTAAGGTAAATCGATTTATGCCAAGCGTCTATTACGTACTAAGTACTTAGTACATAAATACAATATGTTTTGTTATCCAATGAAGAAGTTTGCTTGGTTGGTGAAATTTTTTATATATCTTTATCCCGCTAAAATCCCAGTTCAAATCAAATATTGATTACAGACCAAAAAAATGCAAACGAAAAAATTAAAACAAATAACAAAATTTTAAAGTGTTGTCATTCGATTCGATTGTTGTCGGAATCGAAATTAAAATCTGCAAAAAAATGTAGGTTGTTGCAGAATCAAAGTGGAAGTAGATCATTTTCGTAATTGAGAACCAGTTGCGATATGAATTGTTGTTTTGAAAAGTTGCAGCTAGTTTACAATACACATCAAAAAGCTTGAGACTTTCGGGTGTATATATATCGCATAGGGAAATTTGCAATTTGCATATCGATCATTTTATGTCAAACCGAACACCTTTTTTACATCATCATTTCCGATTTCGTTGAAACTTTATACGATAACTAAACTTTATAAAATATTTGATTCGTAGAGGACAAAAAAAACCTATATATTTTTTTTTCAAAATATATGACCAATTGAAAATTGCGAAAATCAAGAAAAACGTGCCGAGGTATGAACATTGAAAATGAGTGGGCACAACTCAAAGAATGATGGCTTATTTTAAAGGTAATTATAAGTACTTTTCGCCGGCGTCCTTGGCTATTGGCTGCTACTGACAACAATTTTGTGTATTTCTAATTTTTCTTCTTCTTTTGTATTTTTCACTATGAAAACACCAACCTAAAAATTCAGAAAAAAATATAGGCATATTCCTTGATCGATTCTATTTTGATTTTTCTAATTTTCAAATGGTCCAATCTTTTGAAAAAAAAAATCGGTTTTTTAAAAATACGAGTAAAATATTTTTAACAGTAGATTATGTCTGCGAAAAAATCGTTAAAATCGGAGTCGTGGTCGTATTTTTTACGAAAATCGTTCGTTTCGATATGGAATGAACGATATACGGCTTATAACAGTATTATAACATTATATATGGTTGGGTTCCATTACCAAAACGAAAATTCAAATAACTGGAATTCAAATGTATTAGATTCAAAACAAAGATTCAAACAAAGACAAAAAATTGTAACGCTTATGAAATAATCGGAAGTCTTATTTAATTATTTTTCAAAGACTTATACTTATATTTCAATAAATTTATCTTTTTGTCAGTTTTTTTCACTGAAATTTTACGTTTATGTTTTCTGTGTAAGATTACAATCAAATTATGTGCTTCATTAAATTCGAAACGAATAGAAGAATCATTTGCAATCACATAATCACTGCTTGGAAACCAAACCCACCACAATCTTTTAGGTTATCTGTGATAATATGACAGAGATTTAAATCAATATCAGATGACATAATAAAAAAAATAAAATCACACACATACACACAGAAATCACACAAATGAGTGGGCATATAAATCCGATTTGTATCACAAAAAAACAAACAACAACCACATCAAATGGGAAATAACAAATGTAGCAAAAAATCGAATGTGACATACTCCGGCGGCGGCTTTATTACCGAACTTGTGGCACATTTGAACCTCCAGCATTGGATGCCACCACTTTAATACGCGACGTTGACTTTTGTGCTTCATCTTCTTCAATTTCTTTTTTTTGCTGTTGTTTCTTTTGCTACTCAATCCGAGGGAATGAAAACAAACAGTCGTAGTTCGTGTTTTTTTCGTACTTGTTTGGCAACAAGTATTCTTTTCACATCAGATATCCTTGTGTAGGTATTGTTATCGCTGATGCTGTTGTTGTTGCGTGATATATATCTCTAGTCCTTGCCACAAGTATCGCTTACTGACACAGGCACAGACACAGTGAGAGACACATAGCCACGCAACACGTGTGCGACATCATTACCGGCATCATTTGTCTTTATGTTGCCTCTTAGGCATTCACCAGAAATGTATCCACAACATAAACATAACGGGCCTACCTACCTACACACTTACATCATCCTTGGCTATCATCCATTGCCCCCCAGGCTGTGTCAGTGTGTGTGTGTGTGCTTGCCGAATGGTATTATATGTATGTCAGTTGTACAAGGATATCCAGGAGTTATTTATCCATTCATACATACATATCAGCAAGTATGTAAGTAAGGAAAATCCTTATGAGGCCTAATAACTTAAACCTATTGCAAATCGATAATAATTGCAACAAATTTGTTAAGCTGATGAAGTTTGCCATGCAGGGGCAGGGAGTCAGGCAGGCTGGCAGGTATCATCATAAGTTATCTGATTTTATATTAGTTCTTAACCGGCTTTTCGTGGCCTATAACTACAAAAACTCACACAGTGTTTACAAAAGAGAATTCCGGAGGAAGTAGTTCGAGGTTCCCCAAAAATTTAAGGAAACCCCAAATTTTTTCATAATTTATGAATATTTCATTTTGTATTGCTCCTAATCTACCTGATATGTAATTAAATTAAAAACATCTTATTAACTATAAGAGATAACAACCCAATTTAATACCCACTTTCATTTTTGAAGAGTTTATCTTTTTTAAAGATATCATTTATTTTCAAACAACTGTGCAACTTCTACTCCAACTCCAAGTTGCACTGCTTAAATCACAATCGTTGTTGCTGTTGTCATTGCTAAATCTCTTTGAAATTTATTTGCTGATTCGTGTTGTTGTTATTGCTGTTGTTGTATTGATTTGTATGGATTTTAAATGGGATTTGTTCATTCATTGATTTCCATTGTCTTGAAGGTAGAGACAACGGCTACAAATAAATGAGATTAGTTTTTTGATTAATTGCTGACATTTCAATTGTGACTTTTTCGTTATTAAATGCCATTTAATATACCCACGGATGTGTGTACATTAGGGAGGGTATTTAGAAAAAATAATTTGTTATTTGTAGGAATGATATCCAAAATCAATAAAGGGTTACTATTGTAAGCATTATTTCATTTAAAAACAAGTAAGTAAAGGCTAAATTCAGCCGTGGATGACTAAATGATACCCTGCACCATTCCCTGCGTATTATTACGAAACCCAGATGTTTTATGGGCGGTGGGACGATTTTACATAGCCCATATACATTATACAATATACTATAGATGCACCTTTAGTCAAATTTAACGGATATGGTAAAACTGATGAAATTATTTTGCATTATGTTACTTACTTGGGAACAAATATAAAGGCTATATTCGCAAATATTTGCTGTAATAACTTGAACCTTGAATATATGAGCAGTGGTTTTGTGTAATGCTTGACTTTTACTGAAGTATAATGTGATGTGGAAAATACGCCTAAATCGTATCGGAGATCTATTTGAGTGGGGTCTACATAAAAACAAGAACCCATGTGGAGGTAATATGGAAACATGGACCAATATGGTCCACTTCAACAGTAGGTGTTCCTATGTCAAATAATCCATGATGAGGAAAATTTGATCTAAATCCAATGTAATTTGTCGGTTTAAGGCGGTAATAATGGAAATTGGAGAGACAGTTGTATGGGGCTATTTGAAAACATGGGACCATACGGTCCAATTTTAGGTAGGTATTCTGAGATTAACCCATTAACGCTCTCTGTCCCCATACGAGGTTACATGTTTATTGACACATTGCTACCAAAAATTTTCTTTTGGACATTATGGGGTTAAATATAAAATGATCTGGAAAATGTTATCAAGATCCGATGACAAATGCCGATTTACAGCGTTAATAAGATAAATAGGACAGACACTTGGGGTTAAATAATAACATGGTCCAACACAGTACCATTTAGGTATTCCTAGTTGAAATATATCAAAACAGAACAACATTTGATCAAGAACCGATGTAAAATTAACGGTTTTAGAGTTGCAAGTAACACCGTGCGACAATTTTACATTTATTTTTTGGACCTGAGGTAGACAAAATACATGTGAAGCTAGAGATCGTATGTAGATAAGCTGTGAACTCAATTTTTCATTTGGTGATCCTTACTCCTTTTTACAGGATTTTTAATTTCCAAAGGATAATGATGTTTAAAAAATGTATTTTCATACTTTAACGAGTCAGATATTGATATCAAATAAGAGAGAAGAATATCTGTTAAAAATATTTTAAATATAATGCTTTTGTCTGTATTAGTTTAGTATTAACAACAATTTGCAAGTGTTCCCCCTTAGTTATTTAGTTTATTCATCTTTTACTATTTAAGAGCCAAAACTTGAAATGGTTGTTAATGCTAAACTCTTAAAGATAGAGTTACGAAATTTTTAGTATATTGAAGAGACAATCTTCTCTTTCATTTGATACCCATATCGCCAGTGCATGGCTATCGAAAGTATGAAAATAAATTATTAAGACAAATATATCATTTACAAAATAAAAGTCCCGTAAAAACGAGGAAAGGTCACCAAATGAAAATCTGAGTACACAATTTTTATACCCTCCACCTCTAGGATGGGGGTAAACTAACTTTGTCATTCCGTTCATTCCTTGAAATATCGACATGAGACCCTATAAAGTATATATATATTCTTGATCGTCATAAAATTCTAAGACGATCTAGCCATGTCCGTCAGTCTGTCCGTCTGTTGAAAGCACGCTAGCATCTAAACGAAAGGGGCTAGAACGTTAAAATTTTCCATAAATGCGTCTTATAGTCGTAGATCGGTTGGGATTGAAACGGGGCGGAATCGGCCCAAAGGATAACATTTTTCCCTCACAAGGACTAAAAATACCCATAATAATCCCTAATATTTTTAATATTTTAGCGTATTTAAGCATGTTTTATGAATATGTCTGTTTATATTTGCTTGATATTTGGTATGCGCATTCCCCTTATAGCAAAAATGTGCACCATCAAGCAGGCCCGTGCGCAGGATTTTCCCCTGGGGGGGGGTTTTCATCCACACTCATAAAAAAGTTAACCCTATAATGAGTTAAAACTAACTAAAATTTTGGAAACCAAGAACATTTTTACTAAATATAAGTCGAATTTTGCAGAAATTTTCCTAAATCTAAGTAAATTTTTCCTAAAACCAAGTAATTTTTTACTAAATTTAAGCAAAATTTTCCTAAAACTAAGTAAATGTTTACTCAAATCGAGTAAATATTTACTCAACCTGAGGACAATTTTGTTGATTTTTTTTCCTCAAAACGAGTAAATTTTTACTTAAACAGAGGAGAATTTTATTTTATACAAGGAAAAAAAGATGAAATTATAATAAGTTCAATTTAACTAAAAAAACAAATAGTTTTGCTTCAGTGTATGCAAAACTGATACAAAAAAGACAACATGAAATATTTCCCAAAAGTTTCATGATACATCTGCCATAAGGAGTTGAGCTATTACTCCATGATTGTTGAAGGCAAAATATGCGCCTTCGCAGTGGTAGTTTAGAATAATCCATAAAGTATTTAAGAAATAAGTCTCTGCAACCCAACGAGGATTCCTTCTTAGATTAATATTCAAGATTTTTTTGAACAATTTCAAATGTTTTTATAAGTTCATTAATACTTAAATGTATGAAGATCTCGGTATAAATTTCGGGAAACATTTTACTTCATTTTAGGAAAAAATACATTTTTAAGTTAAAATTTCCTAAATGGATTTTTTCCATACAAAAAATATCAGATTTTTTTCTCACTTAAAACCTTGAAAATATTCTTCCACATACGTTTCAAAATGTAAGAATTTTTTATTAGATCCAAAGAAATGTTTTTAAGTAAATCTACTACCCCTTTTTTGTAAATGAACTATTTACTATGGCTTTGAAAGAAGGAAACTTTAGGAAATCTTTACTGGAGCGTTTGGAAACCACTCATATTTTATTGCCAGGATCATCGAGAAATATTTTGATACATTCGTCCGACAGACATTGTCGTCAAAATTGCATTTCAGTAATCCATCTATCAGTATACCCATCTATCAGTATATTTACACGCAGAGAAAAAAAATTTTTTATACACTCCACGAGAGTATTATGTCTTTGTGCATTTGTTTGTAACACCCAAAAGGAAACGAGATAGACCCATTGTTAATTATACCGATCGTCTTAGAATCACTTTCTGAGTCGATTTAGCAATGTCCGTCTGTCTGTCTGTCCGTCCGTCCGTCCATCTATTCTTGTAATCACGATACAGGTCGCAATTGTAGACAGAACCAAATGAAACTTTGCACAACGATGTTTTTCGGGATAAGGACGAACGCTATTTAATTTGAAGAAAATCGGTTCAGATTTAGATATAGCCCCCATACGAATTTCACTCCCGATTTGACTCTTTTCACTCTAGATACCACATATTACAACAGATTTTCTTTAAAATTGGCAAAACATCTTATATTGTAACTAGAAACACCTGTGGTCAAAATGTGTTAGATCGGTTCAGATTTATATATAGCCCCCATACAAATGTCGCTCCCGATTTGGCATTTTCCGCTCTAGAAACGACATATTGTACCTGATTTTCTTTAAATTTGGCACAACATCTTATAATCTTACTGGAAACACCTATGCAGAAATTGGGTAAGATCGGTTCAGATTTATATATAGCCCCCATATAAATGTCGCTCCCGATTTGACTTTTTCCGCTTTAAATGCCACATATTCTAATCGATTTTCTTTAAATTTGGCACAACATCTTATAATCTTACTGGAAACACCTATGCAGAAAGCGGGCTAGATCGGTTCAGATTTAGATATATGCCCCACACAAATGTCGCTCCCGATTTGAATTTTGCGCTCTAAAAACCATATATTGTACCCGATTTTCTTTAAATTTGGCACAACGTCTTATAATCCAACTAGAAACACTATGCAGAAATTGGGTAAGATCGGTTCAGATTTAGATATAGGTCCCATACAAATGTCGCTCCCGATTTGACTTTTGCCGCTTTAAAATCCACATATTGTGCTCGATTTTCTTTAAATTTCGCACAACATCTTATAATCTGACTAAACAAAACTATGGTGAAAGTGGGTAAGATCGGTTCAGATTGAAATATAGCCCAAATTCAAATGTTGCTCCAATAAGTTTAGCCGATTTTGGCCCAACTATACATTTTATATTTCACCTATTTCGTTCCAGGTATCAATATACCCTCATACAAATGTCCTTTCCGATATAAATTTTTTTGTCAAACACATACATTTACAGGATACAAAAAACCTTCCCGTTTTCACTTTTTCACCGAATTGAATTGTATTCGGATTGAAAGTGGAGTGTATCATAGAGTCGTTCCCGCCCGACTTTAGCCTTTCCTTACTGGTTTTGAGTTTCTTTTGTGGGAAAAATTAGTTTGTTTGCGGTAAACATGTCATCAGTTGTTGTAAATGAACAAAGAGAAATAAGTTTATGTATATCAACCAATTTTTTTCGTTTGTCGAAATGGATTTGTATTATAATTGCAAACTCTCAAAACATTGGAAGTAACAGAAACCGTTGTTGTTGCATCTGTGATGAAAATGGGACACATCGGTTCAGATTTAGATACAGTTCTATAAAAATGTCCAATCGCAAATGTTACATCTTAGCGCTCTACAAGCATCAAGCTAATTACTTTCTTTTATTAAGAATATTTTAAATTTCCTTATGATATCATAGTGATTCTTATATACTCTTTTTTAAAAGTACTAAACGGGTTTGTTATTAAATTTCCAAACTTGTATTGCAGTACACAATTAAAAGTTCATAAGATATAGCTCTAGTCGAATGTCAAGAAGTGGTATCGGTTAATAAAAATTAAAATTTTCCGAACAATTTGGTGTCCATTAGCGAAATTAGCACTACACAATCTTGAAATTGGCAAAATTCGTTTAGTTTGTTTTTCTTTACCTTTATCCAAAATTCAAGAAAGTGTCCACGATTTTTTATGTAATTTTCGTGTTTTCATGATTTTACTGCAAAATTACCATTTCAGACGAGTTATTTTAAAAAGACCTTAAAAATTCTATATTTTTTTGCTTCAGAAAGTCTAGAAGGTTTTAAAAAGTATATGTTCGAAACCTCCCTGGGGGGGTTTGAACCCCCAAACCCCCCCCCCCTGCGCACGGCCCTGCCATCAAGTGATTCTTATTTGTAGGGGGTGAAATGGGACAATGGGATAAAAATGGTACATATTAAAAGACAACAGCTAGAAACACGAAATTCGGTGTGTACATTCTTCTAATTGAGTAGATACATAATATAAAAGTATTTTTTCCAAATTCGTACTTTTAAGGGGTAAAATGGGAATAGATGGATAAAAATGGTACCAACCAAACGGATGTACGTAGAATAATGAATACATACACAAGACACAGATTTTTCAAAAGTCGTACTTTTTGAGTTTAATGTGAAAAAAGGGAATAAAAGTAGTACCAATCAAATGACCGCAGCTAGAGTCATGAAATTCCTAGTATATATTCCTCCGACTGTGTAGACACGGAAAATAAACTGATTTTTCGAAATTCGTACTTTTTGGGGTCAAAATAGAAAAAGGGGATAAAAATATTACCAACCAAATGACCGCAGCTAGAGTCATGAAATTCGGATTATACATTCCTTTGACTACGTAGACATAAAAAATAAAAGGTTTTTGCCAAATTCGTACTTTCAAGGGAAACAATGGGTACGGAGGGATAAAAATGTACAAACCGAACGGCTACACCTGGGATAATGAAATTCGGTGTATACATTCCTCTGATTGCGTAGACACTTAAAATTAACAGATTTTTCGTAATTCGTACTTTTTGAGGTTAAAATGGAAAAAGGGGATACAATTAGTACCAACCAAATGACCGCAGCTAGAGTCATGAAATTTGGAGTATACATTCCACAGACTGCGTAGACACGGAAAATAGACTAATTTTTCTAATTTCGTACTTTTTGAGGTTAAAATGGAAAAAGGGGATACAATTAGTACCAACCAAATGACCGCAGCTAGAGTCATGCAGTTAGTAGTATCGGGATACAATGGTACAGAGGGATAAAAATAGTACCAACTAAACGACTACAGCTAGAATGATGAAATTCTAATTGCGTAGAAACGCAAGGGGGTATACATGGTACCAACCAAATGGGCGCAGCTGGAATTATGGATTTCGGTGTATACATTCCTCTGACTGCATAGACACTCAAAATAAAGTTTTTTTTCCAAATTCGTACTTTTCCTTTTACGGCAAAAATTGGTTGAATCATGAAGTTAGGTTATTTTGCACTATGTACGTGAGATAATGGATTTTCAAACTTTACTTTTGGAATTATAATAGAATGGAAATACAACCAACTGTAGCACCCACTATCTACCAATATTTATGGTATTTAATCTTTTTGAAAATATAAATATAAGAATATTTATTTTTTGATTTTAAATAATTAAAATATTATATTTATTTACAAAATTATTTTTTCAACATCTGTATTTGGTTTGGCTATATTAAAAAATATATTTTCCTGTATATTACTGCACTTCTACGAAAACCGACAACCTCTGTGGAATGCAATCAATGGTGGAGTGTATATAAAGTTCGGCCCGGCTGAACTTACGGCGTTAAGTTCTTGTTCTACATATTTTCTTTAGTTTAATACACAGGTCTTATTTAGGTCCAAAAAGTACTGTCGCACGGTGTAATAGTGCAAAATGAGGGGCCAATTTTTTTTTATTATTATAAGTCTATAGATACAAATATCCTTACAGACTAAAAGACTAATGTACATATATACACTTATGAGCTACTTAATTATTAGGTATTTAAATACAATATAATTTTTCTTTTAATAGAGTTTTTATTTTCCGATAATTCAATGATGTGGTAGTATTTATTAAATTGAACACACAAGCGGCGGAAAGGATCATTATTAGCGTAATTTGTGCGGAAGTAATCAATGTGAATCAACTGAAAATTTCTAGTAGGTCTTTGAGGTATATTTATAAACATTCTATTCATGATAAAATTTGAATCAATGTTGCCCTGTAAAACATTCATCAGGAAAGTAATGTTCAGCATAGTACGACGACTTCTCAAAGATGGTAACTTAATAAGATAATAATTCATATGACGGCAGTGTACGGGGGTTCCACCCGCGTCCACGTAGACAAAATAAGAGGAATTGTTTTTGCACAGATTCCATAATGTTTCTATGAATAGTATAAGATGGATCCCATATAATTTGTATTTGTATTTGATGTTCATACTAGGCATTCTTAGTTGAAATACAATATGATCTGCAAAATTGGATCAAATTCTGATGTAAAATGTGGGTTAAATAGCGTAATAGTGAATTTTATCCAGATCCGATGTAAAATGTGCATTTTAGAGCAGCAATAGTAACATTCGAATGTACATTTGTATGGGGGCTATATCAAAACATGGACCCATGTGGTCCACTTACAGGTTACCCATTTATAGTTTAAAATAAAACTGTCCGACAGTCCATGTTACACTTAAACCAGATGTTATACATCTGAAACTATATGTGAAATAGAGTTAATTTAATTTTTTATCCAGTTGACCCTTGAAAGGACTACAAATTCCCATAGGATACAAATTTTCAAAAATATTTATGCGCACCCTATGACATCGGTTTAGATGCCAAATCAAAGAAGAGAATATGTGCTTAAAATACTCAAAATTGCAAGCTTAGTTTAGTTTAGCATTAAAAACTATTTTATGTTTTGTCTCTTAAAAAACAAGATATGGATAAACTAAAAAACTAAGGGGTAAACTTGATATAGATGTTAATGCTGAACTTGATATTTTAAGTATTCTTAATATATATTCTTCTCTTGTATTTGACACTAATACCGTTATCATAGATTGAGAACAAGTGTATACTATCATTTTTTGAAAAATTTGGAACTTCGTAGTCCAGTGAAGGGGCAACAAGATGAGAAAAGGAAAAATTAAAAACGCCAAGTAACTCCATTTTTTCTCTAGTTTCAAATGTAACGATTTTTTAATATGTCGTACGGTGTAAAATGATCTTGAACATTTTGTCAAGATCTAATGTAAAATGTGTTTTCCAGAGCAGTAATAGTGTAAATTATAGGGATATTTGTATGGATGCTATATCTAAATCTGAACCGATTTCCTCCAATTTTAATACCGATCGTCGTTGGGCTAAAAAAGTTACTTCTGCAAAATTGCATGACAATCGGTCTACAATTGCGACTTGTAATGTACAAACAAGCCTTAGATGGACAGCAGACGGACGAACAGACATCGACTCTGCGGCTGATTCTACGCCGATCGGTATACTTAAGCATTTGGCGTGAAACTAATTTATAGTACCCTATTTCACGAATTGAAAACATTAATACATTTATGTACGTGCAATAGATCAAAAGCTATTAAAAATTTATAAATAATAATTTTAAGAATATTATTTTTATACCCTCCACTAAGGTATTATGTCTTTGTGCATTTGTTTGTAACATCCAAAAGGAAGCGAGATAGACCTAGACACTGTTAAGTAGTATTTAGCCATATCCGTCTGTCTGTCCGTCCATATATTCTTGTAATCAAAGTAGCAAAAAATTGGCACACGTGAGTTTTGCGGTCCAAAGACGAACCCTATTTTGAAGCAAATCGGTTCAGATTTAGATATAGCCCCCATACAAATGTCGCACCCGATTTGGCTTTTTCCGCTCCAGAAACCACAAATTTCAACATATATGCTTCAATTTAAGCGCAATATCTTATAATTGAACTAGAAACACCTATGGTAAAATTGGGCCAGATTGGTTCAGATTTAGATATAGATTCCATACAAATGTCGCTCCCGATTTGACTTTTTCCGCTTCAAAAACCACCTATTTCACCCGAGTTGCTATGAAATTGGCACAGAAACATATGTGGTGAAAATGGGTCAAATCGGTTTCGATTTAGATATAGCTCAAATACAAATTTCGCTCCCGATTTAACTTTTTTCTCTCTAAGACCCACATATTTTAACAGATTTTCTTCAACATTTTCACAAAACCTTATATTTGTACTACAAACATCTGGGGGTCACATCGGTTCAGATTTAGATATAGCTCTCATACAAATTTCGGTCTACATTTGACTTTTTGCGCTCTAGATACCATATATTTTAAACGATTTTCTTCGAATTTGACAAAAAACCTTATATTCGAACTGGAAAAATGTGTGGCGAAAGTGGGTCTGATTCAGATATATCTCCCATAAAATAACCAATCTAGAAACCACATATTTTTTATCGATTTTCTTCAAATTTGCCATTGCAACTTGTATTTCAAGTGGAAACATTATGTGGTCAAATATATCGCTCCCGATTTGATCATATATTTTAATCGATGTCGTTAGGAATATACATTATATTTCAACTAGAAAAACATATAGTGAATGTGAGCCACAACTTTTCAGGTTTTAATATAACCTTCATACAAATGTCCCTCCGGATTTTACTTTTTTTCTCTCAAAGTATTACAGATTTTGATCTAATTTAGCAGAATACGTTATATGTCATGTAGTGAAAGTAGGTCATGGTTCATGATAGTTTCCGATTTCAATTTTTTCCTCGAACTTAATTGTAATGGGGTAGAAAGTGGAGGGTATCATATAGTCGGTCCCGCTTGACTTTAGTCTTTCCTTTCTCGTTAAGTGATGCAATACATTTAATATTTAGAAAGTGACTGAAAGCCACATGGTCATCTAGGAATCCGTAAAATCTTTATGTAACAGATTTAATAGGAGATAACGAAAAACGAAATTGGAACCAGCATGAGGACATGTGTTCGACTTAAATGCTATTTTGGTCCACTTGTTCTTGTATTGAAGAAATTATGAACTATTTTCTCTGAGAAACGGCTCCGAAATATAACTAGTGAAAACTTTTGGTTTAGCCAACATTACTATGTAATGATACATATGCTATTATTGTTTATTTACTTGTGAGAATCCTAATATAATTTATAATTTTGGGTTCTGCTGAAGACTTCAGCACAACCTTTGGTCTTAACCCAAAATAAATGACAACACATACAATATAACAGATCAACTATACATACAAACAACAACAATACTCACGAGGTACAGTGAAGACGGGACATACCGTACAACAACAACCTTTGCATTGCTGCGAGCGATGCGAGCGATGCGAGCACATGCATAACATTGAATTGGCAAAGTGAGATTTTTAGTGTGTCGACTTAGTTCGGTGGAATATTTTGTTTATCAGCGCTTCTCATTTGTCATATGTGACCGCTGGTACTAATATGAACCCTGATTTAAGTCAAACACAAACATTCGTTGCGAAAATTCTGACGAGATTTGGTAGCGCCCATCGAAACTGTACAGTCAACTTTTAGCTGCAACAATAAAGGTCTCACTTTGCCTTTTTGCTAATTTTGGGTTCTGCTGAAGACTTCAGGACAACATTTGGTCTTAAACTAAAATAAATGACAACACATACAACATTACAGAACAACTATACATACAAACAACATTTATAGAAACTTTTAATCACGATTACTACTAAAGATCATTTCTGCCAAAAAATAATTCATTTCGTTATTACAATTGTTGACCCAGGACAAAAAATTTGTTGATGAATAGTAGAATAGCAAACATTTCGCGTACGAAATATTGTGTGTTCATCTTATGGGAGGGTTAAAAACAGAAAACTAAATTTCTTTTGCTCTTTGTGACCCATTTTAGTGTACATATTTATACATACCCACATTTGATAATAATGGCATCCTTTATACACACATTCCCATAAATATTCATACACTCGCATGCTTCTAATTTGCATATGGAAAACATAAAAGTTCATTGTCACCCATCGGAGAAGATATAAATAATAAATTGAATTGAACGTTGATAGGTTAAACTCGAAAAGGGTTATCGACAAAACAATAATTGTTGAGGAGGATAAGGAGGAAGTAATACCTCATTCCTTGTACTTCTGCGATTTTACTGTTAATGGCCCATACTTAACTAAATAAGGCTTCAAATATTTGTAAACTACTGTCTGAAACAATTAGTTATTGTAATGAAATCCCTACAGAAGGGAAAAATATTATCATATGTTTAAAAAGTTAATAATATGGTTTCAAAAAAGTTGTATCCGAATAAAATCAAAGTTTTGTTCTCCCCAAATTATTTCGTGATCTGGACGCTTTCAAAATAAACTCTATAAACTCCATGTAATTCTTGGAAAAATTCACTGTGTGAATGGTATTGAGAAGTATTGTAAAAATAAGAAGCTAATATGTCACCGTTTATTTTTTCATTTCTGCTTATTTTGTATTGTTGGTATTTTTCGTGGCTTTTTTGATAACACAGTATAGAAATAACTACTGTGAAAACGTGATACAAACAACGATTTGAAATCACGCGCGCATAAATAAAATTACATTATTGAAAAATAGCTAATTGCAGTAAGGCAAGATGTTTAGAAAAGAATATAAAAGTATTTTGCAAGGTTGACATTTTTTAGAAATGAAAACGAAATAAGGTTTAAAGGCAAAGTACAGATAAAATGCAGAATTGTTTGTCTACATTCCTCAACTCCTTTCGAAAGTCCACAAGCCTTCCAGACGGACATTAAATTTGCTGGTTCTGACAAATGAAATATACCTGAAGTTTGAAGATATTTAAGAAGTAATTCCGCAGCTAAAGTCGGGCGTGGCCGACTATATGATACACTCCACTTTCTATCGGAATACAATTTAATTTGGTAAAAAGTGAAAACGGGAAGGCTAATAGAACCTGGTCCAATTTGTAAAATCGAAAAGAATATTTGTATCGGGGCTATATCCAAATATGGAATGTAGTGACTCACTTTTACAAAAGGTTCTTCCAGATATAGTTCAGTATAACGTGTTAACTGTTATAACGTGGTTTCTGGGGCGGAAAAAGTCAAGTCGGGAGCGAAATTTGTATAGCAGTTATATATAAATCTGAACCGATCTGACCCATTTTCACATTGGGTGTTTCTAGTTGAAATATAAGGTAATTTGCAAGATTTGAAGAAACTCTGTTAAAATATGGGATTTCTAGAGCCGAACAAGTCAAATCGAGAGCGAAATTTGTGTGGGAGATATATACAAATCTGAACCGATCTGACCTATTTTCGCCAGAAGTGTTCAAATATAAGATGTTTTGCCAAATTTGAAGACAATCTGATAAAATATGTGGTTTCTAGACCAGAAAAAGTCAAATCGTGAGCGAAATTTTAATGTGAGCTATATACAAATCTGAACCGATCTCATCCAAATTCACCATGGGTATTTCTAGTGGACATAGAAGATATTTTGCCAAATTTGAAGAAGATCTGCAAAAATATGTGGTTTCTAGAGCGGAAAAAGTCAAATCGAGAGCGAAATTTGAATGGGAGCTATATATAAATCTGAACCGATCTCATCAAAAAATATGTGGTTTCTAGACCAGAAAAATTCAAATCGGGAGCGAAATTTGTATGGGAGCTATATATAAATCTGAACCGATCTAACACATTTTTACCACAAGTGTTTCTAGTTGAAATATAAGATGTTTTGCCAATTTTTAAGAAAATCTGTGAAAATATGCAAAAGAGTCAAATCGGGAGTAAGATTCGTATGGGGGCTATATCTAAATCTAAACCGATTTTCTTCAAATTAACTAGCGTTCGTCCTTATCCCGAAAAACTTCGTTGTGCAAATTTTCATTTGGTTCTGTCTACAATTGCGACCTGGACTTTGATTACAAGAATAGATGGACAGACGGACAGGCTAAATCGACTCAAAAAGTGATTCTAAGTCGATCGGTATAATTTACAATGGGTCTATCTCCCTTCCTTTTGGGTGTTACAAACAAATGCACAAAGACATAATACTCTGGTGGAGTGTATAGTAATAATTTTTACTAAAATTCCAATTTTAGTCGGCGGAACCAACAACACCAGCTTATAGGTTCACTTAAATGTACTTATGATGGCTACAAATCATCACTTTCACATAGAGACAGTAGTTGAGAATTTTTTCGGAAAAAAAATATTTTTTTCTGGTGATGAGTAATATAATATAATAATAATATGAATAAAACGCAAAAACTTCGGAAAAATATTTTGTTTTTGTCTGTTTTGTTTTTTTTTTATTGTGTGATCTTTTCTTTTTATAGTTTTTGTTGTAACCACTTACTTAGGTTCGAGATCATTTGTTTTTGTTTTCTTAGACAGAAAACAAAGTATTTTAAAAGAAGTGTGCTAATTTTGAGTTCTGCTGAAGACTTCAGCACAACCTTTGGTCTTGAACCAAAATAAATGACACATACAACATAACAGACCAACAATACATACAAACAACAACAATACACACGAGGTACAGTGAAGACGGGACAGCAACCGTACAGCAACAACCTTTGCATTGGTGCGAGCACATGCATAACATTGAATTGGCAAAGTAAGATTTTTAGTGTGTCGACTTAGTTCGGTGGAATATTTTGTTTATCAGCGCTTCTCATTTGTCATATGTGACCGCTGGTACTAATATGAACCCTGATTTAAGTCAAAGACATTCATTCGTTGCAAAAGTTCTGACGAGATGGGGTAGCGCCCATCGAAACTGCGCAGTCAACTTTAGCTGTAACTAATAAAGGTCTCACTTTGCCTTTTTGCTAATAAATGACAACACAGAAGTGTGTGACATTTATTTGGTTCGGATGGATCTTGTTCAAATTTTCAGGATCTTATTATTTCACCTAGCAAGAGCTAACGTGACTACATGCTATAGCCCCAATACAGATGGGACCCCCAAGTTACACTATTACCGCTATAGAACTATGGTTTTCATTCCGTTTGTAACACCTTGAAATATTGACCTGAGACCCTATAATGTATATATATTCTCGTTATAAAATTAATAATATAGCCATGCCCGTCCGCCCGCCTGTCTGTTGAAATCATCTAAACGAAAAGAACCATACTCTAAACGAAAATTTTTAAGAATATGTCCAAAAGTTGGGGTTTTAAAATGGGCGACATCGGTCCAGAGGACTTTTTCAATCAAGGAAGAAATACCCCTTATGTTTCGAGTATTTAAACATGTTTATACCCTACAACACTTCGTGGACTAGGGTATTATAAGTTAGTTTTCCGGCAAATGTTTGTAACACCAATAAATAATCGAGCTAGACCCACCTTTAAGTATACGGATCGGCTTAGAATCACCAGCTGAGTCGATTTAACGATGTCTGTCTGTCCGTCTGTCTGCTGTCCATCTAAGCTTGTTCGTACTCTACAGGTCGCCATTGTTTTCCGATTGTCATGAAACTTGGCAGAAGTTATTTTTTCTCGCCAAGGACCATCGGTATTGAATTTGGAGGAAATCGGTTCAGATTTAGATATAGCCCCCATACAAATGTCGCTCAAGATTTGACATTTTCCGCTCTAGAAACCACATATTGTACCCGATTTTCTTTAAATTTAGCACAACATGTTATAATCCAACTAGAAACACCTGTGCAGACATTGGGTAAGATCGGTTCAGATTTAGATATAGCCCCCATACAAATGTCGCTCCCGAATGTTGAACCGATTTCGGCCACACTTTACATATTATATTTCACCAATAAACATACATGGGGTCACATCGTTCCACGTTTCAATATACCCCCATACAAATTTCCTTTCCGATTTAACATTTTTTATCAAACACATACATTTACAGGATCCAAAAATCCTTCCCGATTTCACTTTTTTACCGAATTGAATTGCAATGAGAAACTTGTACTTTTAGGGAAGATGGAGCAAAATGTGATAAAAACTGTACAAATCAAACGGCTGCAACAAGAATCATTAAATTCTAATTATACATTTCTCTGACTTCAATAAAAAGCAATAAAAAACATATTTCTAAGCACGCCCTGTAAGTGGACATGTTCTTTAAATTAATCAATAAATTTTATTTCAAAATTATAATAATGAAACATCACAATTTATTTAACAAATATCGATATCAGCAAGAAATTATAATTTTCCTAATATTTTATTGCACTTATAAGTGATAAACCGAGGAATGTACTCCATGGTAGAGGGTATATAAGATCCGACCGGTCTTTTTACTTGTTTAAGCAAATAATATAGCACATATATGTCCTTTATTTATTTAATAAATATTTATTTATTTATTTAATAAATGTACAAACATAACTTTCATAACTTCACTTTAGGAACATAGGACGTCAAACTAACAATACTTACTGAAGCTTACATTTTATTCTATTTAAAAATAATATTTGCAAATAGTGAGAATTAAATTCTTCAAATGTCACCATGTAATTTGTAAATAAATTTGCATTCTATGAAATTGAGCCAGGACAATTCATAGTTAATTTTAAATATAGATTAGAGAACGAAATAAAACAAACGAAAAAAATAAAATTTCTAGACTATTGTAGCAGCTCATCAAATTAAATTTCGATTTTTTCCAGCCGTAAAAAAAAATCCGGGTAAATGACACTGACATTTATTGGTTCCAAAATTAAGTACAGACAGAGAACATGGTAATAAATTTATTGCCAAAGTATATATAACGAAATTGTTTGCAAAAGTGGATATAACCTTGAAAAGAAAGGCCAAACCCCCGCAAAAGAGACCAACACACACAAACGGACAAATATAAAAAAGGAAAGAAAAAGACAAATTGACAATGAGTTTGCGACACACAGACAACATTGTTGCAAACAACAAGTATACAATAGAGTGGGTCAAAATAAATACTACTGTAAAATAAACAATAGAAATTTGTTTATGACTACTGAATTGAGACGAAAAAGTGTGGACATTCATTTGAGAACAAAGACCTCTTCTAAAATAATTTGTATACCCTCCACCTCTGGGATGGAGGTATACAACTTTGTCATTCCGTTTGCAACACCTTGAAATATCGACCTGGGAACCTGCAATCGACCCTTTGTCATCATAAAATTCTAAGACGATCTGCCCGTCGTTGAAAGCACGCTAGCATCTAAACGAATGGATCTAGGACGTCCAAATTTTGTTATATAGTTTTAGATCGGCTAGGATTGCAAATTGACGAAATCGGCCCACAGGGAATTTTCCCTCGCAAGGACTGAAAATATCCCTAATATTTAGAATATTTCATTATGTTTTAGAACATGTCTGCATAAATTTGTTTGATATTTGGTATTCGCATTCCGCTTACAGCAAAAAACGTGCACAATAAGATTGTGAAATGTAGAGTGAATGGGGCTAAAAGGGATAAAAAAGCTACATATCGAACGAAAGAAAAAAGGTACATATCGAATAAGAGAAGATAGATGTGTATGTTCCTCTAACTGATGAGATGCATAATATAAAAGTATTTTTCCAAATTCGTACTATTGAGGGGAAATGGGAATAGAGGGATGAAAATGGTACCAACCAAACGGGTATTTCCAGAATAATGAAATTGTATACACCTCTGATTGCGTAGACACGTAAAATAAAGGAATTTATCGAAATACGTACCTTTAGGGTGGTGGGGGTGTCAAAGTGGAAAAAGGAGATACAAATTGTACCAACGAAATGGCCACAGCTATAGTAACGAAATTCGGAGTAAACATTCCTTGACTACGTAGGCACCAAAAATGACAAATGTTTTAGCAAATTCGTACTTTCAAGGGATAATGGGAACAGAGGAATAAAATATGTACCAACTAATCGGCTACACCTATAATGATGAAATTCGGTGTGTACATCACTCTAATTGCGTACACATATCAAATAAAGAGATTTTAGAAAGTCATACTCTTAAGGGGGTAAAATGGGAAAAAGGGGATAAAAATGGTACAAACCACATTGTCTCAGCTAGACACATAAAATTCGGTGTATTCATTTATTTTCCAAATTCGTACTTTCAAGGGATACAATGGGAACAGAGGGATAAAAATGGTACCAATGAGACCACAGCGGCTAGAATTATGAAATTAGGTGTGTACATTCCTCTAATAGCATCTACACGTAAAATAAAGAGATTTTAGAAGGCGTACTCTTATGGGGGTAAATGGGAAGGAGGGATAAAAATGGTACCACCTAAGTGGCTACAGCTTGAATGATGAAATTCAGTGTGTACATCACTCCAATTGGTTATGCACGTAAAATAAATAGACTTTAGAAAGTCATACTCTTACAGGGTAAAATGGGAACAAAGGGATAAAAATGGAACCAATCAAATGGCCGCAGCTAGAATCATGGAATTCGGTGTATACATTCCTCTGACTGCATAGACACACACTTCTACGAAAATCGACATCCGACATGGTGGAGGGTATGTAAGGTTCAACCCGGCCGAACTTAAAGCCCTTTTTACTTGTTATACCCTCCACCTCCAGGAGGGTACCTGAGACCATATAAAATATATATATTCTTGATCGTCATAAAATTCTAAGACGATCTAGCCATGTTCGTCTGTCCGTCTGTTGAAAGCACGCAAGCATTTAAAGGAAAGGATCTAGGTGGTCCATATTTTGCATAAATACGTCTTATAGTCGTAGATCGATTGGGATTAAAACTGGACGAAATCGGCCCAAAGGGAAAAAAATTTCTCTCACAAGAACTAAAAAAGCCCATAATAACCCCTAAAAATTTAGAGTGTTTAAGCACATTTTTTCAATATGTCTGCTTGTACTTATTTGATATTGGGTATGCGCATTGCCCCGGTAACAAAAACGTGCAACATAAAACGATTTTTATTCGTAGGGATGAAATGGAGCAAAAAGGGATAAAAATGGTACATATCAAACGACAACAGCTGGACACACGAAATTCGCTGCGTACATTCCTCTAATTGAGTAGATACCTTTCATTATTATTATTTCAAAATTCGTACTTTTAAGGGATAAAATGGGGCAAAAAGGGATAAAAATGGCACATATTAAACGACAACAGCTAGAAACACGAAATTCGGTGTGCACATTCCCCTAAATGAGTACTTCTAAGGGGTAAAATGGGAATAGAGGGATAAAAATGGTACCAACCAAACGGCTGCACATAGAATAATTAAATTCGGTGTATACATTCCTCTGATTGCATAGACATGCAAAATAAACTGATTTTTCGAAATTCGTACTTTTTGGGGTTAAAATGGAAAAAGGGAATAAAAATAGTACCAACCAAATGAAATGGTTGAGTAGTACCACATAATGAAATTCGGTGTATACATTCCTCGGAGTGCATAGACACGTAAAATAAACGGATTTTTCGAAATTCGTACTTTTTGGGGTTAAAATGGAAAAAGGGGATAAAAATAGTACCAACCAAATGACCGCACCTAGAGTCATGAAATTCGGGGTATACATTCCTCTGACTGCGTAGAGACGGAAATGAAAGGTTTTTTTCCAAATTCGTACTTTCAAGGGATACAATGGGTACAGAGGGATAAAAATAGTACCAACTAAACGACTACAGATAGAATTCGGTGTGTACATCCCTCTAATTGCGTAGACACGTAAAATAAAAAGATTTTATAAAGTCATACTCTTCATCTGACTGCATAGACACGCAAAATAAAAAGATTTTTACTAATTCGTACTTTTTACTTTTACGGCAAAAATTGGTTGAATTATGGATGAATTAATTATTATGAATTACAATGGATTTTCAATATTTGTTCTTTTAGAATTAAAATAGAATGGAAATGCAAACAACTGCAGACCCACTATCGCCAGTATTTATAATATTTAAGCTTTTTGAATATATAAATATAAAAATAGTTATTTTTTGAATTGACTTGAAGTATTATTTCGATATGTAAACGTATTGGTAGCCTTGTCTTATAAGCGTGGTTTGAAATAATAAAATATTATAATTATTTATAAAATTTGATTTGAACTGGGATATTGTCCTGGCTCAAGACTATTTTTCTATATTTAATAGAATGCAAATTTATTTACAAATGGCATGGTGACATTTATTACTTGGCTGCAGACTACCACGATCATGATTTCGACCATGTCAAAAGTCTTTTCAAGTGGCTTCGCAGCGACTTTTCAACATCAAACCCGGCCTCTATAAGGAGATGATTCTCACAAACGAAAGAGAATCACAACTCACTTGCCGAATTTGCGTTTAAAAAATCGCACCAAGTAATAAAGCACACATGCCATCTTACAAGCATCTCATTGAGTTGCATATGTAAGTATGTGTATATGCAGGTATAGTTACCCAGCAATACTTCTGCCGTGCCAACGCTGATTTGTTTTAGTATATATATCTATAAAATTTTTATTTTAATAATTGCATTTGTTTGGCTAATTGTGTTGGTTTGGCTATGTTAAAAAAGAACATTTTTCCTGTAATATTACTGCACTTCTACGAAAATCGACAGCCTTTGTGGAATTCAATCCATGGTGGATTTTTTCGTGAAATTCGACTCAAAACAAAAATTTCTATCTCCTATCAGAGAAAAGTAACGATCTTTTATACACTTCACAAGAGTATTATGTATTTTTGTGGAATTCAATCCATGGTAGATTGAATCGGCCCGGCCGAACTTAAAGCCGTCTTTACTTGCTTTTTAATTCGTAGGGGTATTTTCTGATTATTGAAAAATATAGGACATTAAGAAAAAATTAAAAAATTATTTTTCAAGATTTTATAATTTTATATTAAAATAGAAAATATTTTCGTTAAATTCGACTCCAAAAATAAATTTATATCTCCTATCAGAGAAAAGTAACGATTTTTGTACACTCCGCGAGAATATTATGACTGTGCATTTGTTTGTAACACCCAAAAGGAAACGAGATAGACCCATTGTTAAGTATACCGATCGACTTAGAATCAATTTTTGAATCGATTTAGCAATGTCTGTCTGTTTGCCTGTCCATCTATTCTTGTAATCAAAGTACAGGTCGCAATTGTAACCAGAACCAAACGAAACTTTACATAACGAAGTTTTTCGGGATAAGGACAAACGCTTTACTTTGAAGAAAATCGGTTTAGATTTAGATATACCACAAATTTAACCAGAACTTCTTTAAATCTTGCAAAATATCTTATATTTCAACGAGAAACACCCATGATGAAAATGGGTCTGATCGGTTCAGATTTAAATATACATACAAATTTCGCTCTCGGATTAACTTTTTCCGCCCCATAAACCACGTATTTTCACCGAATTTCTTCAAATTGAGCATAACACGTTATACTTGAACTGGAAGAACCTATTGTGAAAGTGGGTGACTTCATTCCATGTTTGTATATAGCACCGATGCAAATATTCTTATCGATCTGACAAATTGGATTGGGTCATATTAGGCTATGATTAGGAAACATACAAAAATTCTTCCTGTTTTCACTTTATTACCGAATTTTTTCAATTTTATTCGGATCGAAAGTGGAGAGACGTGCGGGGCCGACTATATGCCATTCCTTACTTGTTTTAAAATTAACTTATGACAAAAATTCCCGATTTTCGACTGGATCGAAAGTGTCTACAATTTCATATTTTCTGGAAATCGGTAAATGCAGTTCTATTTCCCTTATTCAGAAGTATAAATTTTGTAAACTTATTCATTAAAATCGGAGGAAATCTAAGGTAACTTTCTATTCCATTTCAAGTCTACCAATTTTCATCAAAACTGGAAAAGATTCAATTCAATTTCTCGCTGGTTTAATATGTTATTCCTCCAATGCAATCTTCATTTCTACTTGATAAATATAAACTGGATGTGTTTAAGATATGAACATGCGACCCAGTTTAACTTCCCGGCGTACATGGCTAAATAACATCAAGTTAACATCTTAAAGAACATAATAGACCATGTTTTTATTCTTAATAAGGACAACAGCACAAAAGGGAACAACGAAGTCATCCCCAACTCCCTTCTCTTTCTGGGAGGATAAAGCTGTTGCTTCATATGTTGACACACACACACGGAGATACATTCACATACACAGTCATACATTTAAAAAGGACGAGAGACATTTGTTATGTTTGTACTAATTTTATTAAACGAAAATCGAGTAGACACTAATAACATGAGTTGACATGAGCAGCCAAGTAGTGGCAACAGCCACTGGAACCATTCGGCACTGTAACATAGCAACGACAACGCAAAAAAGGACGAAGTTCAACAAAGGAAAAGGAAAAAGCGGAAATGGAGAGACATACAAAAAAGGGAGGTCGGTCGTGTCTCATATGTCTTGGTGGCATTCAAAATCAATATGTTCTGGAATTATTGTATCCTTTTGTGTATATGAGGGTCTTGTCCTGATGTATGGGTGTGTGTGTGTCTGTATGTGATAAGAAGCTACATATGTCTGCCAAACATACAGGGCGTGTGTGTGCGTGTGTGTTTGTTCATCGATTGAATCCATTGACAGATTGAAGATGACAGAGTGGCCTCATTAAGCTCTCTTTTGATTATTTGAACAAATTTGATTGTTATTTCATTGGAAACAAATGAAATCATTAGAAATAAAGCCCCGGCAAGGGAGCCTTTCCCCCTGGAAAAGCAACCAAAGACACTTCACAGAAGTATCTGTTCAAATGGAGGGGCTGATGATGGGTGGGGTAGGCAACGGATGTCAAGGAGCCTCCCCCCAGAACAAGTACCGAGCAATGTAAAGTGATATGTACGCAAACTTTTTGACATTAATAACATTTAAGAAATCCTATTAATACGCTTAAATCTTAGCGTACTTTTCGTGCATACTTTTGGCCAACATCGTGGCGTTTGAAGGCTGTAGGCTGAGGCTGCGACTGAGACTGAGTGAGAGTGAAGCCATTGTCCTTGTCCTTGTCAACACAATAACAAAGCAATTCACGAGTTCTTAAGAGATACCACATCAAATGAAATTAAGTCCGAAAAAAATATGATAAGTAGGTGTCATTTCAAAAACATCAGCACAATACCACCAACCATCGTCCGTCCCCCCATCCCATCCACGAAACTAATACAATCAACACCACAGCCGACCGCAGAACAGTGGGGCGAATGCCGGGCAAATTTATTTACTTAAAACAAGTTCAAAATTTCCTATTATTCGCAGTTTAATGGTTCATGGACACTTTTTCATTTTTGGAAAGTTGACAGATGCCTATTATTGCCCAAAATTATAACTGCGATATTTTGGCCAATTTTTATTCAATTCACTTTTACATTCTCAAACTAACGTGTGAATGTATAGCCAAATCAGAAATATTAGAAAAAAAAAAATTTAGAAAAAAAATATAATTTCCAAATTTATATGACAAATGACAGCCATCTCGAAGCATAGTTTTCCATCAAGAAATAATTTTAATGAATATAAGACTCCACTTTTGAATAAAAGCCCTCGCTATATTTTTATTAAGATATGAAGATAAAATTTCGTGTTAAAAATTTTAATTTATTCCAAACATCGCACACTTCTTGGCCACTGTCAACCATGGCTACAAATTCGCAAAGAACAAACAAACACCTCCCACCACCATCATCATCAGACCACCGCAATAACAACCACGAACAATACCAACAACGACAACAACAACTACGTCATATATCAAAAGCATAACAAGGGATGACATCTTAACTGAAAAACACTTGATAACCACGTCAAGAACTCAGAACTCCACCAACACCGTCACTGTCACCTCCACCATCTCCACCACCACATCACCAAAATCTGCTGGTGTTGAGAGAAGGACAAATTTCTCTCACCGTGAAAGTTTGCGGCAAAGTGTGATGAACAGCAGTCATCGTCGTCGTCGACGTCGACGTCGTGGCCGTACATTCGTCCTTAAGCTGATTTCAATTCAAATTCATTTATTCAGGGACAACAATAACCAGAAAAGACAAAACTATGAATACTGAATGGACAAGAAGAAGAAAAATCTGCTTTTTAAGGCAAAATCTTATTTTCAATGTTTATGTTTGACAAATAACGTCAAAGTCATCCGGAGATGCGTATAAAGTTTGTAATTCAAGAAGATTTTCACAATTGAATTCTACAACAAAGTGTTTTCTTTTAAATCATTGCAACTTGTTACTTGACCCAGAAAAAAGTAGAAAAATATTCAGGGAAAAGGAGGTTGGGTGAGCTTTCGTTAAAATATCTCTCATTATTATTATTATAACTTAAAAAAGTATAGAACTAAACCAGCATTACAAAAAAACTATTACAAACATATGTCTACAGGGTCCTATGCTCCCCACAGGAGTAAATTTGAAACATTTAACTTCTTGACCGGCAAAAATGTTTTTGAAAAAACGTTAACTAAATTAACAGAAGTGATGGGTGAGTTTAAATAAAAAATAATGACAACTCGTGAAAAAATAACAAGTAAAAACGACGATAAGTTCGGCCGGGCCGAACTTTATATACCCTCCACCATGCATTGCATTCCACAGTGGTTGTCGGTTTTCGTAGAAGTGCAGTAATATTACAGGAAAATATAAATGTTTTTTATATAGCCAAACCAAACCAAATGCAAATATTGAAAAAATAATTTTATAAATAAATATTTTAATTATTTCAAATCATTATTTATTTCAAATCAAAAAATAAATATTCTTATATTTATCTTTTCAAAAAGATTAAATACCATAAATATTGGTAGATAATGGGTGCTACAGTTGGTTGTATTTCCATTCTATTTTAATTCAAAAAGTACAAATTTTGAAAATCTATTATCAGACGTATATAGTGCACAATAATCTAACTTCTTGATTCCAGCTGCGCCCATTTGGTTGGTACCATTTGTATCCCTTTTTCCATTTTAACCCCAAAAAGTACGAATTTTGAATTACTCCGAATTTCACGACTCTAGCTGCGGTCATTTGATTGGTACTATTTTTATCCTTTTTTTATTTTAACCCCAAAAAGTACGAATTTCGAAAAATGTGTTTATTTTAAGTGTCTACACAATCAGAGGAATGTATACACCGAATTTCATTATTCCAGGTGTAGCCGTTTGGCTGGTACCATTTTTATCCCTCCGTACCCATTGTATCCCTTGAAAGTACGAATTTGGAAAAAACCTTTTATTTTTCATGTCTACGTAATCAAAGGAATGTATACTCCGAATTTCATGACTCTAGCTGCGGCCATTTTGTTGGTACTATTTTTATCCCCTTTTTCTATTTTGACCCCAAAAAGTACGAATTTCGAAAAATCAGTTTATATTCCGTGTCTACATAGTCAGAGGAATGTATACTCCGAATTTCATGACTCTAGCTGCGGTCATTTGATAGTATTATTTTTATCCCCTTTTTTATTTTAACCCCAAAAACTACGAATTTTGAAAAATTCGTGTATTTTACTTGTCTATGAAATCAGAGGAATGTATACACCGAATTTCATTATTCTAGGTACAGTCGTTTGGTTGGTACTATTTTTATCCCTCTATTCACATTTTACTCCTTAAAAGTACGAATTTGGAAAAAATACTTTTATATTATATATCTTCTCAATTAGAGGAATGTACGCAGCGAATTTCGTGTTTCTAGCTGTTGTCGTTTAATATGTACCATTTTTATCCCTTTTTGCCCCATTTAACCCCTACAAATAAGAATCACTTTATGGTGCACGTTTTTGCTATAAGGGAAATGCGCATACCAAATATCAAGCAAATATAAACAGACATATTCAAAAAACATGCGCTAAAATATTAGGGATTATTATGGGTATTTTTAGTCCTTGTGAGGGAAAATTGTTTCCCGTTTCAATCCCAACCGATCTACGACTATAAGACACAATTATGGAACATTTGAACGTTCTAGCTCCTTTCGTTTAGATGCTAGCGTGCTTTCAACAGACGGACTGACGGACGGACGGACATGGCTAGATCGTCTTAGAATTTTATGACGATCAAGAATATATATACTTCATAGGGTCTCAGGTCGATATTTCAAGGTGCTACAAAGGGAATGACAAAGTTAGTATACCCCATCCTGGAGGTGGAGGGTATAAAAATAAGGAAAAAAATTCGAAACAAAAGTGTGTTGAAATGTTTAAATTCTTCGGAAACGAAATAACATTCTGAATTATTGGGTTTTCCACTTTTTCCAGAGTAAAATGCGGCAGAAGAAGGGGGTTTTTCAATATTTAAAAACCCGTTTTAATTACAATATGCAACATAAAATCTAATTTATTCTAAATCTAACTAATTTATATGTCAATATAATACATATGAGAATACCGTGGATTCCCGTGCTTTCAAAAAATTGCGCTTTAACGAACAAAAATATATCTAAAGCATGATTTAAAATACAAATTAATAAATTAAATTATGGATTCCATTCATCAGAAAAAGTGATGCTTAGCCCTTCGACAATTTTCTGTTGCATAGTGAAATTTCCAGTGCCATGCATCATATCAGTTCATTGCGCTTTGTAATAAATTGTTGATGATTTTCTTTAATATGAATCTTCGAAAATAGTTTTTACAAATAAAAACAAGTAAGGAAAGGCTAAAGTCGGGCGAGCCGATTCAATTCGTAAGAATTTTGGTAGGAGTCCTACATCATGGACCGATGAGACCACATTCACCATGTATGCTTCCAGAGGAAATATAAATTGTTCTGATCAAAATCTGTCAAATCTTGACATTAGTATGGAATCTATATATAAAATATAAGGCGATATGTTAAATTTGATTAAAATATGTTGTTTATAGAGCATAGTCAAATCCCATACAAAACGACATTTGTATGAGAGCTATATATAAATCTGAACCAATCTGACCTACTTTCACCATAGATGTTTCTATTTGAATTATAAGGTACTGTGCCAAATTTTAAGAAAATCGAGTAAAATATGAGGCAAATCGGGGGTGACATTTGTATGTGTGATATATCTAAATTTGATCCGATTCGTTCTTAGCCTGGACTTTGACTACAACAATAGATGGACAGACGGGCATTGTTCAATCGACTCAGAAAGTGATTCTAAGTTATTTTTTATACACACTAGGATGGATCACAAATAAAGTTAAGGTAATTTAAAAAATGTAGCTTTCTTGTGGTATGAGATGCAGATATTTTTTCTAATTTCAAGCAAATTTCTTTTAGTTTTACAGAAAATTATCAAATCACAAAAAACATACTTTATAAGCAAACAATTTCGTAAAATAAATATAATTTATAGTTAGTAGTCTCAGTAAGTCGATCCATAAGTTTCATGATTATGTTCCTGGAATGTACTCTACATCAATTATGAACGTGGTTGCTGCCGAAATTAAAAATATAAATAATTCAAGTAACTTACTTTAAGCTGGTTTCAAAAGAGTTGTGGATATTCTCGAAGAAATCATTTGTTCGTTTAAAACGTTTCGACAGTAATAACGTTTATTATTTTTTAAAATAAGTACCAGAAAGACCGTCTTACTGACACTCTTTACTATTAATAATTAAAAAAAGTAGAAGGTATATATTTTTTGGTTTATAAAATAAATAAAAATGTTTTTTTTTTTTTTATTTAAAAAATATTTTAAAAGAAGAATTTTCTAACTAGAAGAAATTCGGTAGAAATTATAAAAATATAGTCATACCACAAAAAAGTTATTTTTTCCTAAAGTTACCTTATGATTATTATTATTCGCTTTATAGAAAAGTGTATATTTGGATAATGTCATCAAAATCGGAGAACGCTCGATACGATTTGTCCGACTTTATTCATAACAATAGAAAAAACATATTACGCTGAAAGAATGGAGGTATGTCCTTACATTTAGGCAATGTTTTTTAATCATGTCGATTATGCACGCCGACGGATTTGCTGCGTATCGGATTGACTCGATCCGCACTCGACTCACTTTGTGAGGAAAATTGTATTATGTAATCCGTCGGATGACTGCATTACCAACATAAAGTCGATATTACATTACAGCTGTCAAATTGACATTTATAAGCAAATGACAAACAAAAGTAACCAATAAAGTGCGCTGACATATTCTTAGATTTGAAATTAAATAAAATAATTGAAATTCTAACATTTTATAATGTATTCATCAATTGGTTTTTTTATAAATTTGGAAGAAAAAAGTGGCAATACAAAAAAAAAAAAACAAATCATTTAACATTTACATTTAATTTTTTCTCATCTTACCTCTTAGCTTCCATTAGAAATTAAAAAAAAAAAAAAAAAAAAACAAAAAGTACTTTATCCGCATCAAATCAGCGATGATTTTCTGTCGGATATTTTTGTATGTGAAGTGAGTCGCATGAGGAATACATAATACGAATTTTTCCGCAACGGCATTACCATCGGCTTATATAATACCAAAATACTCAACCCCTGCGTTCTTCTCTAGTTCGGTTATGTTGAGAAACTCATCATAATTAAAAACTACAGGAGCTGTGTGTACGGTCCTGGATCCCACAAACACAGAGAATTCATGGAAACAGAAACTTTATTCTACGTGTCTACTCCATTATGCATACACAGAATTTCATGATTTCAACTTCAGCCTCTTTGTATTCCTCTTTTCCCAATGTATCCCTAACAGACCGAATTTGGAAAAACCCTCTACTTATCCAGCTGTCTATACAGTCTATTTCCCACTGATGCGAAAATAAAAGAATTTTTCAAAATTTGAAAGATATACAAATGGCACCAACCGAAACAAAAAGGTTTTCTCAATTTCGTATTTTAGAATATAAATGGGAAAAAGGATAAATTGTTTTAATTTTCCTTATAATTCACTTATGAAACATCACAATTTATTTAAAAGAATATATTGTGTAATAGGATAGGTCGCAGTCCATACAAATATAAAATAATTATTATGTAATAGTCAAAAAAAAGATATTTTTGTTGAACCTTCTTCAAAGCATGGATCGATTTGATGCAATTTTTCTACAAATGTGTCTAGTTGAAATATGCGTAATGTAGGGAATCTCCGCTTTGATTTTATTAGCCCCTTTCCGATTATTATTTTTAACGTTATCCACAAAAAAAAACCCACAAACGAAGATCATTTGTCTAAAATTCCGTTTCTGCGTAATGATTTTTTCTCTGCGTGTAGAACATATGTATTTTATAGGGTCCAAAAATCACTATATGCGGTCGGTGTCTTTCCAATGTTCCCCTTAAATCGCAAATCGGGCCAAAAATGTAAAGTTACTAAAAAAGTTGGAAGTCATTTCGAAATATTTGATTTTCGAATATTTATTTGATTTCAAATATTTTGATTTAGTGCTATTTTTGGAGTTTTTGTCCTGGACTATACTTTTGAACAATTTAAATAACTGTTTTGTTCGACAGATTTTATTTCAAAGAATGCAAAACATCTTGTGTTTGGCAGCAGATGGAAAGAACGTATATTTGACAAACATTATACGCCCTCTTCGTTAGTCGCTTCGGGAACATTTTTATTGGTTTAATTGCGACACAATTCTAACAAATAATACTACTTTTGATGGACTGAATATGCAAATATTTTCAATTAAAGACATAACATTTTAGACAATAGACAATATCTGAATTTCTTCATTGAGTAATTATAAAGAATGTTTAAATTGCCTTTAAAGATCCTATGAATTTCTACCATTTTTAAATAATTTTTCATTTGTATTTCTAATTGAATTTTTTTTCGTTCAGTAAGAATTTAACACAAAATCTTAAATTTATTAAATAATTTAATATTTTTAGGTTCACAACCTTTGATCCTTTTTTGAAAATAGTGTTTAAAATTTTCATCTATCTTTAGTCATAAATAGTAATAATATCTGTCATATAAAAATAAAAGCGCAGACACTCTCCTCTCTCTCTCTACCTGCATATAAGTATCGTACAACATTATTTCAGATGTATGAAAGTGACATTAGAAATGCATTAAATTTCATCATCATCTCCGCTTTAGCTCTTCTCCAATTTTCTTCATAATAAACTTGACTTGGGTTATAATTTAAAAAAAGGCGAACAGCCCTCTAATGTTTGGCTGTCTGGTTGTTAACATTGAATGAATGTTGTGGTGTCGGTCGGTCGGTCGATCGTATGCGTAGAATGCATCTATCATCTCGGAATTTATTTCACATATTTTGTGTGTTTTTGGCATTGGCGTTGTGAATATAAACTGGGATGTGTGCCGGTTTTTTGCTATCACAATTTATTGGCATATGGGTGGTTAAAAGATGACAGAAACACTAAAAAATGACAACAGACAGGGAGAGTTACAAGGCAGCCCAACACACATAGTGGGTTACATTCCACAGAAGAACCTCTACAAAAGTTTCACTGTGTCAGTGTAAAAACTTCAACGGTAAAATTGTGTCAGCCAAGAACAGGAATGACTTTTTAATCATTAATCTCTTCATTGTTCATCTCCAAACTCGAATCAGTTCTCCAAATTTTTCCAAGTAAAATCTTCAAGAAACCCGGGTTTTTAGCCCCATCCTCATTACATTTCTTTGAGTGTAGATAGATTCCTAATCCAAACATCAAGGCCAAACAGCATCACAGAAAAAAATTAGTCAGAAATCTTATTATTTAATTAAATATAAAAATATTCATTTCAATGTAATAAAACTGGAATAATTTAATATATTAATAGAGTTACAGCATCAATTAACATTTAATTATGACAACTCATTCTTTAATCGAAACTACACAATTTTCAAGTGTAATTCAAAAGACACCATTTGAAATTTAAAAATTTCATTTAAAATTCAAAAAATATTAATTGAAACTCAAAAATTCCATTTGAAATTCAAAACTCATCGTTTGAAATTCAAAAGACACCATTTGTAATTCAAAACTCGTCATTGGCAATAAGTAATTCGGAAGACACCATTTGAAATTCAAAAGTTTTCATTTGAAATTCAAAAATTATTTCATTTGCAATTCAAAAAGGGTAAACAAAATTATTTAAGCAAAATATATATTAGGTTGGGTAGCATTTATTTATTTCTGTAAATTTGTCATAGACGTATGTATACCTCATGTCTTTGAATTTCAAATGGAATTTTTGAATTTCAACTGGTGTCTTTTGAATTGCAAGTGATGTCTTTTGAATTACAATTGAAAAAAGGTGTAGTTTTTCTTAGTTGTGTTAAAATACAAAAATTAATTTTGTATTTTGTGGTTGTCATTTTGTTTCCGAAACTCAATCACATCGTTGGGTATTTCACTAGCAGCGAACGTATGACACCACATCGCGGTCTGGTGTACGTCTATCTGTCTGTGTCCATCACTCCATCCACCCCTACTCACCCACTTGCAGCTGGCAAGCTGGCAAATATGATAAACGTGCCAATGCAACGACGAGACAAACGAGAAGAGCAAACTGTTGAACAAAAAGGGAGAACCATGTGAACGAACGATGGTCAAAGACAGCCGAAGAACATAAAGACATGCATGTTTATTTATGATTAATCGATTTTACGATGATGCCGTCATATTTAAAGTCATAAAAAACAATACCAAAGTATCCTTAGACGTTTCCTAACCACCACAGTCACACACCAGTGCAAAGGCATATACACACATATGGGTCTCTACACAATAGATTTAATGCGACCACCTGTTATTCGGTTAATGTGAATATGGAGGGTATTCACATTCACATTATTTTGAAATGAAAGGAACAAAAAATATTTCAATGATACTTCATTATAGTATAAGTCAGATCATAATTTAAATAAAGGATATATACAAGGGCTATTAATGCTTTGAAAAGTCGACAAAAAATTAATTAATAATATAAAAAAAAAAATAAAAAGTTATTTTGTTCCATTTTTAATAGAAAGAATCCTGAAGAAAAAAAAACAATTCTTATTTGAAAAATACATACCAATACCATCAAGAAAATTAAGAAATTATGTGTTTTGTTAATGTATGGCACAATAAAATCTCATTAAAGCCTGAATTTAAAATATATTTTTAGTAGAAGTATGTGGAAAATGGAAAAATGTATATTAATTGTCTGAAAAATGATATATTAAAAATGTAATGTATATTTTTGTAATTCTCTTACAACGTTATAACTCTTTTTATTTATCTATAAATATTTTTCAACAAACAATTTCATACCCTCACTCTACAGAGTAGGAGGGTATATATCATTTGGGACAGAAAAAAGGGTAACGCATTGAAGGAGCCAGAGTATGTTTGTACAAAATCCGTTTCATAACTTTTTAAGTTGTTTAAGCCATATTCGCCCGTCTGTCTGGCTGGCTGGTGTACACGATAACACTCGAAAGGAGTTAAGGAATCAATTCAAACTTTGCACATGGTAATATTTCCAAAACATAGTTTAACTTCGAAGATGAGCGAAATTATCACGCCCCTTGTGGTAACTCCCACACAAATGGCCCACATTCCTATGTTAAACTAAAACATATGTAACTTCCAGAAGTATTTTCAGAATCACCTATATTTTAGTATATAATAAAGTTGTTGTAATCACTTTAAGCGTGAGAGATATGGCGGGGTTTGTCACACCCCTTCTAGTATCTCCCATACAAATCACCCTAAACTGCGTAAAATTAAAGCAGCTATAATTTCTATACGGATCATCGGAATACTGCGAAATTGTATATGCTTTTGTAGAATTTTCTTTCACATGGAATATGGGCGATATTGCAACACCCCTTCTGGTACCACCCACACAAAGTGGCATAAACTTTGGTCACAATAAAACCGATATAACATCCATACCGGTAGTCAAAATCAGTTGCAATTTCATATTTAAAAATGGTTTTATAATCACTTTAAACATAAAAACTAGTTATGCTTTAGACAAGCCCCTTCAAGTAACTCCCACACAATTGTCTATATCCTAGGTAAAATTAAATCCTTCATAACTTCTATACAACTTTTTTTACAAGTGTGGAAGCTGGTACCATGTGCCACAAATCTTCTAGTACTTTTCACACAAATTTTAATGCCCTTAGTAAAATTTAACTAAAGGGTGATTTTTTAAGAGCTTGATAACTTTTTAAAAAAAAAATCGCATAAAATTTGCAAAATCTCATCGGTTCTTTATTTGAAACGTTAGATTGGTCCATGACATTTACTTTTTGAAGATAATTTCATTTAAATGTTGACCGCGGCTGCGTCTTAGGTGGTCCATTCGGAAAGTCCAATTTTGGGCAACTTTTTCGAGCATTTCGGCCGGAATAGCCCGAATTTCTTCGGAAATGTTGTCTTCCAAAGCTGGAATAGTTGCTGGCTTATTTCTGTAGACTTTAGACTTGACGTAGCCCCACAAAAAATAGTCTAAAGGCGTCAAATCGCATGATCTTGGTGGCCAACTTACCGGTCCATTTCTTGAGATGAATTGTTCTCCGAAGTTTTCCCTCAAAATGGCCATAGAATCGCGAGCTGTGTGGCATGTAGCGCCATCTTGTTGAAACCACATGTCAACCAAGTTCAGTTCTTCCATTTTTGGCAACAAAAAGTTTGTTAGCATCGAACGATAGCGATCGCCATTCACCGTAACGTTGCGTCCAACAGCATCTTTGAAAAAATACGGTCCAATGATTCCACCAGCGTACAAACCACACCAAACAGTGCATTTTTCGGGATGCATGGGCAGTTCTTGAACGGCTTCTGGTTGCTCTTCACTCCAAATGCGGCAATTTTGTTTATTTACGTAGCCATTCAACCAGAAATGAGCCTCATCGCTGAACAAAATTTGTCGATAAAAAATTTCGAACCGAACACTGATTTTGGTAATAAAATTCAATGATTTGCAAGCGTTGCTCGTTAGTAAGTCTATTCATGATGAAATGTCAAAGCATACTGAGCATCTTTCTCTTTGACACCATGTCTGAAATCCCACGTGATCTGTCAAATACTAATGCATGAAAATCCTAACTTCAAAAAATCACTCTTTACTTATATTTCTTATTTGCTTATTGATTGTGCTGTCAGCTATTAAAAAAAGGAACACATTTTTATCCATCATTATTATATCCAGGAACCATCCTCTATCCAGAAGTTAGATACAGTAAAATTTTCAGACGAATCGGTCCACCGGTTTGGCGTCCTATACGCAATATACAGACATACAAACACACATTGATTTTTGTACACTCCACGAGAGTATTATGTCTTTGTGCATTTGTTTGTAACACCCAAAAGGAAGGGAGATAGACCCATTGTTAATTATACCGATCGGCTTAGAATCACTTTCTGAGTCAATTTAGCAATGTCCGTCTGTCCATCTATTCTTGTAATCACGATACAGGTCGCAATTGTACCAGAACCAAAGGAAACCCTGCACAACGAAGTTTTTCGGGTCAATGACGAACGCTATTTAATTTGAAGAAAATCGGTTCAGATTTAGATATAGCCCCCATACGAATTTCACTCCAGATTTGACCCTTTTCATTCTAGATACCACATATTTCAACAGATTTTCTTCAAAATTTGCAAAAGACCTTATATTTCAACTGGAAATACGTATGGTAAAAATGTGTTAGATCGCTTCAGATTTATATATAGCTCCCATACAAATTTCGCTCCCAATTTGAAATTTTCCGCTCTAGAATCCACATATTTCAACAGATTTTCTTTAAAATTTGCAAAAGACCTTATATTTCAACTGGAAACACCTGTGGTAAAAATGTGTTAGGTCGGTTCAGATTTATATATAGCTCCCATACAAATTTCGCTCCCAATTTGAATTTTTCCGCTCTAGAATCCACATATTTCAACAGATTTTCTTTAAAATTTGCAAAAGACCTTATATTTCAACTGGAAACACCTGTGGTAAAAATGTGTTAGGTCGGTTCAGATTTATATATAGCTCCCATACAAATTTCATTCCCAATTTGAATTTTTCAGCTCTAGAATCCACATATTTTAACAGATCTTCTTCAAAATTGGCAAAACATCTTATATTTAAACTAGGAACACCTATGGTGAAAATGGGTCACATCGGTTCAGATTTACATATAGCTCTCATACAAATTTCGTTCCCCAAGAAACCGCGTATTGTCAGAGAATTTCTTAAAATTGAGCATAACACGTTATACTTCAACTAGAAGAACTTATTGCGAAAGTTAGTCACTTGTTTGGATACAGCTCCGATACAAATATTATTCTCGATTTGACAAATTGGCCTGTGATTAGGAAACATACAAAAAATGTTCCCGTTTCACTTTTTTACTGAATTGAATTGTATTCCGATAGAAAGTGGAGTGTATCATGTAGTCGGCCCCGCCCGACTTTAGCCTTTCCTTACTTGTTATATATATAGATAGATTATCAATAAATAAATTTGAATAAAATCCAGAATACGTACATATAATATACACTCGGAGTACTATAACATATATTACATTTTTTTCATTGACAATTTATACAAATTAGAATAATTCAGAAATATAGATTTAAAACTGATTTATTCCCAATAAGCTATTGACAAATGCGACTGTCAACTTAAGTATGGACAGGTTCTGATTCTTGTTCACATTGAATTCACTTTTCCTTGCATATATAACACTTCCAAATTACATTTTATTGAAGTGGACAATTGTTCGATTAGTCGGTTAATGGAATAACACTTAATTTGAAATTCTTTGTTTTTGAAATATCTGGGAATCATCCTTGATACACATATGGGAAAATATAAGGTAGCGGAATTGTTGTGGGAGACCTCTGGGAAATCTCTCCAAAAATCAGCGCTGGTTCGTCCGATTCTGTTGTATGAAGTCTTCATTTCTCTCTCTGGACTTATAAAGACATATGTCTCATGAGGATTTCTCGTCAAAAGACCATCGCCGTCATATAGGTTGGACTACACCATGTCACGCAGTGTATTATTAGGGGCAAAAACTCCCATATTGCATGTCCCCAAATCTCGACTTAATTGATTGAATTTTGCAAAGAACAATCCTATTAAGCATATTGTAAAAGATTTCGCCGATATCGCGGCTAAATTTAGCTGTGGATACATTCAAAGTTCATAAATGCTAAAATAGTTCAAAATGTCATCATAATATGGCTATTTTATTGGGATGTATAGCGGAAACCATATAAAGGGTGATTTTTTAAGAGCTTGATAACTTTTTTTTTTAAAAAAACGCATAAAATTTGCAAAATCTCATCGGTTCTTTATTTGAAACGTTAGATTGGTCCATGACATTTACTTTTTGAAGATAATTTCATTTAAATGTTGACCGCGGTTGCGTCTTAGGTGGTCCATCCGCTTAGTCCAATTTTGGCATTTCCACGTTTTTGAGTAACAGAGACCCAATTGGTGCGAACGGCGACGAATCGAAAATTGGTGGTCATCATTAACACTGGCCGATACAGCTGCGATATTTTCTTCAGTTCGCACTCTACGTAAGCGTGTTGGTGGTTTAATGTCCAACAATGTAAATTTGGTGCGAAATTTAGTCACAATAGCCCGAATAGCCGCTTCAGTGGGTCGATTAAACTGACCATAAAATGGAAGCGCGCAATGAACTTTCTTAACAGAGCACGCATTTTGATAATAAAATTCAATAATTTGCAAACGTTGTTCGTTTGTAAGACGATTCATGATGAAATGTCAAAGCATACTGAGCATCTTTCTCTTTGACACCATGTCTGAAATCCCACGTGATCTGTCAAATACTAATGCATGAAAATCCTAACCTCAAAAAAATCACTCTTTATATCCTATTGGAATTTCGCTCAGTTCGTAGAAAACAGGAGCTGCTGAGATGTTCTTATGCATTTATTGCATAGCAAAATGCGTAATTATGTTTTCGATTTCCTCTTCAGATAGTATTTAGCACGAAGATTTAATTTATTTAGTATAGTTACCTTTGTGCAGTATAAAACATTAATACATATTTTTAAACTATTGTCTTATTTATTCGTTTTAAAAATAATATTCTGCTTATGACTGCAAACATCGATTTATTTACCGAAATGGTAAAACATTCTAAGTCAAAAATGAAGCAATACATTCATCGTTGTTCTCTTTTAAAATATTTAGAAAATTTATTTAAAGCATACCTTAGGGATGTAAGGTTTTATGGCATGCGACCGTATGTAGATATATTAATCTTAAGTAATTTATTAAGTTATAATAGCTGTTTGCTATCGCTTAAAAATAAAATAATTTTTATCAAAAATTTTGAAAATCGTAAAAAACAAAAATTTCATTTAATTGTGGAATCGAATGAAATCACTGGTATTAATTTGCTTTTACAAAAATATTAAAATAAGACATTTATGAAGTTTTTAAATTAAATTAAAGAATATCGAAAGATCTTTTCATTTTAGGCTTTGACGTTGATGTCCGTTTAGTTATGTACCATTTGTATCCCCTTTTCGGTTTTACCTAATAGAGTTTCGAGAAACTCTATTATTTTGCCCGTTAACATGGTCAGAGGTTCCATGATTTCCCCTTCAGTCGTTAGGTTGGTACCATTTTTATCGCTCTTTTGACACTTTACCACCTTAATGCAATTTTTTGAATTGACAACTCTACTCGGAAAGGTCTGTTATCTCCAGGCTGAAAGATTTCGATATTTGATTAGACCTCTAATATCTACAGATACACAGTGCAAGCTCGATGATCGCACCCACCTATTATCGCAACTGCTCGTTGTTTGCAACCAACGAAATATTAACATTGGGTTCCATATGGTCTCGATTATCACAACTTCTATACAAAAGTTGTAATATTCGTTTTCTATTTTCTGGATAGATAAAGATACTTTGAATTTAACCAAGGACGAAGCTGAATTAGTGGGACCACGCATTAGTAAGAACCCATATATTGGTTCCAGCAGACTTGAAAGTGTGAAAATGTACAAGAATTGTTGCCATCGAAGTGAATACCATTGCGACTTCAATTGAAATCGAGATATGGCCCTTAAAATCATGTATTTTTAGTAGAGATTAGTGCAGGGCGTAAACTTCGACAAACTAAAGTTTTGTTTAGTTTATTTCATGCTTCATACTACGCTAACTTTGTTGTCCGTTCAATAACTGATTTCGACAATTGTGGTCCACAGATTGCAAATCTCGTTAAAGTATCTTTGGATAATCCAAGTTTTTGTGAAATCAAAATACCAAAAGGTGAAGTCTCCGGCCTTTTCGATAGCCTATATTTTCCAGATTTGATATCGCATTTTTCAAAATCCAATCAATACTTTTAGAATTTCTGAGATCTCATTCTAAACCTAATTATCCAGAAACAATTCGCCGACTCCCAAATCTAGAGTCTTACATTCATACCTTTATGGTGTTAATAAATCCGAAAAAATCTAAACTCCAAAATGTAAACAGTTCAATAAATCTATTGAGTTTAGCCTGAGACAATTATTCAAAGGTCAATTTTGGGTTTGGTTATCGCAACTATTCGGTTATTGCAACAGGCATGGGCAGTAATTAGTTGCGATCATCGAGCTCGCACTGTACCACTTTTAAGAGACGTGGCAACCACCTCTGTAGCGAGGGTACTTTGAGTACACTGAAAGAATATTTATGAAGCGATTTCATAAAAGGTTTTTCATAAATTCAGTGAAGGTTTTTCTTTATATGTATGAAAAATTCATTAATAAAATGAAATGTTTCATACAATTTTTTCATAAATATTTCATATTTCATAAAAAAACAAAATTTTTTTATGAAATGTTTCATAACTTACAACCAGATTTTTAGTGTGTCGACTTTATTAATTGAATGCTAGCAATTCTCATTTGTACTCTGTTAACTCTGACATAAGTATGAACCCTGATTTAGGTCAAAGACTCTCGCAATGGTGGTGTGAGTTGATTGGTTAGTCAACGAGTTAGACCTATTTTTGTTTTATATTGGAAACTTCAGTACTTTCTATTTATGAAACTCTTTCGTAAAATAATGAAGTTTCTTCATAAAATCAATGAAAATTTGCATAAATCGTATTATGAAAAACAATGAACTACTACATTTCATAGTAATGAAGAACTACATTTCATAGTTTCTAAGAAATGTTTCAGAAATTCTATGACACTTTTCATTGATTTGTGCTTTATGAAACATTCAACCGAAAAAGTCGACACACTAAAAATGTAGTTGTATGTTAGGAAACATTTCATAAAAGCTATGAAATCCTTCTTTATATTTATGAAGACATTTCATAACCAAAATATTTTATTGTTTATGACATATTTCATAATATTTAAGAATTTTTCTTTAATATTATGAAATCTTTCTTTCCATTTTGTTTTATGAAATATGGAATGTTTATGCAGAAATTTTATGAAACACTTCATTTTATTTATGAATTTGTCATACATAGTAAAAAAATGCAATAACTTTACGAAAACCCTATTATGAAAAGGCTTCATAAATATTATGAAGGAAAATTCTTTCAGTGTATCCTATGGTGTATGCAATGTTCGGAATTGATAGAAATTCACATTTTACGGAATACCTCAATAAATAAACGATGGATATTTAAATGATACTGTAAAATTGAAGAATACGCAACGAGAGCAATCTCATGCGTAATGCCCCATATGCCTGTGTACTCACACACCATTCGCATCTTAACTCAGGCACAAAGAGGTTATTAAAGCCCTATATATATATATATATATAAATTCGAATGAAAAAATATGTTTTTGTTAATACAAATGTATGTGTTTGCATGAGTTTATGCGAGTGGTTGTGAGCGTATAGGGGTTGCAAAGGAGCAGAGGTACGGGCACGGGTTTATTTAGACACAAATAACAATCATAATAATCGTAATCATATGTGAAATAATAACAATAAAACCATTCATTATTATTACTTTTACAAAATTTTGTACTCTTTTTACTTCCTGGGTCGACATCGGTTGATGGGTTGTGTGTGTGTGTGTGTGGAGGGGTTTGTGATCCCTTTGCTCAGTCTTGCAAATCTTTTTGAGTTGGCCTTTTACTGTTGTGAACATTTAACAAAAGAAGGTTTAACGTTATAAAGCTACTTACGATTTCAGTTTTTAACTTCAGTTCGGTTCAAATAAAAAATGGCATTTATACTCCTACCAACCATACCAGGCATACAGATGAGTGCCCAAATACCCACCTACATACATATGTGCATGGTAATACATGATGAGCTCGAATATGGATTTATCAAAGTCTAATAATGTAGCCATTCAGACGTACATATGCTTGTGTTTATGAGTGACGTGTGTATACGTATACATACATATGAGTCATTGCGAGTGGAGTTTACCAAAATGAATGTTTTGGAAATTTACAATTGAATGATTGAATAATATTTATGTTTTAATTATCGCCGCTTAGTACAAAATTGCACATATCTGATCTGGGGTTTTGAAGAATTTTGCTTCAAATAGCAGCAAAAAATGAAAGTACTTCCGTAGGAAGCACATTTTTATCGTATCTCAAAATCCAAATGTTCCACCCCCTACAGAGGCGGATTTTTAAAAAAGAAATATAAACTAGTGAAAAAGTTGTTCCTTTGCAACGCTTTAAAATAACTTGTAAGCTCTCCTCTGACAACGCCATCTTTAATTCATTGTTGAAGATCCTTTTCACTTTAGTGGGTGCTCTCTTTTTGCTGGATCACATAACTTATAGGGAAAACTTTACCCTCTCGATCTTCTTTACTCATTTGCAATCCCAACCGTCCACATAGTCGGGAAGCATACACACTGAGTTTCATGATTCCAGCGTTTGGTTGGTATTTGCGTTTTAGGGCCAAAATAGGTAAAAAGGGATGAAACTTTTCCTATCTTGGCCCTAAAACACGAATATTGAAAATAACAGCGTCTATGCTGCCAGAGGAACGAATACAACACATTTCATGCTTCTTCTGATACCATTTTCCCCCCTTTCGAACCGCTTGCCCCTAAAAGTACAAATTTCGAACTTAAAATTTCTTTAAGTCGCATGCCTGTATAGTAAACCAATGTATACACCGAATATGATTCCAGCCAAAGGCGTTTGTATGGTACCATTTTAATTTTTTTTTTATTTTTGAAAAACACCTTATTTAACGTGTAACTTGGTACCATTTGTATCCCCGTCTTCCCCCTACGATATTTTAGAAAGCAGCGAATCTACACAGTTTATATGCGTATCGCCGAATTTCATGATTTCCATTTAGGCCTTTCGGTTGGTACCTTTTTCACCCATTTTCCCATTTTGACCCTAAAAATACAAATTTTGAGAAACACCTTATTTAATGTGTCTGCATTAAGTGGATGTACAATCCAAGTTTCATGATTCCAGCTACAGGCGTTAAGTTGGTACCATTGTTCCGACCCGTCTGAAAAGTCTACAAAATTAGCTAGTGTCATTTGATGGAAACAATTTTTATCCCCGTTGACTTGATGAAATTTCCAAATTCTACATCTACACAGTCGGAGAATGTATACTCCAAATTTCATTATTTCAGCTACAGCCGTTTAGTGGGTACTATTTTTCTTCCTTGTTTCCCATTTTGGACCTAAAAATACGCATTTGAAAAAATTTTTTTACCTGGCTACAAAATTAAAGGGATTTACAATCCAAAGTTCATGTTTCTAGATTTTGCCTTCTGCTTCGTACCTTTGTTTATCTATTTGCCCCATGATCTCCATAAAAGATTTATTTTTTAAAATGCGTTTCTACCGAATTAGAGGGATGCAAAATTTGGAGTTTTTATAGTTCTAGTCCTTAGATTCGTACCAGTTGTATCCACGTCCATCCCATATATTCAATAAAAGTAAAATTTTTGAAAAATCATTTTCAATTACGCGTCACATAGGAAGAGGAATGTATACACCAAATTTCGAATATCATGATTTCAGTTTCTGTCGATTGGTAGGTACCATTTTTATTTCTCTTTTCCCATTAGGGAATTTCGTCAAATTTCGCTATTCACGCTGCATTTGCCAAAAAAATTTAAGGAAGGGCTAAAGTCGGACAGGGCCGACTATGTGATACCCTCCACTTTCTACCCCATTGCAATTCAATTCGTAAAAATGGAATTCGGGAATGATTGATATTTTGGGAGCAACATTTGTAAGGGGGCTGTATCTAAATCTGAACCGATCTTACCCGCTTTCACTACAGGAGTTTCTAGTTGGATTATATTATAAGATGTGCCACATTTAAAGAACATCGGGTACAACATGTGGTTTCTAGAGCGGAAAAAGTCAAATCGAGAGGGATTGTATGGTGGCTATATCTAAATCTGAACCGATTTGCTTCAAAGTAAGTAGCCATGATCCACAAACCTTACTTGTGTCACTTTTTGTTAGATCGGATAACAATTGCGAAATGTACTTTGATTACAACAATAGATGGACAGACGGGCAGATGGACATTGATAAATCGACTCAGAAAAGCCGATCTGAATAATAAATGATGGGTTTAACTATTTTCGTTTTGGGCGTTACAAACAAACGCACAATGACATAAGAGCCTAGTGGAGGGTATAAAAAGGCATTAAGTTCAGCTTGGTCGAACCTTATATACCCTACACCATGGATTGTATTCCACAGAGGCGGTCGATTTTACGTACATTACATTAATATTACCGGAAAATTTTAAATTTTATAAAGATAGTCAAACCAAAACAAATAGAAATAAAAAAATAATTTTATAAATATATATAAAATTTTAATTATTTTAATCCACGCTTTCTATAAATATTATAGAAATCTTCAAAAAAGCTTGTATACCTTAGCTATTGGGAGATAGTGGGTGCATTTCTAAATACAGCCGTTTGATCGGTTGTATTTCCATCCAATTTTAATTTCAAATGTACACATTTTGAAAATCCAAGTACACAGTGCAAGATAGCCTATCCACTTGGCTTTACCAGGATTAATACTTTTCCCAATAAAATATTTGTATTTTGAATTCCGTGATTCTAGCTGTGGCAATTTTATCTCCATTTTCCCCATTTTACGCCCTTAAAATAATGACTTTCGAAAATCCCTTTATTTTTCGTGTCTACGCAATTAGAGGAATGTACACACCGAATTTCATCATTCAAACTTCAATAGGTATGATTTGTATGGCTCTGTTCCCGTTGTATCCCTTGAAAGTGTCTACGCAGTCAGAGGAATGTACATGTATTTCATTACTCTGGTTGCGGTCATTTGGTTAGTACAATTTTTATCCCCCTTTTCCATTTTAACACCAAAAAGTAAGATTTTTTTATTTTATATGTTTTTTCAAGCAGAGGAATGTATACGAATTTCATTATTTTAGGTGCAGACGTTTGGTTGGTACCATTTTTATCCCTCTATTCCCATTTTACCCCTTAAGGGAAAGAATTTGGAAAAAATACTTTTATATTATGTATCTACTCAATTAGAGGAACGTACACACTGAATTACGTGTTTCTAGCTGTTGTCGTTTGATAGGTAAAATTTGTATCATTTTTGCCCCCATTTCACCCCTTCGAATAAGGATCAGTTTATGGTGCACGTTCTTGTTATAGGGTGGTGTATGCCCAAGCAGACATATAAAAAAAAACATTCTTAAATACTCTATAATATTAGAGGTTATTATGGGTATTTTCAGTCTTTGTGAGGGGAAAAATTTTCCCTTTGGACCGATTTCGCTCAGTTGCAATCCCAACCGATCTACGACTATAAGACGCATTTATGGAAAGTGTGGATGCCCTGGCTCCTTTCGTTTAGATGCTAGCGTGCTTTCAAAAGACGGACGGACGGTTATGGTTAGATCGCTTTGAATCTTATGACGATCAAAAATATATACACTTTATAGGGTCTCATGTCGAATGAGACCGGAACGGAATGACAAAGTTAGTATACCCCATCCTGGAGGTGTAGGGTATAAAAAGTGTACAAATACCCATTTGAATAATAAAAACATCATCCTTTTCCTCAGAGAACATTTTGCACAAAATGCTCCATATACATACATGCGTATTTCGCTCATTACATCAATCTTTATATCCTGTCGCCTGTTTGGTTGGCTTTATGCCTTTATTTCCAGATTTTTTCCGCTCTCTGACAGTAACTTTTTTAAACGCACATATGCCTTTAACACAGACAGAGAGTCATCATGCCCAAAACACACATCCTTCATCATAAAGATGACTTTTTTGGGGCTGTTGTTGACATCGTCATCATAATCATCATCAACATCATCATTGGCATCGGTTTCGGCATTGTCCTTGTCGTAGTCGCGGAAGCGTTTTATGAGCATTTTACACTGCATTTAATTTAATGAGTCCTTCGTCATCGTCGTTGTCGACGTTGTCCTATCGCTGGATTTCTTCCTTTGGCAGGCAAATTCCGATTTAGGGCTTTTTTATTACCAAACTGCCACGTCATAAAACATCGTTAAAATCGCTTCTCGCTCTGGTTACGTACATTTATGTCTCTGTATGTGTGAGTATACCTCCGTCTGTCTGACTGGCTGTGAAGGCTCTTCCAACGATGCCGATAGAAACATTCTTTAGTTTATGACGATGCTCGACATATCGCTCCAGAACACTGTGTTCGCTGTGTATTCCTGTGGAATTTATGATTGTACGGATAATGTGGCCGAGAATGGGAGATAATGAAAACATTTTACTGATGCTTACATTTTATGCTAATTAAGTGTTTAACGGTGATTTCAATGCGGCCTCTTCTCCAGCTCCAGCTTCAGCTCGTTCACTTATTTTGAGGTGAACGAATCGTCGCGAATATCGTCCGGTTGATGTTTGTACGAGAAAGGGCGTTTTTGATTAGAGTACCGTTTTTTAGTGACCAGCAATTATTGAAATTGTAAGAAATTTTAATTTCCTTCGGTGTCAATTAACGTTGCAATGAATTGTTCTAACAGCGAAAATGATAAAGGTAAGAAGAAGGCTGTTTTTTAATGATTATATCCGGAGGAACATATGGGCATATTTTTAAATTTATATTTTTGGGATTTATTTTCTTATTTTATTTTAAGAGTGAAGAACTGTTTGTAAGAGTTGAGGTACATCTTAAAAAATATTTTTTATTATCTTGGTGAATAAATTGTATGGCGCTATCTTTCTTCATTCAAAAGTAACGCTCGACCAGATGTCGATTTAGTATGTTTAATGTATTTTCTCAATAATAATAATAATTTATATGCTTAATATTTTTAAGAATCCAGAATTCTTATAAAAATATATATACATACAATCAGATTTGGAGTTCAAAAAGTAAACCAATCAAATTTCACTTTTCGGATTTTTTTACAGTTTCCCATTTTAGGAACTACAGTTTCAATAAAATTTAACCTTCGCCTTACTATTACCCACCCGGGTGACCATTTCACTTTTATTTCCTTATGGATAAACGATGCGCATTAAAATCTTTCCTAAGGCGAAGTTTAAGAATCTGTAATCGTGTTGCTTTGCAAAAATATATTTGGGATGACTCCCGTAAAAATCGCACACTTCCTACAACAGGGAAAATAAATCCTAAAAATTTGATCATTTTAGAAAACTTTGTCGTTTTCATTTCGATCATAGTGAGTGGTATTATTGAGACGATACATTTAACATAATAATATAAAGTTTTGTTCGAAAAAATATTTTCAAAATTCGTACTTTTAAGGGGGAAATGAGGAAAAGGGATAAAATTGGTACTGACCAAATGGCTGCTGCTAGCATAATTCGGTATGGTCATTCCTATGACTAAATGAAAGAAATAAAATTTTCGAAATGTGTTCTTTTGGGTGGGAAATGGGGAGATAGGGGATAAAATTGGTACTAATCAAACCTCTGCTGCTAAAATAATGAAAATTGGTGGACTCCAGCTGCGTAGAATCGAATGCGAAATTTTTATGTTGTACTTCAGACCCAAATTAGGTAATGGGGAAAAAATTCTGGCGATCAAATGACTGCAGCTAGAATTCTCTTGAGTGTATAATAGATTTTCTCTTGATTGCATAATAGAAGAATTTCTCCAAATTCGCTCTTTTGGCGGGAAATGGGGTACCCAGCAAACGTACCAAGCTAGAATCGTAAAATTAGGTGTGTACATTCCATTGTGAATAGCAAATATAATCGATTTTCGTACCATTCTAATAAATATGAGACGAATTCGATATGTGTGAAAGATTGGAATTGAAAATGGGCGATATCGATCTGAATGGAAAACTTTCTTCTCTAACAAGTAATAAAAATACTCGCTATAATATCTAATAAGAACGGTATTTATGTGAATTTCTTAAAAGATTGTCTGTCTTACTGTATAATTATTTTGATATATAGTAATGGGCAGCCACGTAATAAAAAAACGTTTATTTAAACATATTAGTCTTTAAAATTAATTAGTTACATTTAATTCAAAATTAATTTAATGAAAAATACAATTTATTCCAGTAATATCGCTATTAGCAAAAATATGTGAAATCTTATATGTGAAATGTACAGTCTCTAATCTGTCGGTAATACTGTGGTATGCAATCCATGTTGAAGGATTTATTGTTTATTGTTTTAAATTGTTTATAATTTTGTACTAATTTATAATAAATCCTGACGATAAAAAATAAAATGTAGTACTCTTTTAGCGCTTTAGAACTCTAAAAAGGCTGATCGACTTTTTCACTTTCTTTCTTGTTTTTGGCGTAGTTTAGGATGTGCGAATGTCGTCCGGGTCACTTGGAGATGCCCATATATGGTTTCTAGAGCGGAAAAAGTCATATCGGGAGCGAAATTTTTTACTTGTATGAAAGCTATATATACATCTGAACCGATCTAATCGACTTTCATCATAGATGTTTCCGGTTGAAATGTAAGGTGTTGTGCCAAATTTTAAGAAAATCGGTTAAAATATGTGGTTTCTAGAGCCAAGAAAGTAAAATCTGGAGTAAAATCGGAAGTATAACGTGTTATGCTCAATTTTAAGAAATTCTCTGAAAATACTCGGTTTCTGGGGGAACGAAATTTGTATGAGAGCTATATATAAATCTGAAACGATGTGACCCATTTTCGCCATAGGTGTTCCTAGTTTAAATATAAGATGTTTTGCCAATTTTGAAGAAAATCTGTTGAAATATGTGGATTCTGGAGCGGAAAAATTCAAATTGGGAGCGAAATTTGTATGGGAGCTATGTATAGGGTCCGCCAAATAACTTTTTTTTTGAAAATGCTATAAAAAAACTACTAAATATTTTCTCAAATTTCTTTTTTATTTGAAAGTACAATCCTTCCGGTTATTAATGGAAAATAATTTCATTCAAATGGCTGCTGAGGCACCCCACAAATAAGGGATAAAAATAGTACCAACCAGATGATCGCAGCTAGAGTCAAGAAATGCGAAGTAAACATTCATCTGACTGCGTAGACATGAAAAATAAAATGTTTTTTCCAAATTCACACTTTCAAGGCATACAATGGGAACAGGGGATATATATATAAAGGGTCCGCCAAATAACTTTTTTTTGAAAATGCTATAAAAAATACTAAAAAACTGAATATTTTCTCAAATTTCTTTTTGAGCAACAAATATAGCTCTCATACCAATGTATCCTATGATTTACTTTCCGCTCTAGAAACCACATATTTCAACAAATAACTTTTTTTTGAAAATGCTATAATATATATATATATATATATATATATATATATATATATATATATATATATATATATATAATGTAAACACACATATAATAAAAATATTATATTTATTTATAAAATAATTTTTTTCAATATTTATATTTGTTTTGGTTTGGCTATATTAAAAAAATATATTTTCCTGTAATATTACGGCACTTCTATGAAAATCGACAGCCTCTGTGGAATGCAATCCTTGGTGGAGGGTATATAAAGTGCGGCCCGGCCGAACTTAACGCCGTTTTTACTTGTTCTGCTCTAGAAACCACATATTTGAACAGATCCTATTCAAATTAGGCGAAATACTTTATATTTGTTCTATAAACAGCCATGTTTCAAATGGGTCAGATCGGTTCAGATTTACATATAGCTCCAATACAAAGGGAGGGAAACTCCCAGATAGACTTTTTCCGCCCTAGAAACCTCGAATTTTCATCGAATTTCTTCGAACTGAGCATAACACATTACATTTGAACTGAAAGAACGTATTTTGAAAGTTAGTATCTTTATTCCATGTTTGGATATAGCCCCGATACAAACATTCTTTTCGATTTGACAAATTGGACCAGGTCATATAAGTTTATAATTAGGAAACATACAAAAATTCTTCCCGTTTTCACTTTTTTACCGAGTTGAATTGTATTCGGAGTAGAGTGTATCATATAGTCGGTCCGCCCGACTTTGGCCTTTCCTTTCTAGTTATAAATGTTCTTTAAATTTTAAATATAAATATTAATTCAAAATAATATTTTTAAGTTTTAGAAAAAATCAAAATTCATACCACTGCTCAGCTAGTGAGAAAATATCAAAATATTTAAGTCAGTCTAAAAATGTATATTTGGATAATATTTCCCTTAAACGAAAAGTACAAAATCAATTTACATCACACTATTGAGCCCAAAAATCAGTTTCTATGAAAACTCTTTGCGAAAGTTTCTTCCGTTTCATGGATTAAAATCAGAAAACTGAATTGCTGCGAACTTAATATTTTTGATACCGTTTTAAATGTTTGGATTATTACCTTTAAAACGGTATTAAAAATATTAAGTTCGAAGCAATTCAGTTCAAAATAATATTTTTAAGTTTTAGAAAAAATCAATCGGATTCGATCTAAAGAAACGCATATGCTTGCATTTCCGTAAATTAAGTTCCATGCAGTTTATGTCACACCAACATCCAAAATTATCCAAGTCGTCCTGCAAATAATGAGAATTTTCTAGCTGTTTATAAGACAAAAATATTTTCACATCATCCGCATACATCAAAATCCTAGAGTTTATAATAGACTCCGGGAGATCATTTATGAATAATAAAAATAGTATAGGCCCAAGATGACTACCTTGGGGAACTCCCGATGAAACCAGAATTGGCCTAGAACAAGAATTTCCGAATTTGACAATCTGAACGATTATTCAGATAAGAAGATATCCATTTCAAAAAATTACAGCTAAAACCAATTCTATCTAATTTATATAACAAAAGCTCGTGATTGACTTTAACAAACGCCTTGCTAAAATCCGTGTAAATGACGTCAGTTTGATTACCCAGAACAAATCCATCAATAACGTGTGAGGTAAACTGAGTCAAATTCGTCGTGGTCGATAAGCCTTTACGAAACCCATGTTGGCTGGGACTCAAAATAGAAGAAACGCTGTGAGAAACAACATTAGTCACCAGTTTCTCAAAAAGCTTAGGGATAGCACTTAATTTAGCTATCCCTCTATAATTCGAAACGTCAATTAGACTGCCAGATTTATGTAGGGGATCAATGAACGACTGCCTCCAAGCCGAAGGGAAATATACAAATCTCAACGAAGTATTAGACAATAACGTCAGAGGAATAGCCAAACCACTAGCACAGAATTTTAAAATTATACTTGGCACCCCATCGGGGCCGACACTATTTGTTGATTCTAGATCATTCAAACTTGACAAGACCAAGGGCAAGTCAATAATTGGTATTTCTAATTGATTCAAAGCAGGAATATCATAGGGGTAAGTGCTATCGGATCGATAAGATCTATTGGAATTGGAGTACAACATCGATAAACCTAAGGTAGGATGGTAATTGTCCTCTGGGAGAGATATGGGGAGAACCCTATTGATCTCAAAGTAATGAGGATCATTAACAAATACTAGGTCAAGTTGTCCTTCACTTATATTCTTCACGTAATTAATCTGGAATAAATTAAGGTCAGCAAAAAGCCTGACTATATTCGAGGCAGAATCATCCGTATCAAACGATGATGGCAGTGCGGTTAAAGCCTCTGTGTCCGGCAAGGCAAGCCAAGATACGGAAGGTAAATTAAAATCTGGGGCGAACCTCGAGACGAAGACCATTTTCATCTCCGGGGCCATGGCCAATCCACCAGAAGTACCACTAGATTGATGTGAACGCACGTCTGCAACAGGCATAGACTGAAGTAAATTCCCGCCTACCACACTGGTTTGTGGACTCATACCTGTTGCAGCCGTAGGACGAGTGGGATTGTCGCTTTCCACGCTGGTCTGTGGATATATGCAAAACTCCGATGTCTACACATTACACGGAGGAAATCTTTATAATATAAATAAAGATTTAATAAATATAAAATCATTAACTACGCATTTTGATGTAATCAACCAAAAATTCGAAAATATTGTCAAAACGATATTCCTTCAGTTAATTGTGAATAATATCAATATAAATTCGTCGATTAATCAATCAGGTTCTATGGTCAATATACTATCCCGAATACATTTTTTCATTTAATTTGGCTGGCAAAAATATTTTTCGACATAACCTTTTAAATATATTCGAACATTTCTTGACATTTTAATGAATGCAAATAAAATGGTTATTTTCTGGTCACGTTACGAGTTACAACATGAATGAATTCAAATTATATTCAAAGAACTATCCAACATAGTATTTAACTGACCGTTGAAAAACTTGAATTCACAAATAATCAAATCCATATTTTTTCATCTAATCCCTCTTAAAGCACTCGTTTTCTCGTAATGCTCTGTTCCGACCTTTTCTTCTTAAAGCTATTTTTTGGCAAACCCCCGAAAAATTCCTTTATTTCTTCGTTTCGCAAACATATTTAACAACTACCCTCCCTCTTCCTATCACAAAACAATGAAAATAAAACGAGAGTTAAATCTCCGAAGACGATGGTGACATTTAATGTCTGTCGTCATTTTTTGATTTTTATTAAGTTCATAGACGAAACTTTTTATGCTCCGCTTTTTTTATTGAACCGAAGGATTTCATTTTTAGGGGTTTTATGTCTTCCCTTTTTGCTCTGATTTAATAGAAATGGATGATGGATATGTGCGTATGTATAAGTAAGTAAGTTATGATGGATGTGTGTGTGTGTGGAGGATATACGAGAAAATACTCATATGTGTAGGTTTATGCGTCTACGAGTGTTTATAAGGGATAATAAGGATAAATATTGGCAGTGATTGAAGAACAGCCAGATGCTGATGGTGAAAAACAAAGCCACAACAAAAAACGAACGCTTAATTCGTATCCCTCCCTCATCGTTCGAAGGCTCATCATAATGCGCTTACGTAGTTTAATATATATCTCTATTCGTTGATTGCTCGCTCAGCATTTCCGCGAGGGGGGGTGGTACATTTTTAATGCCTAACAATTTAATTTACTCAATTTATTTATTTTTAATTAACTTTTCATTTCACATTTGCAAAAGAGACGAAGACGAAGCTGAGATGTCGGATTTCATGTGCCACGTAAAACAAACAGAGCAAAGTAGGCGACTGTTGATGATTGGTTGCGAAGAGGGTAGTTTGAAATGCCAGGCAAATTCGGTATTTGGTAAATTCTTAAAATTCTTTGGAATAGTTTGCGGTTAAGCTTTTTGATTATACGGAAATAATAGGTACTGAAAGAGGTTCCATCAATCTATATATGTATATAAAATTGTTGCGTGGCTGACTAGTTCATTGATCAGCGCACAGACGATACGGCTGAAGCCAGGGTCATAAAATTTAGAGATTAGTGCACTAAATAGACACATCCGATAATCGCTTTTTCCAAATTTCCTGAAGACTAAGATCGAATGAATATGAATGTCAGAGATTATTGTCAACCGTCACTCCAATTTGACTCTTTGGTGTTCTAGAAGCAAAAAAATAGAGAGAAACATCTGCAGTGAAAATGGATCAAATCGGTCAATGATATAACCACAGAATTCAAATATTTTTGACCAAATTCTCCACAATACGTTAGATTTTATCAGAGAACGATACAAAGTAAAATGAAACATAAATGATATTTGGAAATAGGGTCGTATTCTGATATTTCCGATATATCCAATCAAATTCAATAAATATAGGCAAACTTGTCAGATCCGAATCATGAGGATTTTATGATGGCCAAAAGGACAAAAAATGAAATGGGACAAGAGAATTTTAAAATATTTCGGGGATTTTCGAACTACTTTGATTTCGTATTTGATTTGGACTGTGACATTGCCCTGTCTTATGACTAGACAGCGGAGTTTTATGCAAAATAATGATGAAAATGACTGATTGTTATAATTGAATGCCTACTTCGCACAATTGATTTTCAGGATAAAAATTTTTAAAATGACCATATAAACAATTGTATGTTAGCATATTTTATATAGCAACTAGCTGACCCGACAAAAATCTTCCTGTCCATACTTCTATTATTTTGTTTGTGGCCGTCGTGTGAATGTTTAAAAAAATTGTTCTCAGTGATTATTGTACCGATTAACGTTTGCTGTCATAGATATTCAATTTAATGATACGGTCATGGATATATAATGTTCGCTTAAATGGATTTTGAACATGTTTAGGAACATCTTTCGCATGAGTTTTGTATTTCGTACGGTGAACTGGAAAAATCGATGTATTTAAAAAGTTATGGCCGGTTTAAAATTTCCATCTAATTCTGGCTGATCAGAAATTATCCTTCTTTTAGCTCCAGGGGCTATATTTAAGAAGTTATGGCCGATTTAGGATTTCCAACTAATTTTGTCTATTCACAAATTATCCTTCTTTTAGCTTCATGTGCTATATTTAGTAATACAGATGCTCGAAATTTCAACGGGTGGCATTTTATTGGGTGGAGTAGGTCGTGAAATCATTGTAGTCATTCCTAGTTAGGCATCGCATGTCTTCATTCAATGCCTCATAGTGAATTTTCAGAAATGTCCTATTTGTATTTGGTTCACGAATCGGTGAAAATACATTAAATACGTGTAACTGGATATCCCTGTTTATTTTAATGACTGATTACAAACTGGAATTATGAACCAAATAAAAATGAATCAACAAAATATGTCCTTTCCATCGCCAGTTCTGACAAAATGTGCATAAAATATAAAGATTTTTTGCATTTTGTTTGAATTTTCTTACTTTTCTTTATAATTATCTGATTTTTGTCTTCCGAAAGCTTCCGCAGAATCATAACTATCATAACATAAAAGAATTTCGCATATCCATTGCTTGAATTGAGACTTATAGCCTTGAGTTCAATCAAAAATTCTACAGAAAAGGCACTTTCAGTTTTTTAAAAATATTCCAATTTTGCGGTCAACTATCCAAAAGTTTTTTCATCTTAAAACCCAGTTCGGGATACCACGAACAGTTTGAAACAAAGATCAGCCAAATTTTTACAGCCGTTCTCAAGTGATGCGATTATCAACGTACATCATTTCATTTTTATTATATATACACATATTTTATGAAACTGTGGATTAAAAATTGAATTTACTCATGACCATATTGATATTTATTACATGGCTACAACGATAACCATGATTTTGGTCGATGACGACCATCTTGTTGGCTTTAAGTCAGAAAAGAAATTATGATAAAAAGTATAAAAAATGCAATGTACAAAAAGGAGAATTTGAATCAAAGTAGTTAATACAATCAAAAAATATATATATTAAAAGATGCTTCAAAGCCAAAAATAAATGCTAAAAATTACACAAAGTATTAAAATAAATAATTAAGTATATAAATTTAATAATATTTATGAAATTTGCATGTGAATTTAAATTCAAAAAGAGTTTATTTTTCATTTGAGTAAATTGAGAAAAAATCTTCGACTCAATTTAAATTGAGTAAAGTTGTTATACTCAATTATAGTATGCTAAAGTAAGAAAACTAATGATGTATGTATCAATTGCAACTAGGGCTTCGGGTCCGGGAATTCCCGACTCGTATTTCCAAATTTTTCCGGGAATTAAAATAATTTAATAAATAATAATACTAGAGGGGGCGTGGCTAAGGTATAAATATTTTTATGTTTAAAGAGATTATAAAACCATTTTGAAATATCAAATGGCAAATGATTTTGGCTACCATGTCATCTTATGTTATATCGGTTTTCTTGTAACCTAAGTTTATTTATTTATTTATTTTTTTTTTCACTAAACCAACACTCAGGGGATGTCCCCTATAAATGCAGTGCATTGCGTTGGTAGAAGGAAGATAAGGTATTGGAAGGAGGAAAGAGGTCTGTTGACATCTGTTTTGAATCTCTGAATGTCGTAATTGGAGGGAAAGATATTTGCCGGAAGTCGATTCCACATATGGATAGTACGGGCGAAGAACGAATTTATTCTGTAATGTGTAGTGCGGTCGGTTGTCCAATCGACAACAAATGGGTGAGTGCTCCTGGAGAGTCGCGTATCTCTACCGAACGTTCTCACGGGCGGTATAAGATCCATATCTTGCACGCTTAAAGTGATTTGAAAAACTATATCATGTACGAAAATATATCTAATTCCGACAATCCGTGTGGAAGTTTCATTGTTTTTATTTAACAGAAGAAGGGGCGTGGCAATTTCGCCCATCTTCGAACTTAAATATTACCTTGTGAGAGAGTTATCGTGTACACCAGTCAATCAGACGGACGGACGGACGTGGATCAAACATCTTAAAATGTTGTGAAACGGATTTGGTCCAAACATACTTAAGTCACTCCTTCAAAGCGTTACACTTTGTTTCTGTCCCAAATGTTATATACCCTACTACTCTGTAGAGTGAGGGTATAATAAGGCTCACCAGTCACTAAAAGTATCTATTTTAAACCAAATTCAAAATACCTGAAGTGAATTAATTTTTCTCGGGAATTCTAGATATTGCCGGAATGACTCTTATCATTCCCGTTTTCCTGGGAAATGGAAAAAGTCTGGGAAACCCCAAAGCCTAATTGCAACAGTAGAGTTTAAATAGGCAGCTTGTTTCGCGGTCATATATTATTTTCAGATTTTGAAGAAAAGAATATTTTCATTAAATAAAAACGTTTACTGTCACTAAGGGCCTGTTTTTGAAATTATTTTAGGCGACAACTTGGCGAATTTTACTTAAGGATTTCGGCCTTAAAGCGTACAAAGTTCAACTTGTGCAAGAATTGAAGTCATGTGACTTAAATTTACATGGATTTTTCAGTGTTGATTACATCAGACGTAGTCGTGGCCAGCATTTACATGATATCATTTTCAGACAGTAAATACCATAAATCGTTCGTTTAATAGATAATACAAATTGTAAGTTCACATTCAAATTTATGTGTTTCATTTTACATTATAAATCATACCTCAGCCTTTATTAGTGTATAGTTAATAATTATTGTTTGGACTTTTTGCGGGTCAGTCCACCAATTTAGCTTTATTATAATCATTTGTATAATTAAAATCTATATTTTTTCTTGACGAACTCTATGTCTACATTTACATCCTTAAAATAACATTAAAAGCATCAATGCCTACCATTGAAAACAGTTTTTACAATCTTCTATAACTAATATAGAAGAGTTGCGTTACTGACTGACTTATCATTGACCAGCGCACATTGTTCAATCAATTTTTGCCGTAAAAGTAAAAAGTACGAATTTGGAAAAATCTTTTTATTTTGCGTGTCCATGCAGTCAGAGGAATGTATACTCCGAATTTTATGATTCTAGCTGCGGTCATTTAGTAGGTACTATTTGTATCCCCTTTTTTCATTTGAACCCCAAAAAGTACGAATTTTGGAAAGTTCTTTTATTTTACGTGTCTACGCAATCAGAGGAATGTATACATCGAATTTCATTTTTCTAGGTGCAGCCGTTAAGTTGGTACTATTTTTATCCCTCTATCCCCATTTAACCCCTTAAAAGTACAAATTTATAAAAAATACTCTTATATTATGTATCTATTAGAGGAATGTGCACGCCAAATTTCGTGTTTCTATCTGTTGTCGTTTGATAGGTACCATTTTTATCCCTTTTTGTCCCATTTCGCCCCCTACAAATAAAAAACACTCTATGGTGCCCTTTTATGCTATAAAGGGAATGCGCATTGCAAATATCAAGTAAATACAAGCTAATATGTTTAAAAAACATGCTGAAATACTCTAAATATTAGGGGTATTTTCAGTCCTTGTGAGGGAAAAATTTTCGCCCATTTTCAATCCCAACCGATCTACAACCATAAGACACATTTAGGCAAAATTTGAACCTCCTAGCTCATTTCGTTCGGCCGCTATCGTGCTTTCAACAGACAGACAGACGGACATGGCTATATCGTCTTAGAATTTTACCACGACCCAGAATATATATACTTTATGGGGTCTCCGATGAATATTTCAAGGTGTTACAAACGGAATGACAAAGTGAATATACCCCCATCCTGGAGGTGGAGGGTATAAAAATATGCTTAAATACTCTAGAGGTTATTATGGGTTTTTTCAGTCCTTGTGAGGGGAAAAAATTTCTCTTTGAGCCGATTTCGTCCAGTTTCAATCCCAACCGATCTACGACTATAAGACGTATTTATGCAAAATTTCGACCTCCTGGCTCCTTTCGTTTAGATGCTAGCGTGCTTTCAACAGACGGACGATCGTCTTGGATTTTTATGACGATCAAGAATATATATACTTTATACGGTTTTATATTAAATATTACGGTTTTATTTTAAATATCCAAAATGTATTCGGAAAACCCAAAGAAAAATATAAAAACAAACAAACAGGAAAGTCTGAAGTGAGATGGAGCCGACTACATAGAAACTATACACCTCTCTCAACGCCTACTAATGTTTTTATATAATAAATGTAGATGTTTTAATATACGAACAAATATTTTTAGCCATCTATGACACGATTGAAAAATACACACACCGTACACAACCACCGAAGAATTTAGTCGCCTTCATTTGCATTTGACTAATTTTCAGTCCACCCTCGTCACCAAGTCGGTCACCAAATGTAAGGATAACATTATAATCGTTGCCATCAACCGTATCGTCCTCGCAATCTTCATCAGCTGTTGTATAGTCGCCAAAGGTAGATTATCATTTGTTGTTGTTGTTTGTGTTGCTGATATACTTTATTACATTTCAAACGTTGTCATTACATTACGTACACTTTCCCTCTCGTCTTTCTTTATTTTTGCATTTTTTGTATAATTTCTATAATCAAAGTTTTATTAAGAAAATTTAGAGGAAAAAAAGTTTGAAATAGAAGGGGAAGTGAAAGCAAAAAAAACTCTATTAACTCGCTCTCTATCCGGTAGCAACAGTAACAAACGGCAACGGCAACAGTGACAGACAACATCACTATCAACACTTTCAGCCAAAGGAAATGGAACTTGAAAGGGATTCGAAGAAAATAGGAAGAAGGAATTGTTCCACCACCATGGCGGCCTTGCCGTAGTTAATCCGAATCTGTCAGCCACGTTATGCTGCCACGCATAAAATTAAACAAACATCATTACAACGAAGTAGTGGAAGGAAGCAAGCAGCACATCCTGTGTGCCACAAATTCGAATTCAAATTAACTGTTGTCGATGTCATTGCCGGTAGCCCGGCACAGCCAAGTACTATTCCAATAGCTGGATGGCTGGTTGGTTCGTCCGTCTGTCTGTCCGCCTGCCTGCCTGGCAGCCTGTCGACTTATTGCCATCTTCATGTTGTAGTTAATGACAGTGATGACACTGTAAACATACACGGAGACAGGGAGAGAATAGGTAGATCTGTCGTTTTCTCCATCATATTCCACCTTAACTCTGCGGGGAGAAAAGTTCGAGTTGCTGTTGAAAGAAGGTCAAATCCCATTTTGTTTGTATGCGGGCTGGGGTGGGGTGGCTGCGGATGTTTTGCTGTTTCAAGATAATTTGCAAATAATGATTTTATGTTGCATGCCACACAGTCAAAGTCAGTCAACTGTTTTATGAAATGTAATTAACATTTCACCATTTAACTCAATATCTGATTACAACTGCAAATGCCGAAAAACAGACAGGGGAGAGAGTGGTAGAGAGAGATGAGGTGGCATCACGAAAACTTTCGGCGTTTCTTCTAACTTTTGTGAAATTAATTCCAGGTAATGTATCAAAGCAAAAGTGGTACTTACTTAAATCAGCAGCAGCACCAGCAGTGGAATTGGGAGTTTTTCGCAGACGAATAATGTGTATTTTCCACCATTCTTCGCATCTTGGAATTTTCTAGAAGAAGAGAGCAAACAGATATTTCAAAAGGTTAATTTAAAATTGTCAATGTATCATAAAAAAATAATAAAATTGAAGATTTTCCTTGATGCATGTATTCAACTTTAAAGCATCTTCATCAGGGAATATTTTGAAAATATTTTTTGTACTATAGTGACAATAAAGCCTTTATAACATTTATTTACAGTCCTTGTTGGGGTCGGTATTGTCTTATCTCATCTCACATTTAGGTCGAGACCATCATTTGGAAAATTATATATTTTTGCAGGATTACAGCTCCATTGGGATAGACATTGTTATTAGGAAAAACTTGAAATATTCGAAAGTGGATGTTTCAGGACTTCCATTCCCTAGTCTTTTTTATACCCTACACCACTTCGTGGACGTGGGTATTACAAGTTAGTTTCGCGCCAAATGTTTGTAACACCAAGAAATAATCGAGCTAGACCCAACTTTAAGTATACCGATCAGCTTAGAATCACCAGCTGTCTGTCCGTCCGTCCGTTCGTCTGCTGTCCATCTAAGCTTGTTCGCACTCTACAGGTCGCAATTGTTGTCCGATTGTCATGAAACTTGGCAGAAGTTATTTTTTCTGGCCAAGGACCATTGGTATTGAATTTGGAAATCGGTTCAGATTTAGATATAGCCCCATACAAATGTCGCTCCCGATTTGACATTTTCCGCTCTAGAAACCACATCTTGTACCCGATTTTCTTTAAATTTGGCAGAACATCTTATAATCCAACTGGAAACATTTATGCTGAAATTGGGTAAGATCGGTTCAGATTTAGATATAGGCCCCATACAAATGTCGCTCCCGATTTGACATTTTCCGCTCTAGAAACCACATCTTGTACCCGATTTTCTTTAAATTTGGCAGAACATCTTATAATCCAACTGGAAACATTTATGCAGAAATTGGGTAAGATCGGTTAAGATTTAGGTATACCCCCATACAAATGTCGCTCCCTATTTCACTTTTGCCCCTTTAGAAACCACATTTTGGTCCCCGATTTTCTTTAAAATTGGCACTACATCTTATAATCCAACTAAAAAACCTATGGTGAAAGCGGGCAAGATCGGTTCAGATTTAGATATAGCCCTCATGGAAATGTTGCTCCTGAATGTTTAACTGATTTTGGCCAAAACGTTAATTATTATATTTCACCAATAAACACACATGGTGAAAGCGGGTCACATCGTTCCAGGTTTCAATATAGCCCCATACAAATGTCCTTTCCGATTTAACATTATTTGTCAAACACATATATTTACAGGATGCAAAAATCCTTTAGCCCTTCCTGACTTGTTTTGGAGATGCCCATATGTCCATACTTTGGTATAACTCAAATGGGGCCCATTCTGATCTATTACAGCTCCAGAAACTACATCTTACATCGGATCTTCATCAAATTTTGCATATCATGATATTTTTCACCTAACGTGAATGAGAAATATATAGGCCCATGTTTTGGACCAGGCCCAAAATGTTGTTATAGGCCCCCTTTTGAAATGTCGGTCCGATTCATCCTATTATGATATATAGGGTATATATCATACCTACTCTGTAGAGTGAGGGTATAATAAAACAATAGCTTCCATAGGTAGCAGTTGCAATTTGATAATAGAGCATGTTTTTACAACCACCTTAAACCTATAAAATAAAATATGTTTTTTTTTCGCACAATTATCCCGGTGCTTAAAATCCACGATGGCTTGATATTTGACCATATTTTGCAATTGCTTTGCTTTTATAAATAAATATATAAATTTAACTATTATTCAATAATACTTCAAGTCAATTCAAAAGGTAAATATAAGGCAGGAATCTTCAAAAAGCTTAATTACTCTGAATATTCGTGAGCTACGGCCGTTAGGTTTGCTGTATTTCTATCCTATTTTAATAGCAAAAGTAAACATTTTTGAAAATTCATTACCTCTTACGCACACGGTGCATGTTAACCTATTTTCACGATTCTATCCACTTGCTCACTACCAATTTTATCACTTTTTCAATTTGTTGCCGTAAAAGTAACAAAATAAAGTACGAAAATCTATTTATTTCAAGTGTCTATACAGTCAGAAGAATGTATACACCGAATTCCATGTTTATCCACTTTTTTCCCATTTTTTTAAAGTACGGCTTTCTAAAATCTCTTTATTTTAGCTGCGGCGATTTGGATGTTAAAATGCTTGCCTCATTTTTCAATTTTACCCCTAAAAGTACAAATTGCGAAAAAAACCCTTTATTTTACTTATCTACGCAATCAGAGGAATGTATACACCGAATTTCATTATTCTAGTTGTAACCATTACCATCCTCTATCACATTTCATCCCTCTAATCACATTTCCACTTAAAATTACGAATTGGAAAAATTCTTTATATTATGTATCTACTTTTTGCACCTCTTTCCCAAAAAGTACACGTTTTTAAAAATTACTATAGTGTGTGTTCTTGTTTCTCCCCTAAAAGCATGTACTTTATTTTGGTACCACGTTTAGCCATTTTCGTCCCGCATCGTCCTTATAAGTTCAAATTTTAAAACATCCATTTATGTTCCGCGTTTGCGTCATTAAAGGGCTGTACACCATTTTTATCCCTTTTTGTGAAGCGTATCCCCTATAATGTACAAATTTTGAAGAAACCACTTCTACTGCGGGGTCCGCCAAATAACTTTTTTTTAATGCTATAAACTAATTGAATATTTTCCCAAATTTATTTTTTATTTGAAAGTACAATCCTTCCGGTTAATAATGGCTGCCTTAGCTGGCCATGCAGTAGCCTACACGATCGGTCCAATTTTTAAGCACATTATCGATTGTGTGCAGCTGTATTTCACCAATAGCTTCACGAATATTATCCTTTAAAGCGTCAATTGTCTCTGGCTTGTCGACGTAACACTTATCTTTGAGGGCACCCCACAAATAATAGTCCAACGGTTGAATAGTTGAAAAAAAACGTTAGATGGGGGGTCCGCCAGAGGAATTTACATGCCAAATTTCACGATTCTACCTGTATTACTTTGGTTGGTAAAATGCTTATCCCTTTTTGTCCTGCTCACTCCTTAAAAGCACAAATTTCGAAAAATCCATTTATGTTGCAAATCTACATTATCGGAGAAATGTAAATACCGATTTTCACGAATACAGCTGCAATACTTCAATTGGTCCCATTTTTATCCCTTTTTGTCTCTTTCCTCCCTTTAAGTGCAAATTTCGAAAAATCTCTATTTTTAGCTTGTCTGCATGGTCAGTTTAAGGAATACACCGAATTTAATTTTTCTAGCTACTGCCGTTTACTCAGGACGAATGTTCGATGTTTTTGTCCCATTTTACCCTCTAAAAGTACAAGATTTCGTAAAACCGTTCCTTAGTCGGCATTTACGTCATATTTGGGAACTACCCCGAAAATTGCAAAAGTTTGGTCTAAACATTTCTGTGGATGTAACAAACAATTCTGACAATAAAGTAAATTCATACTTATGTGGAAGAATATTTCCAAGGATAATTTCCAAGCCCTTTCTGATACCTCCCACACAAATGATCCATATTCCTATGTCAAATTAAAACGAATGTAACTTCCATACGGATCTTTGGAATCAGCTCTATTTTGGTATTTGATAATGTTTTTATAATAACTTTAAGTGTACTAAATATGGCGGATTTTGCCACGCCCCTTCTAGTACCTCCCACACAAATCACTCTAAACTACGTATAATTAAAGCTGTTATAACTTCTATACAGATGATCGGAATAGTCTGAAATTTGATATTTGGCAATGCATGGAATATGGCCGATATTGCCACTCCCCCTTCTGGTACCACCCATACAAAGTGCATTAACTTTGGTTACAATAAAACAGCCATAACATCCATACGGGTATTCAAAATCATTCGCAATTTGATATTTGAATATGTTTTTATACTCACAAAATATTAATGCTTTAGTCACGCTCCTTCGTGACCCTCCCATACAATTGTTCTATCCTAGGTAAAATTAAATCCTTCTTATCTTCTATGCTGGTGCAGGGAATCTACTATGGCTTGATATTTGACCATGATTTTACAATTGTTTCATAAATATGGAAACTGGACCATGTATCACTAACTCCCTCCTACCTTCCACACAAATTATCCTGCTCTAAGTAAAATGTAATTCCTTATAACGTATATGTTCTCTGAGAGTGAGGATATGTATAAGTCGGTTTAGCCGACTGACGTTTTCTTACTTGTTTTGACTGGTCTTATTTTTGACATAAATGGTTCTAAAGGCTTAATCTCAAAATTACAAAAACTTTTTTATTTAAAGTCAGATAAAGAATGGCTCAATAGCTGTAAAAACTTTTAGGATATTCGAAGTAAAACTAATATTTATACACTCCACGAGAGTAATATGTCTTTGTGCATTTGTTTGTAATACCCAAAAAGAAGCGAGATAGACACATTGTTAATTATACCGATCGACTTAGAATCACTTTTTGAATCGATTTAGCAATGTCCGTCTTTCTGTCTGTCCGTATGCCCATCTATTCTTGTAATCACGATACAGGTCGCGATTGTAGACAGAACCAAATGAAACTTTGCACAACGAAGTTTTTCGGGACAAGGACGAACGCTATTTAATTTGAAGAAAATCGGTTCAGATTTATTTATAGGCCCCGTACGAATTTCACTTCCGATCTGACTCTTTTCACTCTAAATACCGCATATTACAACAAATTTTCTTTAAAATTGGCAAAACATCAAAATGTGTTCGATCGGGTCAGATTTATACATAGCTCCCATACAAATTTGGCTCTCGATTTGACTTTTTCTGCTCTAGAAACCACATATTGTATCAGATTGTTTTCAGATTTAAATTGAAATTACATTGAAATTCTCTATTCGTATTTCTTAACATTTCCCCTACAGTATGAAAATCGCCGTTCTTGCTCCCAGTTTTACACTCATCACAAAGCAGCAACTTTATTGAATCTCCACAATGAAGTTATCAAACAGTTCACATTTGACGAGGACTTTATTTGCATAACATCAATGCGTTCAATGTTTTCACAGTTTTACAAGGCGAAATTGAATTTTATTTCACTTCCATTACCCATTTGTTCCCCGCTCGTTCAGCGCATAAATTGTATTTAAAACTAATTTTACAGAGGGCGGATCTTGGACGGCCTGCCCTTATAGCAGCGGGTAAATTGCATGATTTGAATACGGAAAACAAACGAAAAAAATAACACGCAACAGACGTCGAACGACTGAGCGAACGAACGAACAGAGTCAGTCCGTCGTCCATCGCAGAGATGGAAATACAGGAAATCAAGTGTAAAAATGAAATGAAATTTCTAATAAAATTCAAAAGTTATAAACGTTACTCGAGAACCCGAGGCGCAGAAAAAAACGGCATTTAAAATTTTTGATTGGCTTCCGTTGGAAAATGTGTTGGCTGGGAAACACACACACATCATCAACCATTGTCGGGGCGAACAAAAATAAAATAAAGCCGATGGTCATAAAAGGGAAAACTTTTATTTATTTATTTTGCCCGATCTTTTTTTGCGCTCAACCTTTGGCATTAACAATTTTGTGAGGTAATTTCAAAAAATAAGATTTGTTTGGCAGGTATTTTTTCCGTTTTCGTTTTCGCTTTCATCATCATTATAATCAGTCCCTTAACGCCAGCAATGATGATGATTTTTAAAAGGAAAAGTTTTCCTGTTGGCATGCGGTAAGTGGGGTGGTGGGGTGTAGGGAAAACGCAGTGATGAGTTTCGAAAGGATAACACGTGCATGGACAGCAGTAATCATTGTGTGTTGATTTAAATGTTGTTGCCATGTGACACTGTGTGGGAATAACAATCGGAAAGTTCCATAAACATCCGCGGGCGGAAGTTTTATAACATTCAAAGAACTGAGCTTTAAATAAGTTTGTATTCACTAAAAAGGACCTATAGTTTAAGCGCAATCCTGAAAAGAGATTGTATATGAAAACATTGATGAAATGAAATCGACTGTAAGAAGTCGATTCGGGAACGACATGAATTACACATTAGATCGATGGTACATAAACCAAATCTACTGGTACGATTTGGGAAAACAGTTGACCGCAACCTTTATGTACTAATGGGATACTTTCGCGACTGAATTTGATATCTTGGCTCCCACGTTTAATAAAAATATAGATTTGTTCGTGGCCAACAATTAATTTTATGAAGCTTTATATATTAATATTTATGAAGTACTGTATCACCTCGCTAATCCGAATAATCCATTAATCCGGACAGACTTTTTATCCAATTACTAGAATACGGATTGGTGTAACTCTTTAGTCCGGATTAAATGCTATATTATAATTTCGGTTATTGTTTACTTCGAACCAAATGAATTATTACAGCTAGAATCGTGAAATTTGGCAACATAAATGGATTTTTCGGAAATTGTACTTTTAAGGGGCGTGCGGGACAAAAAGGGATAAAAATGGTAACAACCTAAGTATTACAGCTAGAATCGTGAAATTTAGTATGTAAATTCCTCTGACCAAGTAGAAGAGCCATCAAAAGTATTTTTTTCTCAAAATTTGTTCTTATAAAGTGTGAGCGGGACAAAAAGGGATAAAAATGGTACCAACTAAAGTATTACAACTATACTCGTGAAATTTGGTGTGTAAATTCCTCAGACAACTTATTTATGATGCAATAAATGCATTTTTCGAAAATTGTACTTTTAAGGGGCGTGCGGGACAAAAAAGGGATAAAAATGATACCAACTTAAGTATTACAGCTTGGAACAAATTCGGTATGTAAATTCCTCTGACCACGTAGAAGCACCGTAAAATTGAAGTTTTCGCAATTTGTACTGTTAAGGGGTGCGCGGGACAAAAAGTGATAAAAATGGTGCCAACTAAAGTATTGCAACTATAGTCGTGAAATTTGGTGTGTAAATTCCTCTGACAATGTGGACTTGCAACATAAATGGATTTTTCGAAAATTGTACTTTTAAACGGCGTGCAGGCCAAAAAGGGATAAAAATGGTACCAACTTAAGTATTGCCGTCAAATTCGGTATGTAAATTCCTCTGACCATGTAGAAGCGCAATGAAGTAAATTTTTCGAAATTTTTCTTATGAGGAAGCGCGGGACAAAAAGGGATAAAAATGGTACCAACTAAAGTATTGCAGCTATACTTGTGAAGTTTGGTTTGTAGTGTCCTCTGACAATGTAAATGGATTTTTTCGAAATTTGTACTTATAGGGGGTGAGCGGGATAAAAATAGTACCAACTAAAATATTTCAGCTATAGTCGTGAAATTTGGTGTGTAAATTCCTCTGGCAACGTAGACTTGCAACATAAATGGAGTTTTAGAAATTTGTACTTTTAAGGGCGAGCGGGACAAAAAGGGATAAAAATGGTACCAACTTTAGTATTACAGCTAGAATCGTGAAATTTAGTATGTAAATTCCTCTGACCATGTAGAAGCGACATCAAAATGGATTTTTCTCGAAGGGGTGAGCGGGACAAAAAGGGATAAAAATGGTACCAACTAAAGTATTGCAGCTATAGTTGTGAAGTTTGGTTTGTAAATTCCTCTGACAATCTTTTTTCGAAATTTGCACTTATAGGGGGTGAGCGGGATAAAAATAGTAGCAACTAAAATATTTCAGCTATAATAGTGAAATTTGGTGTGTAAATTCCTCTCACTATATAGAAGCACAATATAAATGCAAAAGGTGCCAAAAGTTATAAAGTGGACGGCTGTAACTAGAAACATGAGGTTGAGGTTGTAATTTTTTGTTCAAAACAGTGTAGCAAATGATAAAAATTATCGACAAGCACATTCCTTTGACTGTATATGAGTGATATCTAATAGGAGGTTTCCAATTTACTATTTTAGTATTATCTATATCCACCAAAAGAAAATCAAATAAATACTATACAAAAAAGATACGGATAAAGCTAATAACAAATAACTGGCTTTTTCGGCCGCGAAGCAGCGTGTAGCGCTAGTATGTACATATTTTTAGTTTTTGTAAAATAAATTTATAGGAAATTTTACTCAGGGGCTTCATAGACGTAAATGCAGGACATCCTATGAGCATACCAGAATTATTCTACGTTTGTAGCCCTTGTTCTAAGGATAGTGGCGATTTCAACTTACAACTCCAAAGACCACATTAAGGTTAATTTTCCCATTTCTCAATTTCGTATCAAAGATTACTTTAGTTTCCAAGCATTTTCATGTATAATATTTACTGATGGTAATTTGGCGTTCTAAACTCGGCCAATTTATCAACATTTTTTATTAATCTTTTTTTACTAAAATTCCAATTTTCGTCCAAGATATAAGTTAGTTTCACATCAAATGTTTGTAACACTAATCGGCTTAGAAGCACTATCTGAGACTATTTAACTATGCCTGTCTGTCTGTTCGTCCGTCTAGCAGTCATGTAATGCTTGTTCGCATTTGTTCTCCGATCGCCGTTTTACTTTTTTCACTTAAGGACGGTTGGTATGGAATATGAAGAAAATCAGATTTAGTTATAATCCCCTTAAAAATATTCATCCGATTTACACTATAACTGAAGCTAGAAGCTACATTTGGAGTTGAATCTTGATCGAATTTCCCACATCATGTTATATTTCAATAAGAAATTATTAGTTATTATTAGTTATACACTTAGTCCCTATTCTCAATTCTCTTTTGTACATTTACACGATGACTTTTTTCTTTCGTCACGTGTTCAAAATAATATAAGTTTTAAAAATCTACAATAGAATCGTCAAAAACCTCTCAAATGTCCATTGCATTCCTTGATTTCTACTCTTGAAGTTTCTTTACGTCATGACTTTTGACTCAATTAAAAAAGTCACCATGTAAATTGGGTCTTTTGACATATTTGGCCTACTTTCAGGTTAGGTATTCCCATATGAAAGGCAATATTCTCAGCACAATTCCATTAAGATTCGATGCAAGATGTGAATTCCAGTGAGGTAAAAGTCCCAAATGTATGGTTTAATAAAAATTGTATCGTCAAAATACATGGAATATAAAATCATTGAAAAACAGTACGATTATGTTGAGTTTTTGATTGTTTCCCTTCGCGTTCACCACGTTAGTTGAGCGAATGAGTAATATTATCCTTAAAACGGCGTAGCGTATACGCCACAAATATGGTCGCAATTGTGATATGAATTCTGCAATAGAATTTATGGGGATATATCCCACATATCCGTTTAATCAATTTAATCTAATTATACGTTAAATTGTAACATATAAACGGAGGACTTAAGCTCCCGTAAATGTAATAAAACGAAATCAGGTGCTAAGAGTCTCTACTTGCAAGTTGTACGATAAGTGGGTGCGCCATTTAATAGTTTAAATTTGAACTTCCTATTATTTTGACTTTGAAAGATAGAAACACATTCATTTGTATACCCTCCACGCCCATTTTTATTCCATCCATGCCCACCTAGCCATGTCCGTCTGTCTATTGAAAACACGTAATTTGAAATTTATATTTTTAGGCGGAAAATGGGGCGAATGGAGAGAAAAATGGTACCAACCAAACGGCTGCGGCTATAATATTGTACTTTCTTTGACTGCGTAGCGTCGATAAAGACATATTTCTATATTAGTACCTTGAGAGAAATTGTTTCTTTTTGGATTAAATTTCGATTTTTCTGTGTATGAGTCGTTAGCTCCAAATTATAACATAATTCTCTTCATCTCGCCAGGCGACAACATTCTGTGTATACACCTGCGACGAAATTACAACTTTGGTCAGAAATCAAAAACTGGTGGAAATAATTAAAAGGAGCCTAGCAACGAGAGCCACATATATCCCGATGCGGCAACAATTCTTTAAATCCCACTGTTTTATTGCTGCTGCTGGTGGTGCTTTTTGCTTCTCGCTGTTGGTTGGTGTTTCTGCAAATGTGGGTGGAGGAGCAGGCGAGCGTTTCATAATATCGGAACGTGGTTTGTTTTTTGGGTGGCATGGAGAAGAAGAGGTTTTAAGCAAAAACTAATTAAAACTTGTGAGACAAGCATTTTTTATCCTTAATACCTTTGTTGTGATTGTGTCTGTGTTTACGGTATGTTGTACACTTTCAAAGCACATCCACCCACGCCCACACATCATGAACATGAACACCTACTCGCACAAAATAGTCAGCGACAAAAGGAAGGGTTAGAGAGGCCCTTTAGGTGGCCTTCAACGTTTTTATTTGAAAATTTTTATATTTTTAATTTTTCCAAAAAATGGAGAAAATAAAAAAATGCAAATTTCTGACCGAAATTTTCATTTGTCCGTGATTTTTAAATATTTCAATCCGATTTTTTCGTAAGTAGAGGGAAGATAGAAATTTGTTGATGATAAATCAGAAATAAAAACTTAATAAATCAAAAATGCATCCTTATAAACACAATTTCACAAATCCCAAAAATAATGCAAAAATTCCCAAAAATGGGATTTTTACAAATTACGGTTTAGTTTCGTCGAAAGAAGATAGAGAGTGACCAAAAAACACAATTCCCAAAAATAATTCAAAAATCCCCAAAAATGGGATTTTTGCAAATTACGGTTTAGTTTCGTCGTTAGAGGGCGACCAAACTCTACAATTATGTTTAAAATGTACATATGGACGTTCTGCATTTTTTCTCTTTTGCCTTAAAATGGAATTTATTTTCAAAATTCTCGTCATTGCAGCATTTTGGAAAATATTTTGCTCTCCTTCCTTCAAATGCCTTGGCTGACACAAAGAAGGTCCTTGAATCATGAGAGTTTTAGAGCTCATCGTTTCTTCCACATGGACTTTTCTTCTAGGCCCCATCTCACGAAATCCCTCACTGCCACCACGAGCAGTAGAGTTTTTTGTTTGCTACTCTACGAGTTGCATATACATAGCTTGTTGCAACACTTTAAGCAACAAGTAAACAACAATTTTTCAGTTACTTATCTCACAAAAAAATGTTGTTTTTTCTTGTCTCCTTTTTTGCAAACACCCCCCTTTTCCACAGCACACAACCACTCATAAGTTGTGGCACTGTGTGTCACAGGTGGTAAATGAAATTGAAAGAAAAGGAGGAGAGCAAAAGTAACGAGAACTAAAGGAAACAATTTCTAAAAAAAAAACTTTATACTATTACCAGATACCATGGGTTATGTTAGGCGGCGATAGTGATACAGTTACAGGCTGCGAAAAATCCCTGAAAAGGAAAAGGAATGAAACTACTTTTTGTTGTGGTGCTCATGGTCCAACTTTCAAAGTCCTTTCGTACTCTTTCCTGTGACTGTGCAATAGTTGGATTTATAATAAGGATAAATCCGCGATTCGCTGCCAGCATGCAAGAACTGGAAGAGGAGGAGGAGGAGCAAAAAAGGAAAACAAAATATCTATCCAAGCAACAATGCCGCCGCCTGTCAGTTTTAGTGTGAATTGTGCATCAAAACTTTTAACAATTCCATTCAAAACTAAGAAGATTTACAAGGAAACTTCACTACCATCCAATACAAACCATACCATGGAACCATGGAACATGCCAAATGGGCGCGACAATTCAATTTGCCATGAACCCAGAACAATCTTGGGCTTTAAAAAAGTCCTTCTGGTGTGATTAAAGATATTTTAAGTTTCAAGTTTTCGCTAAAACAAGATTGTTGTTTTTGATCATTCCAGTTGAATTCTCTCAAAGTTTTTGGTCCAACAAAAACTACATAAAATTCATATGGATAAAAATTATGAAAAATTATTATATTTGCAGATTTAGCATAAAATCATATAGCCGAATTCCCAAAGTGCGAAAAATATGCTCCAAAGTTTTGGAATTTTCACTAATGTGAAACTTTATTTATAGTTTTTATCTGTATTGATGATACGCAAAACCAGTCAAATCAAGACTTTGGGGATGTCTAGGAAATTTCACAAACAAATTCCTGTTTTACTCGGCAATACCTATCAGAACAAGTAAAAAGACGTTAAATTCGGATGGGCCGAATATTATATGCCATCCATCACGGATTGCATTCCACAGTATTACCGGCAGAGTAGAAGCTGTAGACTTCGCGTACAATATTAGGGAAATTATGATATTGTGTTATTTCATTATTGTAATTATACCATCCACCTCCAGGATGGGGGTATGTATATTCAGTTTGTCATTCCGTTTGTAATACCTCGAAATATTCATCGGAGACCCCATAAAGTATATATATTCTGGGTCGTGGTAAAATTCTAAGACAATTTAGACATGTCCGTTTGTCTGTTGAAAGCACCATAGCGACCGAACAAAATGAGCTAGGAGGTTCAAATTTTCCCTAAATATGTCTTATGGTTGGGATTGAAAGTGGGCGAAATCGGCCTAGAGGGAAATTTTTTTCCCTAACAAGGTCTGAAAGTACTCCCTATTATTTAAGCAATTTTTTTTAATTTCTGTTTTATAAGCACTTGAAATTTGTTGCGTACATTCCACTTGTTGCATAAAAGCACCAAAAAGTAAATACACGTTTTAGAGGGCGAAATAGGACAAAAAGGGATAAAAATGGGACCAATGGTAAGACAATAGCTAGAGACATGAAATATGTAATGTACATCCCTCTAATTGCGTAGATACGTAAAATAGAGGAATTTTTCAAAATTCGTACTTTTAAGGGATACAATTGGAAAAGAGGGATAAAAGTGGTACCTACCAAACCGCAGAAGTTGAAATCATGAAATTCGGTGTGCACATTCATCTGACTGTGGAGAGGCGAAATTGGCACTTTTAGCCGGAAAATGGGGCGAATGGGGATAAAAATGGTACCAACCAAATGTCTGCAGCTGTAATAATAAAATTCGGTGTGTACACTTCTCTGACTGCGGTGACACGAAAAATAAAGATATATTTCGATATTCGTACCATCAGGATCTAAATGGAATTAAATTTGGCTACAATCAAACGGCTGTAGCTAGAATCATGACGCACTCGTCTGTCCACGTAGACATGGAAAAAGAGGTACGAATTTTTCTAAATTCGTACTTTTAGGGTAAAAATGGAAAAGGCTGTAGCTTAAATCATGAAATTAGGTGTGTACATTAGAGCGTACCAGGTTACAAGTAAAAAAAAAAAGTTCGCCGTACACCTTCGAATATGAAGTATTATTGAAAGGTAGTTTCAAAAAAAATTTTTTTATTTTTTTATGTCGAACGTAGGGGTCGCGCTTTTATATTTTTCTATATAACTTCTGCATTTATAAACGGATTTTAAAGTGTGATACATCGATGTTTTTGTTCGATTTTTTTGTCTTTGAAGTCATTGAGCTCAAACATGATTCATGATTTTATGCGAGCTTTAATTTTCGATTATTAGAGTGGTACATTAGGGTAGTAGCAACTGAGAAATGATGGGTAAGTACCAGAAGGGGGTGCTTGAGCTCAATGACTTCAAAGACAAAAAAATCGGCCTCGTCGAGACAAAAACATCGATGTATCACACTTTAAAATCCGTTTATAAATACAAGTTATATAGAAAAATGTAAAAGCGCGACCCCTACGTTCGGCATAAAAAAATAAAATTTTTTTTTTTGAAACTACCTTTCAATAATACTTCATATTCGAAGGTGTACGGCGAACTTTTTTTTTGAGGTACGCCCTAGTGTACATTCCACTCTGAAACATATTGGTCCATCAATATTACAGATTTTCCTATCAAAATGGTACAGACATTTAGGCTATAGATGGAATCAACAATTGCAAATGGGGAAAATCGGGCTTGAGGGAAATTGTTTCTACCTAAGCAGCAATCTTCTAAAATGTACCCTATACACATTTTAGAAGATTGCTGCTCAATGTTCGCTTTTCGATTCCACTTGAAGTTTTATATTTATAAAACTATAGAACTATTAATATTATAGTAATGAAACATCACAATTTTCCTAATATGTAAAGTTAACAGCTTCTAATCTGCGGTAATACTGTGGAATGCACACCGTGGTGGAGGGTATATAAGATTCAGCCCGGCAGAACTTAACGCCTTTTTAATTGTTTTTAAATAATAAATTATTTTAAAGAACACGCTTATAGGGCATGGTCACAAAAATGTTCAAAGACATTCAAAATGTCAGTAATATTCAAACAAATATGTTTTAATACCGTAAATATTAAATTTCGTTTCAGCCGTCTGGTTGGTTTCATTTCTATATAATTTTTACACAAATACTACGAATTTCGAAAATCCATTTTATTTCGTGTATTGGAATGGATACACCTAATTTTACGATTCAAGCTACATCCATCTGCTTGGTACCAGTTTGAATCTATCTGCTGCCGCTTGTTTGGTACAATCTTTATCCCCTTTCGTCCCGTTTGATCTATAACTAAAAATTAAAAAATCCATTTTAATGCGCGTCTACACAGTCAGAGGAATGTAAACACCGAATTTTATGATTCTAGCTGCAGCTATATTCAAAATATTCAAAATATTCAAAATATTCAAAATATTCAAAATATTCAAAATATTCAAAATATTCAAAATATTCAAAATATTCAAAATATTCAATATATTCAAAATATTCAAAATATTCAAAATATTCAAAATATTCAAAATATTCAAAATATTCAAAATATTCAAAATATTCAAAATATTCAAAATATTCAAAATATTCAAAATATTCAAAATATTCAAAATATTCAAAATATTCAAAATATTCAAAATATTCAAAATATTCAAAATATTCAAAATATTCAAAATATTCAAAATATTCAAAATATTCAAAATATTCAAAATATTCAAAATATTCAAAATATTCAAAATATTCAAAATATTCAAAATATTCAAAATATTCAAAATATTCAAAATATGCAAAATATGCAAAATATTCAAAATATTCAAAATATTCAAAATATTCAAAATATTCAAAATATTCAAAATATTCAAAATATTCAAAATATTCAAAATATTCAAAATATTCAAAATATTCAAAATATTCAAAATATTCAAAATATTCAAAATATTCAAAATATTCAAAATATTCAAAATATTCAAAATATTCAAAATATTCAAAATATTCAAAATATTCAAAATATTCAAAATATTCAAAATATTCAAAATATTCAAAATATTCAAAATATTCAAAATATTCAAAATATTCAAAATATTCAAAATATTCAAAATATTCAAAATATTCAAAATATTCATAATATTCAAAATATTCAAAATATTCAAAATATTCAAAATATTCAAAATATTCAAAATATTCAAAATATTCAAAATATTCAAAATATTCAAAATATTCAAAATATTCAAAATATTCAAAATATTCAAAATATTCAAAATATTCAAAATATTCAAAATATTCAAAATATTCAAAATATTCAAAATATTCAAAGTATTCAAAGTATTCAAAGTATTCAAAGTATTCAAAATATTCAAAATATTCAAAATATTCAAAATATTCAAAATATTCAAAATATTCAAAATATTCAAAATATTCAAAATATTCAAAATATTCAAAATATTCAAAATATTCAAAATATTCAAAATATTCAAAATATTCAAAATATTCAAAATATTCAAAATATTCAAAATATTCAAAATATTCAAAATATTCAAAATATTCAAAATATTCAAAATATTCAAAGTATTCAAAGTATTCAAAGTATTCAAAGTATTCAAAGTATTCAAAGTATTCAAAGTATTCAAAGTATTCAAAATATTCAAAATATTCAAAATATTCAAAATATTCAAAATATTCAAAATATTCAAAATATTCAAAATATTCAAAATATTCAAAATATTCAAAATATTCAAAATATTCAAAATATTCAAAGTATTCAAAGTATTCAAAGTATTCAAAGTATTCAAAGTATTCAAAGTATTCAAAGTATTCAAAGTATTCAAAGTATTCAAAGTATTCAAAGTATTCAAAGTATTCAAAATATTCAAAATATTCAAAATATTCAAAATATTCAAAATATTCAAAATATTCAAAATATTCAAAGTATTCAAAGTATTCAAAGTATTCAAAGTATTCAAAGTATTCAAAGTATTCAAAGTATTCAAAATATTCAAAATATTCAAAATATTCAAAATATTCAAAATATTCAAAATATTCAAAATATTCAAAATATTCAAAGTATTCAAAGTATTCAAAGTATTTAAAGTATTCAAAGTATTCAAAGTATTCAAAGTATTCAAAATATTCAAAATATTCAAAATATTCAAAATATTCAAAATATTCAAAATATTCAAAATATTCAAAGTATTCAAAGTATTCAAAGTATTCAAAGTATTCAAAGTATTCAAAGTATTCAAAGTATTCAAAATATTCAAAATATTCAAAATATTCAAAATATTCAAAATATTCAAAATATTCAAAATATTCAAAATATTCAAAATATTCAAAATATTCAAAATATTCAAAATATTCAAAATATTCAAAATATTCAAAATATTCAAAATATTCAAAGTATTCAAAGTATTCAAAGTATTCAAAGTATTCAAAGTATTCAAAGTATTCAAAGTATTCAAAATATTCAAAATATTCAAAATATTCAAAATATTCAAAATATTCAAAATATTCAAAATATTCAAAATATTCAAAATATTCAAAATATTCAAAATATTCAAAATATTCAAAATATTCGAAATATGCAGCTATTTGTTCGGTACAATTTTTATCCGTCTGTTGAAAGCGCGCTAGCATCTATTCATATCACTGCATAGACTCACAAAATAAAAAGATTTTTCCAAATTCGTACTTTTGTACTTCTAGGGCAAAAACGAGTAGAATCATGAATTGAGGTTTTCTTGGGTTTGGAAATACAAACAACAACCAAAGTGCAGGGTATCATATAGTCGCCTTACTTTAGTCTATCCTTATTTGCTTTTTTGGAGGGATGTTTATACGTGAAGATTTATTGTGCATTTTGGAATCTCATTCTGCTTCTGTCATGTGAAATAGTCGTTTCATTTAGTAGATTTTAGTGTTAAATACATACATACACAATTCTTAATTATTAAGTTTTCGTCAAATTCAAATTTCAAGTTGTACAATAAAAATGCATGTATAAGCACCCAAAATTGATTGACTGACTAATTTCACAATTTTTTTAATAAAATAAGTTGGCGCAAAAACGTACAACATGTAATTGCTGCATATTGAAGCTAACACACTGTAATTTAATTAGAAATACACCATTTGGCGGTATGTTACAGAATTCACATTTAAAACTCCACATATATTTTTAAAATACCTCAAATTTAGAAATATATTTTCAACATTTTTTTTTAAATATTTCTACAATACTTTCGTTAAAAAGCTTTTTTGTAAAATCTCTATAAAATATCTGAATTTGAAATTTCTACAATCAAAGTGCTACTTTTTACAATGGGAAAAATATATTAACCTTTAAAATATGCCAATTGGCTATTTTCACAACTGTTCGCGTAAACTCAAATCATTCTTGACTTTAAGGCAGTGCAAATGTCATCGATATTTTCGGTAGTGATGTAGAATTTTATATTCTTTAATTGTATAATAAAATTTTTTCAAAAAAAAACTTAGCTTAAGTTCGAAGATATGCGATATTGCCACGCCCTTTCCCCCACACATATAGCCCATATTCCAATGTTAAATTAAAACCCATATAACTTCCACAATGATATTCGGAATCAGCTATATTTTGGTATTTGATAATGTTTTCATAATCACTTTAAGTGTAGAAAATATTGCGAGTTTTGCCACGCCCCATCTAGTATCTCCCATACAAGTCACCCTAAACTAAGTAAAATAACTTATATACGAATGATCGGAACACTCTGAAATTTGACGTTCGGCAATGTATTTAGAGACGTTGCATCTACATGTAATATGGACGATTTTGCCACACCCCTTCTGGTACCACCCACACAATTGTCTCCATCCTAAATAAAATTAGGTGCTTTATAACTCCAATACCGGTGCCTAAAATCCATTATGACTTCATATTTGATCATGTTTTACAATTATATACAAATGTGGAAGCTGGGTCCAATTGCCACAAATTTCTAGTACCACCCACACACATAATTGAACACTAATTAAAATTGAAGTCCTTCCATACACATGTTCCCTGAGAATGAGGGTACAAATAAGACGGTTTAACCGACTGAAACTTACATCATTGTTTTTTAAGTACACCAGAAAATATAATCCACAGCACTTCGAGAAATTTTTTGTTGCATAGTGTTATTATTACACCGTACGAAAATTAAAAAAATCCCTTACACTTGAACCGGATGACATACGTCTGAAACTATAGGTAAAATGAAGTTAATTGGCGTTTTTATTTTTTTTTAGCTTATTTTATCAAATTAAGGGGGAGAATATATGAAAAACTAAAAATGCCAATTAACCCAATTTCACGTATGGATTCAGACGTATATCACCTGGTTCAGGTGTAATATGGACTGTCGGACAGTGTTGTCATCAACTACCACTGCCACTATCTAACCAATGACAAATTCTTCAATGTCCATGAATTTAAAGGCTTTTTTGCAACCATTATAGGATATATGGATTCTGAGAAGATACGAGAAACTTCAGAAATTCTGGTTGGAGATTCTTATAGTGGACTCTGAAATCTATGTGACTGAGGGTAGTGTGAACATTTAGAAAATTTGTCTACCATGATGAAACCACAAAATTTAAAGTATTTTTTAATTTTCGTTTTTATAGCAGATATTTAAAAACTATTTCCCTTACACAAAACACTCCACATTATTGTAAAATGATGAATATCGCCGGGGGTCACTATTTCTATAATGAATCATTAGATGTTATAAAATACAATCATATGTAACCGCTGCCTACAAATAAATTTAAAAATACATATGCAGCCATACAACATGTTTACACACACATGTACACACACACACACACTTTAAAGGGTATTTACACAGGAAACTCATTATGGGTGGATTTGCCTAAGGCCATAACAAAATAGAATCCCTTTTTGCTCGACTTTCTACTCGACAACCCTTTCGCAAAAAATAGAATTTAAAGTTATATTCGTACGTTTTGTTTTATATATATCTCTCTGCAAATATATTCAAATAATACGTTACGATTGTAAACAGTTTTATTTTCATTGCGCATCAAGGAAGTATACATCAATAAATCTTAAAGTCCTTTCCAAACAAAAGGCTCTTCTCTCGCAAAACTCACAACGCAACGCAACGAAAACAACAACAGACAACAACAAGCCTTTTGATCTCACAATCAATTTGTGGCTCCAAAAAATTCGTTCCGTTTGTTTCGGTTGCTCGAATCCTTTGGTTTGATTAGTGGTGGAGGGAGTGGAGGGTTAGGAAACTCCATGAAATTTTAAAGATACAAATGTTTGTTAGTTTCCGTTTTTTTCTTTATTTAAAGGATGTTTTACTTTTTAAAGAAATCCATTTTTCGTTTCTTTGCATTTGGCCCACATATGTTAACATCAAATCGAAATTTTGGCTTACATAGAAGGTGGGGGAAGGAAGCACTGTGGGCCTAAGCAGACTGCGGAATCTTTTTAATAAATATTCAAACACTTATTTTTCAAAAACATTATTCAATTATGAAATTACTGAAACTATAGAAGATATTCAAAATATTCAAAATATTCAAAATATTCAAAATATTCAAAGTATTCAAAGTATTCAAAATATTCAAAATATTCAAAGTATTCAAAGTATTCAAAGTATTCAAAGTATTCAAAGTATTCAAAGTATTCAAAGTATTCAAAGTATTCAAAGTATTCAAAGTATTCAAAGTATTCAAAGTATTCAAAGTATTCAAAGTATTCAAAGTATTCAAAGTATTCAAAGTATTCAAAGTATTCAAAGTATTCAAAGTATTCAAAGTATTCAAAGTATTCAAAGTATTCAAAGTATTCAAAGTATTCAAAGTATTCAAAGTATTCAAAGTATTCAAAGTATTCAAAGTATTCAAAGTATTCAAAGTATTCAAAGTATTCAAAGTATTCAAAGTATTCAAAGTATTCAAAGTATTCAAAGTATTCAAAGTATTCAAAGTATTCAAAGTATTCAAAGTATTCAAAGTATTCAAAGTATTCAAAGTATTCAAAGTATTCAAAGTATTCAAAGTATTCAAAGTATTCAAAGTATTCAAAGTATTCAAAGTATTCAAAGTATTCAAAGTATTCAAAGTATTCAACGTATTCAAAGTATTCAAAGTATGCAAAGTATTCAAAATATTCAAAATATTCAAAATATTCAAAATATTCAAAATATTCAAAATATTCAAAATATTCAAAATATTTAAAATATTTAAAATATTCAAAATATTCAAAATATTCAAAATATTCAAAATATTCAAAATATTCAAAATATTCAAAATATTCAAAATATTCAAAATATTCAAAATATTCAAAATATTCAAAATATTCAAAATATTCAAAATATTCAAAATATTCAAAATATTCAAAATATTCAAAATATTCAAAATATTCAAAATATTCAAAATATTCAAAATATTCAAAATATTCAAAATATTCAAAATATTCAAAATATTCAAAATATTCAAAATATTCAAAATATTCAAAATATTCAAAATATTCAAAATATTCAAAATATTCAAAATATTCAATTCAAAATATTCAAAATATTCAAAATATTCAAAATATTCAAAATATTCAAAATATTCAAAATATTCAAAATATTCAAAATATTCAAAATATTCAAAATATTCAAAATATTCAAAATATTCAAAATATTCAAAATATTCAAAATATTCAAAATATTCAAAATATTCAAAATATTCAAAATATTCAAAATATTCAAAATATTCAAAATATTCAAAATATTCAAAATATTCAAAATATTCAAAATATTCAAAATATTCAAAATATTCAAAATATTCAAAATATTCAAAATATTCAAAATATTCAAAATATTCAAAATATTCAAAATATTCAAAATATTCAAAATATTCAAAATATTCAAAATATTCAAAATATTCAAAATATTCAAAATATTCAAAATATTCAAAATATTCAAAATATTCAAAATATTCAAAATATTCAAAATATTCAAAATATTCAAAATATTCAAAATATTCAAAATATTCAAAATATTCAAAATATTCAAAATATTCAAAATATTCAAAATATTCAAAATATTCAAAATATTCAAAATATTCAAAATATTCAAAATATTCAAAATATTCAAAATATTCAAAATATTCAAAATATTCAAAATATTCAAAATATTCAAAATATTCAAAATATTCAAAATATTCAAAATATTCAAAATATTCAAAATATTCAAAATATTCAAAATATTCAAAATATTCAAAATATTCAAAATATTCAAAATATTCAAAATATTCAAAATATTCAAAATATTCAAAATATTCAAAATATTCAAAATATTCAAAATATTCAAAATATTCAAAATATTCAAAATATTCAAAATATTCAAAATATTCAAAATATTCAAAATATTCAAAATATTCAAAATATTCAAAATATTCAAAATATTCAAAATATTCAAAATATTCAAAATATTCAAAATATTCAAAATATTCAAAATATTCAAAATATTCAAAATATTCAAAATATTCAAAATATTCAAAATATTCAAAATATTCAAAATATTCAAAATATTCAAAATATTCAAAATATTCAAAATATTCAAAATATTCAAAATATTCAAAATATTCAAAATATTCAAAATATTCAAAATATTCAAAATATTAAAAGTATTCAAAATATTTAAATTATTCATATTATTGAAAATTTTCAAAATATTCAATTACTATTAAAATATTTGCCCCTTCGTCCCACTGTTTCCCCTTGAAGTCTGTAAAGTACATATGGATGTATGTAAGTTTGAAAATATCTTAAAACATGTTCGAAAATATTTCGTTACAATTTGAACCCCTTTAGCTTTCGTTTGGAAAATTGCGCTTATTGTGTTAAATTCCGTTGATTTATTTTGATTGTTGGGAATGTCAGGAAAAGTGTTTGAATATTTGGGGGAATCGAAAATTGTAATACATGTGTGTATAAATATAATTTCATGTTTCTAAAAATTTAAGAAAATATGTATTCCACTGGGGGAAAAATGTAAAAGTGGCACATTTCATATTCGCTGAAATTATTGGCACGTCCTCTTTGGCTTTTATAAAATCCAGACTAATTAAATGTTAAATAAAGATAATTTCTTATTTTTGCCCGATGCTTTTCTCTTCGACAATTTCCTGATTTGATTCTTCTTTTTGTGTTACCTTCATAAAGTTTGCCATGAATTGCTTTACACCAGACGGCGAGACAACGCCGAGATCCATCGGCAGCAAGAGAAAAAACATTAAATTCCAGTGTGTAACGGAAGTCACTTAATTTCTGTTTCTGCTTTTTACGTTTTGCACCCTGTCTCTACCGTTCATCGCATTTTACAACTCATATCCGCACCAATACGGAAAACATCTTCAAAATATTCAAAATATTCAAAATATTCAAAATATTCAAAATATTCAAAATATTCAAAATATTCAAAATATTCAAAATATTCAAAATATTCAAAATATTCAAAATATTCAAAATATTCAAAATATTCAAAATATTCAAAATATTCAAAATATTAAAAGTATTCAAAATATTTAAATTATTCATATTATTGAAAATTTTCAAAATATTCAATTACTATTAAAATATTTGCCCCTTCGTCCCACTGTTTCCCCTTGAAGTCTGTAAAGTACATATGGATGTATGTAAGTTTGAAAATATCTTAAAACATGTTCGAAAATATTTCGTTACAATTTGAACCCCTTTAGCTTTCGTTTGGAAAATTGCGCTTATTGTGTTAAATTCCGTTGATTTATTTTGATTGTTGGGAATGTCAGGAAAAGTGTTTGAATATTTGGGGGAATCGAAAATTGTAATACATGTGTGTATAAATATAATTTCATGTTTCTAAAAATTTAAGAAAATATGTATTCCACTGGGGGAAAAATGTAAAAGTGGCACATTTCATATTCGCTGAAATTATTGGCACGTCCTCTTTGGCTTTTATAAAATCCAGACTAATTAAATGTTAAATAAAGATAATTTCTTATTTTTGCCCGATGCTTTTCTCTTCGACAATTTCCTGATTTGATTCTTCTTTTTGTGTTACCTTCATAAAGTTTGCCATGAATTGCTTTACACCAGACGGCGAGACAACGCCGAGATCCATCGGCAGCAAGAGAAAAAACATTAAATTCCAGTGTGTAACGGAAGTCACTTAATTTCTGTTTCTGCTTTTTACGTTTTGCACCCTGTCTCTACCGTTCATCGCATTTTACAACTCATATCCGCACCAATACGGAAAACATCTTCATTTTTTGTTGTTTGCCAATATTTGCTCTTGGGTGGGCCAACCCTAGCAAAATCAAGTGCACATACCGCAGGGTAAAGAAACCGGCGACCAGATTTATATTGTGGCGTATCCGAATTGATAGGACCAGTCCGATAAAGTACGTCGTGCTAACTACTGTTTTTGCTACTGGAGTACTCTAGGGACATGTATCATATGTCATTAATTATTGAACAAATGGATACACTTGATAAATCTATTTTTTAATATTTAAATTCAAAAAATAATTTGTAATTTTGTATCGAAATATATGCCACAGCCAAATTTTTAACATTTATTAAAATGTCAATCTAAATTCATTTTTGAGGTCTGAACAGACATATTATTGGTTTTTTGTAATAAGGAATAAATGACCATCAGATATATATACATATTTGTAAGTAGTTCCTTGAATTCATAGTCTCACAATCAATCTCTATTGACTGTTAAGGGATAAGCAGCATAATGTCTCACATTCTTGTTCATCCATTATTTCTTTATCACAAATGATAAAGCAAACCTAACATGCCGACCAATGTCCTTGGATATACTCCGAACAAATCCTGAATATATGGACAAAAATAGTACATATTCGAACATGTATGAAGCGAAGTGTGTACGATATGATGTGTTAAGTGCAGTTTTAACAGCGTGCGACAGTAGTTCTACAAAACCAACCAGATATACAGTGAAACCCAGTCACAAAATGTTTACTCAAGGGACAAACTTTAATATATATTTGCTATTCATCTGAAATGCTAATTTTCTGATTAGGAAGTTGTGAAAATCTTCATTAATAAATATAGCATGGGGTCTTTTATTTTCAAAGACAGTTAATTTTAAGTTGTGGCAAAGAATGCACATTTTGACCACACTACATATATAGAGTGATCAAAAACCCGGTTTTTTAGCAATACCGGGTTTTGGGTTTTTCGAAAAACCCGATTTAAAAAAACTGGTTGCCCGGTTTTCAATTTTAAAAAAACCGGTCGGACCGGTTTTTTCTGTTTTTTCTTAAAACAATAAAAAATCAATTGTTGGACATTCCTGCTCATTATATAGGGCTTAATTTAGTTAATAGTTTTAATTCCATCGATCTCCATATTTTTATAAACTTCTCAATTCTTCACTAACATAAATTAATTCAATTTTTGCAGCTTTACAGACGACTTATATACCATATTTACAATTATTCTTAGTTTTTACAATAACTGAAATATAAATTAAGTTCCAAGCATCATTAGTCAAATTAAGAACAAATGTTTCCCATATATAATTCAAAGTAGACTTCATCTTTATTATCCCAATCATAGCTGATCATCTACTTATACAGCATTTCGGACATACAGTGCTATAGCAACGTTAAATCATAACATAATAAGTGATAGATAGTATTTTTCTGGTAGGTTTTGTCGAGTAGAAGTTCAGTTCACATCTCTCATTATTTGACGAATTGAAGTCCAATGAAAATACTATCGAAAACTCCAGGTTTCTTCTCTTCAAGTCCGGAGAGAAAATTATAATCGGTCGATATCCAACGATGTTACATGTTTATATCTCAAGATTTTGGGGGTGTCTGGCAAATTTCAAATACAGATTCCTGTTCTACTCTATAATACCTACCAGGAAAATGCTAACACTTCCCAGAGTTCTTGAACTGTCGCCCAGTGCTATTACCACATTTCACCATGGCGGAGGCTACATCATTGGTTGATGTCACTAAATCATTTAGTCCTAAGCCTTAATTTTTTTGACCAGTTTCGTGATCATGATCGTAGTGAGACGTTTATGTTTTCTTGTCATAATGATATATTATTGTTTCATTTCCTGGAATTTTAACTATTTCAATAAAAACAATGTGGTTATAGTCTTCGACTCCCTCAATAGAGATGAATGTCTGGCCGCTCTAAAACGGATGTGGGCAACGGTGCAGGAGACTAAACAGAGAACAAACACATTAGGCAATCTACTAAGGTCAAATATGAATGTATGTAGTGCGTTTCAAGCAGAAATAATGGCGGTTTCTAAAGTCAACGAATTAATAATAAACAACATAGAATTAGGTTTGTTGTCACCGAAAGGCGGTCTTTTCGTCACCTAAAATTTGACTAAAGTCCCAAGACGATTTTACAACAAATTTGTCTTATTGTCCTATGACAATTTGGACAGATAGATGGTTCAAAAGCGTCCCGTGAGGGATTCTCTCTGAAAAAAAATAATTTTTTCCCGTAATGGAAAACCGGTCAAGACCGACACAAAAAACAGGTTTACCCGGTTTTCCGAAAACCGCGATTTCTAAAAACCCAACTGTCGGTCTGAGATGAAAAACCCGGTTGGCCAGGTTATCGGTTTCGGGTTTGATCACTCTAACTCCATACCGAGGGTAGAATAGATCAGTACAAGCTGCAGTTAAAGCCAAACCAAATAAAAATAATAAACAAATAATTTTATAAATAAAAAAAAAATTGTAATTATTTTAAGTCACGCTTATAAGACAAGGTTATCTATATGTTTATATTATAGACATCGAAATGATACTTCAAGTCAATTCACAAAATATATATAAGGCAGCAATCTTCGAAAAAGTTTAAATATCCTAAATGTTGGGGGATAGTGGGGGCATTCTCAGCTACAGTCGTTAGATTGATTGTATTTCCATCTTATTTTAGTTCCAAAAGTACAAATTTTGAAAATCCATTATCTCTCACGTACACAGTGCAAGCAAAATATCCTAACTTCATCTTTTTATTTTGTATCAGGTCTATGCAGTCAGATGAATGTATACACTCAACTGATTTTAGCTACGTTCATTTGGTTGATACCATTTTTATCCCTTTTTTCCCCATTAACCCACTTAAAAGTACAACTTTCGAAGATCTCTTTATTTAGCGAGCCTAAGCAATTAGACGTCAAATTTTATTATTCTAGCTGTAGCCGTTTAGTTGGTACCATTTGTATCCCTCTGATCTCATTGTATGTCTTGAAAGTACGAATTTGGAAGAGGCTTTTCATTTATCGTGTCTACGCAGTCAGCGGAATGCATGCTACGAATTTCATGACTCTAGCTGTGACCATTTGGTTGTTACAATTTTTATTCCCTTCCCCCTAAAAGTATGAATTTCGAAAAATCCCTTTATTTTACGTGTATATGGAATTAGATGAATGTACACACCAAATTTCTTCTAGGTACACCCTTTTGGTTGGTACTAATTTTTTTTCTCTATTCCCATTTTACTCCTTAAAAGTTCGAATTTCGAAAAATATTATTTTATATTATGTATCCACTCCGTTAGAGGAATGTGCACAACGTATATCGTGTTTCTAGCTGTTGTAGTTTGATAGGTACAATTTGTATCCCTTTTTGCTCCATTTCACTAACTACAATCAAAAATCATTTTATTGTGTACGCTTTTGCCTTAAGGGGAATACGCATACCAAATATCAACAAATATAAGCAGACATGTTCAAACAACATCATGAAATACTCTAAATATTTGGGGTATTTTAAGACCTTGTGAGGGAAAAATGTTTCCCTGTGGATCAATTTCGCCCATTTGCAATCCCAACCGATCTACATCTATAAAACGTATTCATGCAAAATATTCGTCTACACAGTCTGAGCAATATACACATTGAATTTTATGATTCCGGCTGCAGCCATTTGGTCGGTACCATTTGTATCCCTTTTTGACCCTAAAAGTAAGAACTTCGAATGATCGATTTATTTTTCGAGTTTACGCAGCCAGAGCGAAGTGTACACTGATTTTCATTATTCTAGATGCAGCGGCTTGGTTGGTACCATTTTTATCTCCTTTCGTCCCGTTTTTCTTAAAAGTACAAATTTCGAAAATTTTCTTCTTTTTGCACGTCTATACTATCTAGGGAAATTTGAAGCCGAATTTTATGGTTCTAGCGGCAGTATTTGGTCGGTACCAATTTATGCCTTTTCCACATTTTCCCTTTAGAAGTATGAAATTCGAAAAATCGCTTTATTTAACGTTACTAGCTATTGTCGTTTGTTTGGTATGATTTTTATCCCTTTTTGTTCCATTTCACGCTATAAAAAGATTTAACTTGCCAAATACCATGTATTTGCAAGGCAGAAATATTCAAAAATGTTTAGAAATACCCAAAATATTACGGGTTATTTGGACGTCCTAGCTAGCTTCGTTTAAATGCTAGCGTACTTTCAACAGATGAATATGTACGGGCATGGCTAGATTATGTTAGAATTTTGTGACGATCAATAATATATATACTTTATGGGGCCTCAGGTTGATATTTTCAGATGTCGCATGCGGAATGATAAACTTAGTACATTCCGAACCCATGGTGAAGGGTATAAAAATATTTTATATGGCAACAAATAAAAACTACAAAAATCAGTAATCATGTTTCTTTAAAAAAAATCCCCAAATATTTATCCATTAAAGATAGTCATTCACAACTGCTGAGGTTCCACTGTAAAACTCCTATAGTTGTAATGGTATTGTCCTATTCATGTATGGCATCCAATGGCTTTTTCTTCGCTTGTTATACATGCTCATCATTCGTATTCATACCGATTTCTATCTATGTATCTGCTGCGCATCTATTCAAGTATTACGGGTGTGTGTTACAAATGTATGTCTGCGTTATGTTGGATGCTTGGTGTTTGGTTGGAGGGAGGATGATAATCCAATTGACAAAATATGTTACCAACCTAATGAAAATACAAATTACTTCCGCACATTGGCACGTCCTCAACGACACACACACAAACACTAACAGCCAAAAAAAGTGAAAAGCATAACCAATGATGACAATATTATAGAAATTTCGCAAAAGAAGCAACTGCACCTAAAAGGGCAACATTATGAATTTTTGTATGTTTTCACACAGAAAAATAATACATTTATTACGATTCTCATTTGAAGTGTAATAATTGTGGATACACAGTTGAATGTGGGGAGAAATCGCTGGCATGTACAGGTCAGAAAGTTGTCAAAAATTCCAAATAATACATGTATCATGAAATTGTATATAATAAAATGGTCTATACGTCTCCCTAACTGCGTAGAGGAAGAAAATACAAAATCTTTCGACATTCGTACTTTTAGTGATAAAATTAATACCGATCGACAAATAAAAATAATAATAAAAAAATAAATAATAATAAATTTAGAATAAACAAGTAAGAAGGCGTTAAGTTCGGCCGGGCCGAATGTTATATACCCTCCACCACGGAGTGCATTCCACAGTATTACCAGCAGATTAAAGGATGTCGACTTTACCTAGAAGTACAGTATCATATTACGATATTTATATATTTGTTTACAATTTCAAACTGTAATGCATAAGTATGGACACTGTTTAAAATCGACTACTATATATAATTAAAATGCTGTAATTGTGAAAGTGAACATGCCTAAATATTACGCGATTGTCAGTCGCCATTAGAAAGAAGCATTTTCAGATACAGACAAAGTGATCAGAAAAGTATAAATTTTAAAGATATCCCGATTCACCATATCACAAGATTCGCCCATTCCCCGACCAAATGTACAAATTTCGAAAAAACCCTTTTTTCGAGTCTTCTTAGTCAGAATGTACACACCGAATTTCATGATTTCAACTTTAGCAGTTTGGTATGTCCCATTTTTATCCCTCTTTTTAATTATATCCCCTAAAAATACAATATTTGTATACTATGTATATATTTAAAGGAAATAATTCATAAAGTAAACATAAATACCCTAAATATTGGGTGATATCGAGCGTATTTTCAGCTACAGTCGTTTGGTTGGTTGTATTTCCATCCTATTTTAATTTCAAAAGTATAAATTTTGAAAATACCCTATCTCTCACGTACGCAGTATAAGACAACTTCATGATTCTATCATTTTTTGTCGCAAAAGCAACAAAATAAAGTACGAATTTGTAAAAAAATATTTTATGTGGTTATGCAGTCAGAGGAATGTATACACCGAATTCCATGATTCTATCAGCGGCCATTTTGTTGGTACCATTTTTATCCCCTTTTTCCAATTTTGCCCCCTCAAGAGTAAGATTATCTAAAATCTCTTTATTTTACGTATCTACACAATTAGAGGGATGTACACAGTGAATTTCATCATTCTAGCTGTATTCGTTTAGTTGGTACTATTTTTATCCCCTGTAGCCATTGTATCCCTTGAAAGTACGAATTTAGAAAAAAAACGTTTTATTTTTCGTGTCTACGCATTCAGAGTAATGTCTACTCTGAATTTCATGATTCTAGCTGCTGTCATTTGGTAGGTACTATTTTTATCCCCTTATTCCATTTGAACCCCAAAAAGTACGAATTTTGGAAAGTTCTTTTATTTTACGTGTCTACGCAATCAGAGGAATGTATATATCGAATTTCATTATTCTAGGTGCAGCCGTTAGGTTGGTACTATTTTCATCCCTCTATCCACATTTAACCCCTTAAATGTAAGATTTTAGAAAAAATACTTTTATATTATGTATCTACTCTATTAGGGGAATGTACAAGCCAAATTTCGTGTTTCGATCTATTGTCGTTTGATAGGTACCATTTTTATCCCTTTTTGTCCCATTTCGCCCCCTACAAATAAAAATCACTCTATGGTGCCCTTTTATGCTATAAAGGGAATGCGCATTGCAAATATCAAGTAAATACAAGCTAATATGTTCAAAAAATACTCTAAATATTAGGGGTATTTTCAGTCCTTGTGAGGGAAAAATTTTTCCCTCTGTGCCGATTTCGCCCACTTTCAATCCCAACCGATCTACAACCATAAGACACATTTAGGAAAAATTTGAACCTCCTAGCTTTCAACAGACAGACAGACGGACATGGCTATATCGTCTTATAATTTTACCACGACCCACAATATATATACTTTATGGGGTCTCCGATGAATATTTCAAGGTGTTACAAACGGAATGACAAAGTGAATATACCCCCATCCTGGAGGTGGAGGGTATAAAAAATGGCGTAAAGGAATTTTTCGTTTTTTTTTACTTTTATGGGAAAAGGGAGCGAAATGAAATATAAATGGTATGTACCACCCACAAAAAGAGAACACCTGAAGTAGTGAGAAGAATGTTCATCTTGGGATTCGGAATTTGTGCAACTGGAGATTTTGAAATACTTAAGAGTTACTTTAAGTTACCGCTACCAGGCTAGAACAGTGGACCTTCTGTATGCTACTACGGCACTCTAACCATCTCAGATATACTCTCTTGTGAATGGAGATTAACTAAAGCAAACCATTTTTGAAGAATTGACAATAGGAAACTTAACAAAATATTGGTTAATATGAACTAATATATAATGCAAATGAATATTGAATTAATTAATTAAAATTAATACTATAAATTATTCCAGAACCTCAATTCGAACCCGAGACCTTCTCGATGCAAAGCGAACACCTTATTTCTGTGAAAAATTTCATTCCCCATATGAAAAATTCGTCCTCAAACACATATTAACATATTACACCGTACGACAATTTAAAACAAGTATGGAACGGCTAAAGACGGACGGAGCCGACTATATGATACACCCCACTTTCTATCTCACTACAATTCAATTCGGTAAAAAAGTAAAATCGGGAAGGATTTTTGAATTCTGTAAATGTATGTGTTTGACAAAAAATGTTAAATCGGAAAGGACATTTGTATGGGGAAATATTGAAACCTGGAACGATGTGACCTGCTTGTATGTTTGTTAGTGAAATATAATATGTAGACGGAGCAACATTTGTATCGGAGCTATATCTAAATCTGAACCGATCTAACCCACTTTCACCATTTTAAAGAAAATCGGGAACAATATGTGGTTTGTTAGCGGAAAAAGCCAAATCGGGAGCGACATTTGTATGGGGGCTATATCTAAATCTGAACCGATTTTCTCCAAATTCAATACCAATCGTCCTTGACGAAAAAAGTAACCTCTGGCAAATTTCATGACAATCGGACCATAATTGCGACCTGTAGAGTGCGAACAAGTTTAGATGGACAGCAGACGGGCGGACGGACGGACAGACAGACATCGTTAAATCGATTCAGCTGGTGATTCTAAGCCGATCTGTATACTTAAAGGTGTTACAAACATTTGGCGCGAAACTAACTTATAATACCCTAGTCCACGAAGTGGTGTAGGGTATAAAAAAAGTCGTTACACTTGAACCGGGTGATATATGTACGTATAAAAATAATGGGAAAATGGAGTCAATTGGCGTTTTTAGTTTTTCATTTCCTCATCCTGTTGCTCCTTTACAGGACTGCAAATTTCCAAAGGCTACGATTTTTAAAAAAATATTTTAAATACTTATTCGCACCCTATTCGTAGTAGTGTATTAGTTATATCAACAACTATTAGTTTATTACGTCTATTCATATTTTGACTTTTTAAGAGGGCAAACTTGAAATGGTTGATAATACTAGTACAGATAGAAGCTAGAAATTTGAATTTTCTTTTTATACCCTCCACCTCCAGGATGGGGGTATATTCACTTTGTCATACCGTTTGTAACACCTTGAAATATTCATCGGAGACCCCATAAAGTATATATATTCTGGGTCGTGGTAAAATTCTAAGACGATATAGCCATGTCCGTCTGTTGAAAGCACGATAGCGGCCGAACGAAATGAGCTAGGAAGTTCAAATTTTTCCTAAATGTGTCTTGTGGTTGCAGATCAGTTGGGATTGAAAGTGGGCGAAATCGGCCCAGAGGGACTGAAAATCACAAGGACTGAAAATACCCCTAATATTTAGAGTATTTCAGCCAGTATTTTCAGTATTTACTTGATATTTGCAATGCACATTCCCTTTTATAGCATAAAAGGTCACCATAGAGTGTTTTTTATTTGTAGGGGGTGAAATGGGACAAAAAGGGATAAAAATGGTACATATCAAACGACAACGGATAGAAACTCGAAACTTGGCGTGTACATTCCTCTAATAGAGTATATACATAATATAAAAGTAGTTTTTCTAAATTCTTACATTTAAGGGGTTAAATGGGGATAGAGGGATAAAAATTGTACCAACCTAACGACTGCACCTAGAATAATGAAATTCGATGTATACATTCCTCTGATTGCGTAGACACATAAAATAAAAGAACTTTTCAAAATTCGTACTTTTTGGGGTTCAAATGGAAAAAGGGGATAAAAATAGTACCTGCCAAATGACCGCAGCTAAAATCATAAAATTCGGAGTATACATTCCTCTGACTGCGTAGACACGAAAAATAAAACGTTTTTTTTTTTCAAATTCGTACTTTCAAGGGATACAATGGCTACAGGGAATAAAAATCGGACCAACTAAACGAATACAGATAGAATGGTGAAATTCGGTGTATACATCCCTCTAATTTGTAGATACGTAAAATAAACAGAGTTTAGATAGTCGTACTCTTGAGGGGACAAAATTGGAAAAAAAGGGATAAAAATGGTACCAACAAAATGTCCGCTGATAGAATCATGGAATTCGGTGTATACATTCCTCTGACTGCATAGCCACGTAAAATATTTTTTTACAAATTCGTACTTTATTATGTTGCTTTTATGACAAAAAAATGGTAGAATCATGAAGTTGTCTTATACTGCGTACGTCAGAGATAAGGTATTTTCAAAATTTATACTTTTGAAATTAAAATAGGATGGAAATACAACCAACCAAACGACTGTAGCTGAAAATACGCTATCGATCCCCCAATATTTAGGGTATTTATGATTGCTCCCTTATATTTACTTTATCAATTGATGTATTATTTTCTTTATATTTATACATAGTATAAAAATATTGGTAGCCTTGGCTTATTAATTAAATTTCCGATTTTCATACAGTTAAAATTTGTTGCGGACATTCCTCTTGTAGCTTGGAAGCACCACAAAGAAAATAAAGGTTTTAGCTTGCGAAATGGGACAAAAGGGATAAAATATAGTACCACTGATACAACAACAGCTAGAATCATGAAATTCGGTGTGCACATCCCTCTAATTGCATAGACACGTAAAATAGAGATTTTTTCGAAATTCGCACTTTTAAGGGATATAATTAAAAAAGAGGGATAAAAATGGGACCTACCAAACTGCTGAAGTGGAAATCATGAAATTCTGTGTATAAATTCTGACTATGAAGACTCGAAAAAAGGGTTTTTTTTCGAAATTTGTACATTTGGTCGGAGAATGGGGCGAATCTGGGGATATCTTTAAAATTTATACTTCTTTCGAATGGCGACTGACAATCGCCTAATATTTAGGCATGTTCACTTTCACAATCACAGCATTTTATTTATATATAGTAGTCGATTTTAAACAGTGTGCATACATTATAGTTTGAAATAGTAAACAATTATAGTAATGTGCATAAAAATATCACAATTTTCGTAATATGGTACTGGTAATACTGTGGAATGCACTCCGTGGTGGAGGGTATATAAGATTCGGGCCGGCCGAACTTAACGCCTTCTTACTTGTTTAATTTGGCATTTACACCTAATGGATGCAGAAATGAATGAACGCTAATTAACTCCAATTTGCCTGTAGATTCAGACGTATATCATCTGGTTCAAGTGTAATATCTATACAAAACATATCCTCAACTGTGGAAATTATAGTAAAATTATGCCAAAACTGCCAATTGTGTATATTTTTTCCCCATTTTATGCTTTCTAGGATCCTATTCAAAAATTCTATATTTTTTGATTGCCGGTACAGATGCAAAATTATTTGTTGCAATATACGGATTAACACCGATTTTATTGAACATTTGCTCGAAACGAAAAGAACAACAGAATATCATATACTAACGGATTTTTCCAAAATTCTATCTCACAAATAGTGGATCTTCTTAATTTAATAGTTCAGTGATCAAGAGATAATTTCCTTTCCACTATCTTGGCATATATCTCATCTAGGGTCTATACAAATTCGCCTATACGATTTTTCATTGACAAATGTGAAATATTGTCCAATAATTTTGAACAAAGACCCAATATTTTTGCCCTCTTTGTATGTTTTTGTCGTTTTTCATAATTTATTGGCAGTTCTTCTTTGTGTGTAAATATTTAGTACTTGGACAGTTCAGATCTTTTGTTCCAGCATGTATTAAACGAAATGTGTCTGGGAATGGAAATACATATTTTCAATTTCATTTTAATAATATCTCATAATTGGGTCTGGTGAAGAAAGACTCATTACTAGTGTAGTAGTGTTAGTCAAAAATGTCAAATCATTTCGGACCATGAAATGTGTTGAGTCTGATTTAATTTTTATTCCAAAGAACAGATCTTCTTAATAAAATATAAAGGGTGTTTTTTATTGAGGTATAGAACTTCGAATTGAAATAAAACACAAGAAAATCGTTTTAATGTCCATCAATTTGGCTTTATTGGAAGGATAATTTTATGCCATTAATGTTTAAATATGATTTCGGGCATGTGGCCGCCGCGGCTGGCTCGAATATAGCCAATTCTACAGGTCCAATTTTCAACCAACGCCACGAATGTTGGCTTCCAAGTCCCCTAACGTTTCTGGTTTGTTGGCGTAGACGAGCGACTTCACATATCCCCAAAGAAAATAATCCAATGGTGTCAAATCACACGATCTTGGTGGCCAATTGACAGGTCCATTCCGCGAAATTATGCGCTCATCGAATGTTTCTCTCAATAATTCGATTGTGACGTGCGCTAAATGGACGGAGCTTGCGGTGAACTTCGCGAACTGAACCATTACTTTCGAAATAAATTTGCACGATTTGCAAGCGTTGTTCTTTTGTCAACCTGTTCATGATGAAATGGCAAACCAAACTAAATATTAATCACTTGACAGCTGACAAAATGGCCGCCAGTTAAAAAAGTGATGCCAACTTAAAGTTCTATACCCCAATAAAAAACACCCTTTACAACACAAAAATTATAAAACAAAGTATGTCAAACGGACTCTGATTGGGTAAACCAAATAATACATACAGTCGGACTACCCTATAATCCGCGCGGGACCAGATATTTTGTACATTATATATAAATTTCATTATACAGGAATTATATTTTTCTACCTTTTTTAAATAATTGGCTATTTAATTTTTCTTCCTCAAAAAAAAAGAAAAATAAAAAAATTCCTAACAACACTAAAAAATGTTTGATATAAAATTGAGTTTGAGAAATGTACTCAATCTAAGTACATTTGTAGTAAAAATGAGTAAATAAAGCTTATATTGAATAAACTTTACTTGATTTGAGTATGAACGTACTACAATCAAGAAAAAAATGAACTTAAATCGAGTAAAGACATACTGGGCGCCAAACAGATACGAATTTCCTCTTTTTTAGTACATTTTAACTGGTATTTAGTAAACTTTTTTCTGAGTGAAGGACAGGAAATACCCCTAACAACCCCTAATATTTTGAGTATTTGAGAACAATTTTTTGAAGATTTCAGCCTTGTAAAGTGATCAATTCTTTCAGGTGGAGAATCGGGGAAAAAAGGGATAAATTGTTAGTAGGGCGAGTGTGCATCACTCAAATCGAATATAGATGTCAAATAAAGGGATTTATCGAAATTCGTACACTTAAGGAGTAAAATGTGGAACAAATATAAAATTCGTACCGAAAACGCGACTTATAATAGATTTGCAACATTCGTACTTTTAGGATAAGAAATTAATAGGGTTTGGGGTTTCCCGGACTTTTTTCATTTCCCGGGAAAACGGGAATGAAAAACTTCATTCCCGGGAATTTCCGGGAAAAAGTAATTTATTTATAG